>JADAZS010000114.1:0-162305 GCA_014872975.1 Diaporthe citriasiana | reverse complement strand
TCCTAATAAACCTAGTCTAGTAATAAATTTAAGTTAGAGGTAAAATAGTCTTATACTACCCTTATAGTAACTTATAGAAGGATTATCTGTAAAAACTAGTATACTTATAGTAGCTTACTAGAAGATTTATATAAAAGTAAATTATTTAAGAGGGGGATTTTAATATAAAATATTCTTACTAGTAGTAAATTAGCCGTAAATCTACCGGTAATTTACTTTTACAGTAAATTTACCGTAAATTTACCGGTAATTTACCGGTAATTTACCATGTATATATATAGTTAGATAGCTTCCCTGTAAATTCCTGGTAAATTTACGGGATATTAATCTATATAGTTAAGAAGTTTCTATCAGGTAGTCTAGTATAGTAAGATAGTATGATCTGATTGGCTAAAATTTTAGTGTTGTGATAATTAAGTAGACTTTGCCCTGTAGCATCCGAAATCAGCCCTGTGAATATCCTCTTTCCTATTTAGTAGGTTAAGGTCTCGTTTGTTATCGCAATTAAGCAGATAAATCACTCCATCAACTAAGAACAGCCATGCACCACTACCCACAAAATCAAGAAAGAGCTCTCAATCTGTCAATCCTAGTTGTGTCTGGACCTGGTGAGTTTCCAGTATTGGGCCAAATTAACCCGCAGGCTCCCTGGCTGAATATGTGTGTTAATCAATTGGAATGAGTTTCACTCTGGTGTCTACTACGCCACCATATTATTTATATAGAGGAATTCTCTACGTAGTATGTAATTCCTAAAACCCCTGAGGTATCGTTTCCTCTTGGAATTAACGCATATAAAAGACCCTCATGTTGGATACCCTCCTTTGGGTCAACCTCCTGCAGGGTAACCTCCCATGGGACAACCTCATGGGGATTATCTCCTATATGATGACCTCTTGTGGGATGACCTCCTGTGGAACAACCTCTATGGGATAATATCCTATGGGATAACCTCATATAGGATGACCTCCGGGAACTTCAATGACGCCCTGTGTATCACGTCTTTGGCGATAGGTATGGAATGCCCACCTGCCGATCGTGAATCCTATCAGTTTAACGCACTTGGTAGCGTTATTGCTGATTGGAGAGTCTTGTTAGCTGAGACCAGGAACAATTAGCTTCTCCAACGGACCTCAGCTCAATGGCAGCTACAATCATTTGGCGAATGAACATTTCTAATGATAATCATGCCATGTCCAATGAATCGTGTATTCCCCGTTTCAGCGCTTCTGCCGTCTTAGTAGCAATTGCGGGCAAGTACATGACCAGATTATAAGAGGTAATCCCACAATTGACTTAATGACAGGAAGTCTGCCTGCTTTGATAAGAAAATTTTGATTGTTATTGTTATTGTTATTGTCCATTGCATATTTCATCACGGTTACCACCACGTTCAGCCTTTGTACTCGCACCCGACATACAGTGAAAGACAAAAGTCGAGCACCGGACTCATCCGTCGAACGAGCAAGAGCCTACGTGACCAAACGATGAGAAGTCGCTCAAAGCCAAGCGACAGCTTGTCTCCCTTCGCGGATTGCCCTAGACTGTACTGGTAGCCTCATTCTCCTTCCCTACCTTCTGTTTTATAGCTCTCTGGCAGGCATTAGGCTGGATGGGATGCTGCAGTTGAAAAAGATCTTCACATTCTGTGGGTGGTACCTCAACTTCTCAATCAGCTCCTCCAGGAAGATGGCGATATTGGAGCTGGGTGGCCACACAACCCGAAGCCGAGGATAATTCCATCCACATGATCCGCCTCGTCAAGCTTGTCGAGGGCTGGCTTGCAGCCCCGTCTCGTGGAAACCAAAGTCACTACAAAATGGTCAACTAACAATTCCAGAATTCGAGTGACTTGCGGGGCACGTTTCGTAAGGATTTAGAATCAAATTCAAAGCCATTGTCACTGAGCGACTTCTTCATCTTCTCGATCTCGTTGCGAGCTTCTTCCGCCTCCAGGTGGAACACTTGCTCAATTTCCAGCTCTTGCTGGGCCATGTCATCAGCTGGCAAAGCAGAGATAATGAAGATACGGCCTGCGACTAGTCGTCATGTCTGAAGTTGGCTCTGGGTGATATGCTGATGCTTTATGGGAGGGAAAATTGCCGCATAGTTTTTTTGTTCGTGCCGAGTGCCTGCAAGCTACATCTTTTATATCTTACCTCGAGATGTTCGGCCCCATCTGATGTGGATCATTCCGGTCTACGGGGACTCCGGGCTTCCGTGGTATTGATCATCAAAATCCGACAACGTAGCATGAGATGAGAGACAAAAGTTTACAATGCTTTCGGGAGGGCAGCTTGGCGGTTGATCTGGTGCACCTGTGCCGAAGGAAGTGGAGTTAGCTCTGCATTGGCGGGATGCAAACGTGCCCGACTTCCGACCCAGGAGCGCTCACTCTGCACTTTACTCAAGTATGAAATGCATTTACATGCTTCTTCACTGCCAACATGGTTCAATAAGATAAATGACATAATCAGGGCCAGGCGCCCGTTGCTAAAGCTCTGGTGAAGTCTCAGCAAGAGTCCAAACAAATGATAGAGTCCAATACGTGCAATACCAGAACAATGTGCAACTTTTATGCGAGAATGCATCCCATTTTACATAGGGCGAATGATATGCCAGTGAGAGTGACGGAGATTCGGACAAGCTATGTTCCTGTTAGTCTGACATCTCTCTCAGTTGAAACTCAATGAAAGGTCCATCCTTATGCCCGGTAACATGATCTCGCAAGACGAATATCCGTTCCAGCTTTCTGGCGTCCACTTTTGCACAACATGTCGTCCTAAGACCGGCGAGAGCGTCTGCTCGATGATGATTCAGAGTATTGGAGTAATCAATGTCATAAGCTCGGCAAAACCCGCCATCATTCTTGCCGGTGGTGTTTACGCCATAATGCGTTTGAAATTTCAATCATGGTTCTCTTGATCTACGTCGCAGGATTGTTGACAAGCAGAACTGTGGCCACGTGCAAACAGCATGATCTCTCCCACGTCCGTGTCGAAGATGAGAGAAAGTCCAGTATGAGCGTTTCCCAGTCCCTGAGTAGAGGATGGGCTCGCAGCTAACGACAGCAGCACTCCCAAAGCTTGAGTATGAACAAAGACCAGAATGGACTCACATGGCGAATCCATAGCACTTGGACCCGTCTGATGAGCTGGATGAAGCTTGGGATGACCTCCTTTATGGTAAATTCCAAAACATCCTTACGTTGAACCTAGCATAACAACTAACGCGGAATCTCAAGATTTGAACTTCAGAATCAAGCAAAGCGAGCTAGACTATCTCAACATCAATTCTTCCAACAAGGTCAAAGTCAGCGGCGACGACTATGTGGCTGTCTTTGGCGTATATCATCACATTCACTGTCTCAACAACATACACCGAATGATAAATTGGGATTATTATGGACCAAGACTATCTGGTCCGGAGTACGAGGACGCGTTCTCAATCGGGCATTCTAGTATGTGAAACCCTCGGAACCCATGGACTCTAGTGCATGTATGAACTGTGCTAATGTCGCTTAGATCATTGCATCGACACCATGCGGCAAGCACTGATGTGCCACGCCAATACAGCTGTCCATACAGCATACTGGGAATTCAACCCTAATCCAGAAGTCAGCAAAGATGTCAGCTCGGAAGCCACGACAACTTGCAAGAATTGGGATAGCTTGAATGACTGGGCATGCGAGAGGGCTCTCGTTCCTGGAACCTATCATTATCTCCCGAAAGGTGAATAGAATGGTTATCACTGTGATCGACATTTGGAGAATGCTAGGATGATGCTGTATCAATTGGTAAATGTCATACGCTCAGGAACGTTCTGTAAGACGATTTGTCGGCATATGAATTGAGTGAATCACAGTCGTTGAGCGTGGTAGCGCTCCTTCAAGTAGGCTGTCAAGTATAGACGGGGGTGGTCCGCAATGGCTTGACACCGCACTTTTCCCTTATTGTTTCGAAAGGGGTCACGTTTCATAAAGGCACTTGCGGTCAATCTTGACGAAATGTAAACTCGATCCATAGCGTTCAAGCATGAAGATTCAAGCAAGCTTCTCATGCGCGAAGCCTAGAGGCAGTGTATATCTATGACGACGTTCAAAACGTGGGTCTGGGTTCCCATCAATGCAATACGAGTATAGTTACAACCGTGCAACTATTTCGACACCGTGGTCCCTCATTGGCTCTGGAAGCTGGCCTCTCATGACTTCTTCAAGGAGGTACTTGACATCACCCGCACAACCAAACGCTAGACTCCAACCGGCGCCTCCATGACCATAAGAGTGGACGACTCGACTGATTCTTCCCGGAGGCGTCCGCCGAAGCTCACGTTCGACGCGAACATTCCTCCCGCGGAACGGTCGTAGCCCTTGGGCGAGTGGGTACTCCTCGTCGAGACGCGCGTTCTTCAAGTCAGGCAGGAAAGCATCGCAACGCGCCCTCATTCTCTTGATCACCGGATGGTCAATGGTGAGATTTAAGTCATTTTGACGTGGCTGGACGATTCCTGATGTATCGATTCAGCTATTGTACCAAGACCCAGAGACGTGGCTAAAAGACGGATAAGGGACATACCTCCTAGGTAAAGAATTTTGTCATTCCGCGGGACAATGAAGACCATCTCATTATCCGAAGACACATCAACAGAGACGGCAAGAGCAGCCTTGACCTTTGGGAAGTCCTTGCCATCATTGATCACACGAATCATGGCGCCACGTAGCGGGTAACAGCTTGCATCACTGGCGACATTGGCGCTGCCGAGACCCGTACAGTTGACGATGGCATCCGCGCAGAAACGAGCACGCAACGAGTCCTCAATCAATAGCAAGTCTTCCCGAATCTCCTGCGTCACAAATATTGCATCTTTTGCTGCCACGAGCTGCATTAGCCATTCCATAGCCACGTCGGTATCAATTGAAGGAGACAGAATCTCGTATGCGTCGACAATCCCATGCCGTGGGTTCACGCGATGTTCCTCTGCCAGGGACGGCTTCCGGCAGAATCCTGATACGCCAGCCATGCTTATTTCTCTCATCTTTTGCAGCTCGGTCGGATTCTCTTCAATTGGGTGGGGAAAGAAAAACCCTGATCTCCTCATCACCACGCCAGACTTCTTCTGGCCCATCGTGGGGTCCGCCAGTTGGTTCCAAATGTGATACGACGTCATCGCCCATCGCTTGGAATGATGGAGCGAGATTTTGTCGAGATGTTGGCCGCATACTGCGGGTGGGTACTCCCAGAGCGCTCCAGCGATCTGGCTGGTCAGGCGCTGAGCTTTGGTCCAAGTGGCCCATTCCTTGGACAAAATCGTAACACGATGCCCAGCGTCAAGGAGCGCCCAAGCAGTGGTTAGGCCTATGACTCCACCTCCAATTATTAGAAAATGGTGGGAGGTCTGGTCTGGATATGCCAGCCGAGAGGGACTGGGGCTAATGTCGCGATGTAGACGAAGCGGTGGTGGTGTCATGATGGTCCAAGAAAACCCAACTCAAAGAGTCTTGGCGTCGGGAAATGAGCGAAAAACAACGTTGAGATTTGACTTGACACGAAGCCTGTGAAATCTGCACCTGGATGTATAGAGTATATTCGTTGAGAAATTGATGTCAATGGGTGATTCTCTATGCTACATCATCTGCCGACAGAGTTGAACGACGGATTTATACGTGGATCTATCTGCTCATAAGTCCAGAAAGCCCAGCACTAAGCACCGCCATGTATCTTTGCCTTCATATACGATGAATCTAGCAGTATAGGACTGGGATTCAACTCCAGACCAGGCAGTGAAGCTTAAAAAGCGGAGCCGACTGTCCAAGGCCCTGGAAAAGTACCACAATTTTGTACTATGTTATCTGACGGAAAGCCTTTTGACGAGAACGTGATGACGGTTGTGAATTTTGTCAGGTTGAAAACGCCTCCCATTCTCCTCGTCTGTTTCATTTGGTGTTTTGTCAGGTTTCGTTTCTATAGCAATGATAACTGACTTGGGTTATTCTCTCCTCAAGCAACTGTAACCAGTGCAAATTCATCAGATGTGAAAATGCTGCCTACGAGGACGAGGACAATAACTATGAGATATCGTGTGACATGCCCTGAAAGCTACTAGAATTCCTTGCCTTGCACTGCGCCACCCAACTGCAGAATCAAATGACTGTATTTGGATCTGATGATGGTTGATCGGCAATTCACAGTACCTAGGTAAGGCAATGCGGAGACAAGAGGGTGGGCAGACGGAAGGCACTAGTGTTTCTTGGATGAGGCACGATGTATTGTCTATTGGTCTATTCCTCGCTTGAGCCCTGCCATTCACTGCACTCCTTGATATGTTATCGAAGTCTATAGGATGTCGAGTTTACGTTATTAATTACGTGATGTCTTACATGCATCCTTCCCCAATTCCTTCCGGCACTTGGTGCGCCACGTCGAGACTCGGTGAGCATGTCGTCAATTCGCAGAGAGAACACGAGGTGAATAGCCTTGAATGGTATCGAGAGAATAGTACTGTTGCGGATCCATGGCCTATAAGATACTCAATACGAAAGCTGTCACGGTGGACCTGTGAGACCTGCTTTGTGGAATTCAGACCAATCATCTTTGATAACGCCAACCTGAATCTTCACCATGCCGTCAATTCCCGGATCTCTGAGAGATTTCACGAGGTGCGCACATTATCTGCCGGTTGCACCCGACTGAGGCCATCTTCACTAAAATCTTCTAGACCACCTGAGTTTGCCACTGTGTCTGTCCACGGAGGGCTCCAGGGCAGGAGCCAGACCCCGTAAATGGTGCACGCGCGGTTCCCCTGTATCAAACTTGCTCACAACTTCGATGATGCTGCCGACGGTGCCAAAAGGTTCGCCTGGAGTACGGACGGTTACGTCTACACTCGTATGGGCAACCCGACCAATACCGTCTTTGAAACCCGCATGGCCATGCTGGAGGGTGGAGTCGGAGCGGTCGCAACAGCGTCTGGTCACGCAGCGCAGTTCATGGCCCTGACAACAGTGCTGCGAGCCAGGACATACCTAGGCAACTTTGTGTCAACGTCGTGGCTGTATGGGGGGACATACAATCAGTTCAGGTAGGACCACAGCGTGCACATACCATGAATGCTGAAAACAAATAAAGCGTGACTAATTGAGCATGAAGGATGTATATGAAAAAATTCAACATCAATGTCAAGTTCGTAGAAGGTAACGACGCCGAACTGGTTGACCAGGCAATTGACAAGGACACCCGTTGCGTTCATATCGAGACTATCTCGAATCCAAAGCACAACGTCCCAGATATTCGGAAAATCGCAGACGTCTGTCACAAGCATGGTATACCCCTCATTGTCGACAACACCTTCGGTACTATGGGCGGCTACCTCGCCCAGCCCATCAAGCTTGGTGCTGACATTGTCACGCATTCGGCGACCAAGTGGATTGGTGGCCATGGGACCAGCATGGAGGGCGTGGTCATCGATGGGGGCCATTTTGACCGGTCCGGATCAGGCAAATTCCCCGGTTTCACCGAGCCGGCTGACGGATATCACGGCATGCGGTTCTGGGTGGCCTATGGCTACAAAGCCCTTGCTGCGAAGCTACGGATGGATGCCATGAGCAACCTGGGGACGTGTATGAGCCCATTTAATGCTTGGCTGTTCCTGCAGAGCCTGGAGACTCTGGCATTAAGGGGCAAGAAGCATTGCGAGAACACGCAGTTGCTGGCCGAGTGGCTCGAGTCGCACGAGTGTGTGAGTTGAGTCCTCTACCTGGGTCTCAAGAGCCACAAGGACTATGAGCTCGCAAAGAAAACGATGCCAAACGGCCAGGGTGGTGTGTTGACCTTCGGGGTGGTACGTTGGACCCCAACCGCTGGACCCCAACCGCTGGACAAGATCAATCTTCAACAGAGGCACTGACATCTTTAAGGCTGGCAACATTGACCAGGTCCGTGCTATGGTTGACAACCTCCGCTTGTGCTCGCACCTCGCAAATGTAGGCGACGCGAAGACTCTTATCAGCCATCCTTGGGTGACCAAACACCAGCAGCTGCCCGACGACGAGAAGATCAAGGGCGGCGTGACTCCTGACCTGATTCGTGTTTCTGCCGGGATTGAATACATTGAAGATATCATCTTCGATTTTGAGCAGGCATTCATCGCTGCCGGCCTTACGAAAGCGGAAAAGGGCGTGGATCCATTTCAGACGGCATTGGGACGCGTCAAGGATGGTTTTGTGGGCAAGCACGCCACGGGCGCCCCGAGACCTGGGACGAACGGCACCATCGCAGAGGGTGAGGATTAAGCCCAGCAGTCAGCAAGCTAAATACAATTGTACATGAGTATGCGTCCCCCGAGTCATGAGCCGTAGCGACGAATTTGTTGAGCTAGGATAGAATTTGAATACAACCACTGTAATTCCTGTATCAATAATATTCAACAGCTTGACTATCTGTCCGCCGCCAACAACTTGCATAAGACACGAACCAGCGAAGCAGTGCACCGGCAGGCCTCTGCATGATATTTCAACCAGTTTGACCCGGACGTGATTGGAAAGACGTGTGACCAGATAGACAAAACAATCCCCCAGGGCCGCCCATAGGAGTATCAGAGTCGTAACAAAGGGGCACGGAAGCGAGTGACTAGGCTGTCGCAGTGGTGTATCGTGCCAAATGGGAAAGAAAAGGCTGCTGTCCGATGTGTAGCCCCTTTGAGAGATGGGCGACCATTACGGTCCCACATTTTCCAGGGGCAAGGAACGTTGAGCGAATTATCTACAGGCGCAGTGCTCAGAGTCGTGTGCCAAGGGGGTCCGCACCCGGCCCGGAATATAGGCATCGCCCTCGGAAGCTAAAATAATGGGGGCGACCGCACAGCCAGACTTGGCATTCCATTCCAGAAGCAAAAAGCGGAGCAGTAGGGCCAGCATCTTGTCCAACTACCCCGGGTAATGGCCGAAGGGGCCGTGCTGACAACACGATAGATCACTTCAAGGGCCAGCTGTGAAGGCAAGGCAATCGAGTCTCTCTGGCATGCAAATTTGTGAATGATATACAAGGCATGTAGACAGAAAGCGACTGAGTAAGGGCTGAAAGAGGACGGGAGCGCATGGAAAATGGAAACGAACTTACTCTGAGAGTTTGACCCAAAAACACAGTCGCAAGCATGAACATTACTTTGCGGGAGTGGGTCGACTACAAAAACCGCAATAGACAGACCTGTACAGACGGGACGAACAGGAGTTGATGCCTCTGGGTACAAGCATGAATGCATGCGGGTCAGGATAGACAGGGCCAGGCTGTTACTATTTCTGTCCGAGCAGGAGTGAGCGAATCGCGGAGTGCGGTCAAGACCCACCTCAGCAATCGGGACAAGGCCGCAGGACTGTCGGATTCCCCGGACTCGGGAAGCTAGGTATGGTTCCGAGGCCGATGGCTCTCAGCCGTGTCTGCGAAACTAACTTCCCCCATCTTCCGTATTGTCGGCCGAGGGTGCCGATGCCTACGGTCAAGATCACGACTCTCCTTGTGTTGATAATTCGGCTGGCCTTGTGCAAGACGTTGCGATCTGGTCTCATTTCCTTGATCTTTCTAGTCTACCGATAATGAAATTGGGCCGCAGTGCATCAACACAGTCCTCGAGCATGGCCGTGCCGCCGTTCCCAGTTTGTGACCATACACGTGAATTTGACCTTCAGTGGCGTGAGAAGGCAGAGTGATGCATACAAATCCAGATTGACGGCAAAGCCAATATGGTTAGTCAACATGAGTAGAACCTCACTAAATCTTCTATTTTCCTACGGTGAACCTGAGATCGTGAGGACTGAATGCCTGCTACGCTACGTCATTGAGCCGATGGAATCTGGCGACATCAGAATCAGGTGTTTGCCGGAGGAGCGGTGCTCTGGTAGAGTGCGACCTGGTTGCATGAACAAGGGTAATTTAAATTCAGCTGCGTAACTCATTGCTTGGTGGCTGAAGTACTGTGATTTTCTGAGCCGTCTTTGGACTTAACAATGATGCTTCTACATCATTTCCCAGCTCCGTTGCCTCTGATTGTCTCTGTCTCCCCCTGAGATTTACTTTGTGTCTCGAGGCAAAACCCGGCTGTAGGTGATGGCCTCGAGGCTGTAGACTCTGGCGTGTACTGTGTATGCGCTGGAACCAATGACAAAGAAAAGGTGGATTATCCGTATTCGCTAACCTTGTCTAAGCTCAGAAGCAGACATCGCGGTTCCGCCGTCATAGGCTCGTATTGGGTCCGGGGCAGGGCCCACTTGTACGGGGAACCTTGCCATTCCCTCCCCTTTATTTTCACCTCGGCATACCATAATAGCGAGGGCGGCTCACATTTCGAGCGCGCCAAGACCGTTGAAGTCATCCCGTGGTCCCTTTGCAAATCAAGCTTTGACGGAGGGAATTCTAACACCGCATAAATCAGGCTACCAGTCGTGGTTTGAAGCTGATAAGAAGAGCTTTCCACGGTGCTCTTACATGGCCTCAGGGAACGGAGGATATCTAGAATTGAGGCTTTATAAAGAGGGGCCACCTTTAAATCGGCTGATCGGATAGGGAATGATATGCACAGCACGACGAGCTGAGGTGCGTTTGTTAGGCGAGCGGGGATGCTGTTAAGGAGACGAGAGCTGTCCCTTGGGACACCAGGACACCTGGGCACATGCAGTGGAGCTCGCTTGCCAATTTTAGGCATGAGTGGCAAGATTCTCCGTCATTGCTCAGACCCTTGTTCGGCAGCGAACAGACAACGGCGATAGCCTTTTTACGTGTATCCACTCTGCCGCATCATTTCTATTTTGATCATGCTCGTATTTCCGATGGCAGTGATGCTGTGGTAAAGACACATGAGATCACAGCCAGATGTCCTGAACATATAAACAGCCGGACCGTTCACAGTTCATCCAATCTTGTTCTCATCGTCATCATCATCAGCACCAGCATCACAACAATCTCTACAAATCAGTCACTCAATAATCAACTCACTCCTCAACCTCACCAACCAACCCGAACAACCACCAAAATGCAGTTCTCCACTGGTGCCCTCTTCGCTCTCGCCGCCTCGGTGGCCTCTGCCGACACCGTCTTCCACGTCTCTGACTTCGCGGCGGCTTGCATTCCCCACAGCTCCCAGTGCTCGTAAGCCACACCAACCTCTACTGCATGAACACAGCTTTATGACCTTTCTCATCAATTGTTCACCGGGCTAACTTATTCTCTCCCACAGCATCTCCTTCGGAGTCATCAAGACCGGCGCTGGCGAGACCATTCCCGTTCAGTGCTCGGCCTTGCTGACCAGCGACGGCCGGATCCCCGAGGTCACCGACGGCACCTGCAAGGACTCCTCCCGCACCTGGAAGTTCACCAAGTTCTCCGACAGCCACGCCAGCGGCTTCGAGCTCGAGGTCTCCCAGCAGGTCACCCCCAGCTCCTTCGAGTCTGGCCGCTACGACCTCTTCGACAGCACCTTCGAGATGCAGCAGACCGGTACCTCCTCCCAGCAGGTCTACGTCGGCGAGGAGACCGAGTTCGACCTCGTCTTCTAAGAAGTGTCGATGGGGCTTTTTTTGTGATATTACATTTAATGGGCATGCAGGTTACACCTGGAGCGTTGTAAAAAGTTCTTGAATAAAATGTACATACTTTTACTCCTTTACCACCTGGGCACAATGGACATTTCCGGTCTTGTACCGAGACCCGAATCACCCGCTTTCTGTGCTTGTCATTTTGTTTGATTAGCCTTGGAGAAGCAGCGCCTGTACATTCCGACTTATTCGTCTTCCATTGTTCGGTTCCAACTGACATCTGGACATATCTGGAATGTCCCGGCCTTCTCAGTGCGACCAACATCGTTTGTTTGTCATTTCGGCTGTTGGGCGACAAGTGAGCTCCAACTTGCTCCCAAGCAGCAGACTGGGTCATCCTAGTCGACCCAACAGTGGTGGGCTGGCCTCTGGTGCCTAGTGCCTAGACGCATTTGACTTCCACGCCCCTGTGCAGACCTCTGCAGACGACAATTGCACCCTTTTTTTTTTTATGTTATCGACTGTGGGTCCTTGAATCTTGTCAATGCGGACATGGTGAACTCGCGCCGTCCGCTTGCATACTGAGTCACAATGTAGACTACTTGTGCGTTCTAAGCCCCCTTAATAGACTAGGCTGTGAGAGAGGGTCTCGACTTCGCGGTGGGAAGGTCGCGAATTCGATTCCCGAGTGTATAGTCTAGTATTTTACTTTGCACTGAAGACTTCTTCACCCTCGAGGTGCGCCGTATGTATGGTGTCCGCCGAGGCTCTTGCTTGCAGAAGAGGAAGTAGAAAATTCCCCATTCGCGCTCATGTGGTGTAACCCCACCCATATGCAAGCTAGCCACCAACAGGTCCTGCTCAGCCAACATGTACAGGCTGAGCTGCAGCCGCCGAACCCCTGAAACTGAAGATTCTGAGGGAACCCCTTGGCCATCACCAAGCATGAGATTAATTGGTATATTTAACTGCGAATGCGCTGTTCTTGCCCGTCAACATGGCTCACATTTTCGTCACATTCCATGTGTCCACAGCATACTATAATGCGGACGATCCTGGCTTTCCATCTCTAGTCATATCATTTACGTCTCAACTATTCGTCGGGACAGTCTCATGTGGAGTAGTCTCTCCCCTAGTGCAACCACCCAGATTATACTCTATCTGATACAGCCTCCTATAAGACAACCTTCTATTGGATACCCTCCTGTGGGATAACATCCTGTTGAACAGACTCCCGTAAGGGACTCGGGAGCCTCCTCACTCAGGACTTCGCGCCTTCAAAACAACGATGCAGGATCCTGCCAACCCCAACAATGTGTTCACCCATGAAGCGCTTCCGGATCCCGCCAAATACATTAGGCTCCTGGAAGTCTTGGACGTCAAGTCCTCCAAAACTACCAAAGTCAGGTGCAGGCTCACCACGTGGCCAATCGACAGCGTGCCACCGTACCACGCCATCTCCTACACGTGGGGAAATCCCAAATCTAATACGTTCATACTTATGAACGACAAGACCTTGGAAGTCCGGAAAAATAGCGAGTTCGCCTTGAAACAAGCCTACTGGTATAGGAAGAGTCGGTCCTACTTTTACAGGAAGCGGCAAGCCCACTTGTATCAGGAGACCAGATCCGAGTGGTACACCAAAAGCCGATATTTCTGGCTTGATGCCCTCTGCATCGATCAGTCGAACCTCAAGGAGAAGAGCAAGCAAGTCGCCATGATGGGCAGCATCTACAAGAAAGCTTCCCATGTATTAGCCTGTATCGGTGATCAAGCGGATGACAGCCTCTTTTTCTTCGAATCGCTTTACGGACTCGCCCATTATCTGGTTCCACCAAAGGATGTGCTGAGATGCCGCCGGTTTGGACATAATGTCGCCGGGATATCTCTCCGATTTCGCATCCTCCACCGACACTCATCGATTCATCGGTTTGCCCTTGCCTTGGCTCGTTTGGCTGTGCGACCGTACTTCACCCGAATATGGATTCTTCAGGAGCTGCAGCTTGCTCGACATCTCACTATATTGTGCGGCCAGTATGTACTAGCGAAAGATGACGCATTGGATCTTTTTGGCGGACTCCTTGAAGACCTGCTGCGGGTGGTTAGAGATGAGAATGAAAAATCTCAATTGCTCCTGTACACCCCTCATCTACGATTTCTCAGCCACAGATTTCTTCGAAGGCATGTCAATCATGGTTTCCCTCATCCGACGTGGCATGGATCCTGGCTCCTTGAACTACCAAAACCAGTTACGGCCACAATTTCCATGTTGAAGCAGAACCACGCAAACGTGAAGGACAACGTATTCCAACTGCTCAACGATGTTGTGTCCCAGTTACAGTGCCAAGAGCCGAGGGACAAGGCCTATGGGATCATCTCTTTGATCGACTGGGGCGATGTTGCGCCGTTGGAGCCAGACTACACGCAGAACGACCTCGAGGCCGCTGTCAAGTTCATCGAGGCAATTATTAGGCTGGCACAGGCTCGAGAGCTCGATGAGCCTACATGGAAATTCGTAATCCTCGTCGTAAAGCTTTTCAATCTCAACATCGGATCCCCTGGCCTTGTTGAGGCACTCAAGGCACGCCGCCGTTCCACGAAGGATTGCGGAGTCGAGGCAGCAAATACAACGCTTGCCGAGCAAGGTATAAAGCTAGAGTCCGTCGGTTGGTGCCTGTCATCTGAAGATATCGATCGAAATACCTCCAGGCTACGAGACTTGCAGGCCACGCCTCAGCAGTATCCTGACGATGATGCATTATATTTACCGCAATGGACCCGAGCAGATGATTGGGTAATCGAATTTGGCACTCAAATTCAACAAGAATTGTGGTACGGAAGATCTGGTCCCCGTTATTTTCAGATGGGGCCCACCTACATACCGTTGCTCGTAGTAGCAAAAGGAAGTGAGGGCCGTCACAATGCACGAATCGGATACGGCTTCTATTCGCCACTGAAAAGGTTTCATGCTCCCCGGTTCAAGCAAGACAATTGTGCGAAAGTCTACATCAATTTTGACGTGGAAGACTTGATCATATTTCTTTGGAAAATGAAGCAGCTCTATGAGCTGCATCCGGAATCCAAAGACTGGATGGTCGACTTCCTCAGCACGGATGTCAGTAAGCAGCGGACCCCTGGGTCGTCCTACGTCATACTCCCATCCGAAACCCCAGAAAGGAAAAATCGAGTCGAGCCCAAATTCGACGACGATCGATTTTGGAAGTCCCGTGGTACTCTTCCTTATCTGAGACGCCGCCGCTTTGTCCTATTTGATACCAAGACGCGCCGCGGCTGGTTTGTCAACGGTCAGGTGGTAGCGCTGGAGCTACTTTGCACCTATCTCAAGAAGACTCCTCAGACAGAGTCGTTCGACTTGTCCAAGTTGAACTATATCGAGGACAAGTCCTCGAGAAGGGCATTCAAGGTCCTCGATGACATGGAAAATCTGAAGACGCCTATCCTCAGAGTTCTCAGAGACGTTGAAGATGCGCCTGGAGACGCCCAATCATTCAAGGGACAAGTCAAAGTCGAAAGAAAGCTCCTTGTCGAAGTGGTGACGGATATTTATTGTACCCTACTGGAATTGAGCCCTGCAACAAAATCATTCCCGGGTGACATGAGTCGCTTCGCCTTGCTGCAGATACCCGTCAAAAAACGTCGTAATGTCGTTGCCAAGGGGTGGGATTTCGAGCGAATTTACCGCACCGGGAAAGCGAAAGTATACACCCATGTGTTTGACAAAGACCCTGGTTGGCTTGAGTTTGCGAGAGACGCGGAGGCAAAAATCTTATTCGGAAGCAACTTTGGCGAGATGATACTGCCGCGTAATGAAGACTGTTGTCCTCACTTCAAGATTCTCCCCAGTGGCCAGGACTATCTTGCTATAGGCATGGATAATGTTCAAGCCCTCGTGGATGAATGGACCCAGGAAGATGAAAAGGACAAGACCGTTGCAAGACTATCACATTGGTATGCTTGGGAACGTGGTATGGAGCCCTTTGGTCACCTACACGGTCGTGGTGAGCACCTCGAACAGGTCGACCACAGTTGCTTTCCTGTCCAGAGGCTAGTGAAGGTTCCGCATTATCGAGAGGACAAGGACATGGCTGTTCTTAAGAGGAGAAGGAACCAGCCGTACTCATCCCAGGAGGTCGAAGATATGAATGTGTCGAACCACGCGAGTATGAACAGGCCGGCTGATCATGATGAATCCGATTGCGGCCCCTATGAAAAGACACGGAAAACGGGGCTGGTCGTGTTTGGGAAGCGGCCCGATACAGGAAACATGAAGCAGCTCGCTCAGTCCAATCAATCAGTAGTTCAATTTCGAGAGACTGTAGAGGAAAGGCGCAGTTCTCACTCTTCCGAGGTCTCTATGGCCTCCGAAGTGGTTAATTCCAGCAGACTCATGCGCGCTGCCGATACGCGATGGTCACGATGGACAGGAAAGGAATATGCAAACCTGCCGCCACTTATAGTCCCCCTACCTATCTAGGTCCTTAAAAAGCCGAATCAGTTTAGTCAAGTCTTAGAAAAGTTGTTCCCCTGCTGCTCATACACCACCGATATCTCGGGCTTGATTGCCTAAAACCTCTCTTTCATCTGATCGGAGATCCTCAATCGTGAAGTCCGGGCGGCTGTTCTCTTTATTGTCTCTCCAAGAGGCTTCCGTCCATGCCTCGCAAATGACCACAGTCTTGGCACCTAAAGAGACCTCGGCGTCCCTCGCCATCTTCGCCAGTTCTGTGTAGCAACTACTCTTGCAACATCGAAGCTGAAGTGCACCAGGCACAAAATCAAAATAAACTATCACCCGGACTAGTTACTAGTAGTATGATGAGATATATTACGACACATTTATCTGGAAGGCTGATGAAATATACACAGGTTTCACCTCCCCCCCCGGGTCCTTATCTCTCCCATCCTTCTCTCGTACTTTCCTTCTTGCTGCTTTCCCTCTCCTCTTTCTCCTATCACGGTCTGAAACACTATTCACAGGCAGCATTCGAATGGGTGAAATTCGATAGCTTCCAACGAGGTAGACTCAGAATGATTATACAATTAAAACCTCAAGATGAACCCTCGGGACCACCACTACCTGTAGGAGCCGGGCCAGTCGAGGTGGTTGGAGGATTTTCGGTTGATCCGCCCGAAGTTGTACCATGGTTGGAGCTGACTGGTTGGCCTGGTGCCAGATTGCCAGCCGCTACTGTGGCATTAACGGGTTGTTCGAGCAGTTGCCGCTGGCGATTCTTGGCAGCGGTGGACCCGGCCGCCGAATTCTGCGTGGCCCTTGAAGAATGCGAGCTCGTTGTCTTGTCCGAGGAATTGGTAACGGTCTTCTCTAATCCTGTAGTGGATAGCTGCGCGGGTGGCTTCTGGGATTGGGAGCCTCCCGTAGCCATGGAGGCGGCCGAACTCGCTGTTCTCACGCTGGAGTTACTTGGCTTTCTCGTTGCCGTCAGTGCGTTGTTTCCCGAGCTTGGCTCATGAGAATGAATGGATCCAGCACTTGACGCCCTTGAGCGGGTGGTCGATTCAAAGCTTCTTAGACTCGCATTGCTGACTGACCTGGGCACGGAAGCCGCAGGGGGTTGAGACGCTGTCGACTGAAGTTGCCCGGCACCAGTAATATTACCCGGTGAGACTCTGGGATGCATATTTGAACCAGTGCTCCTCAGACTCGCATTGCTAGCTGCCTTGTGGACCGAAGCCGCTAAGGAGTTTGGTGTTGAGGCCCGCAGCTGCCCAGCAGCAGTGGTGGTACCCGAGGCTCTAGTCTGAGTGTTGGGAACAGCCCTCCTTATGCTGTCAAGGCTGGGTGTTCTCTGTGCTGACGCTGTTGAGGGTCGCCCTGGGCTTGCTGTTGGTGCTAGCGTTGGTGCTTTTCCGGTAGAGCCCTGAGTGGAGCCACGGCTCAAGGGGCCGTTCGAAGGCTCTGCACCAGTGGCCTTTGCATTTTGCGTGGCTCTATGCCCATTCCGCCGACATATTTCCTTCAGCTCTTCGGAGCTCGGCTGACGACCAAACACCACGACCCCCTTCGGATGTTTATTAATCATGAGTCGGACTTCCTTCTTGGTATACAGACTCTTTTCTTTGATCAACTTCATGTCAGTCCGCAGTCTCTTGTCCAGGCTCTTCTCTACGTATTTTGCGTCTCGTATTCGTTGAACCGGAAAGCAACTTGGGTCCAAGGTGCTAAGATGGTCCCCTTGACAATTTGGGCGTGCGAATGGGTCCAGATCATGTTCCCAACCCTGATCGTAGCTTAGCCTTGCCACAGTGTTTTCGGGAGTGTCGCACTCATCAGACCCACCAGTCCACCTGATGAGTCTACCAAGAGCTTCCATACCACAAGCGAGAAAGCCCTTGCCTGCAGGTAGGGCTGGGAAGTAAGGGCAACATGAGCCGGCACGCGGCTCTAGGAATTCTCCAAAACCTTTTTCGAATAGAAATGTGGCGTCGAGTTGTCTCGCCATTTTGAGCCAGCCTGGGTCTTTTTCCAGCTTCTGAACGAGTATATCGGGTTGACGCTTACTGGCGAGAGTCTTGAAATCCCAGCCCCTCAAGGTGGTTCCCCATTTTTCTTCATACCACGTCTTAAAAAAGCCTGAGAGCTGGTTTTGGCGATCCATCTTTATACTTTTTTCATCTTCGAGCAGCTTGAATAACTGACCATATATAATGTCTAGTTCTTTACCAAGTGACTCCTTCAACTGCTTCTCTTCCTCGTTATCACTCTCGGAATATCCCTTCGCGATTCGGTTGATTGATGTTTTTTCATTGTTGAAAGTGTTAAGTACTTCATATGCTGGTGCGTCGCTATCCGTAACATCCTTGAGAATTTTCAAAGAAGCGAAGTCAAATTTCTCAGGGGGAAGTTTCTCTCCGATGTATGTGCGAAGTAGATGTAGCACCACGGCGTCGCCGAAGAGTAACCAGCCTCGATCGCGATCTGTATCCCAGACAACAAACACAAGGTTTCTGACTGCTTGCAATTTTGCGTCACGAGACATCGACATGTCGGCTTGAGACCCCGTAGTTTGGGCTTTTTCGGCCGTAACGTTGAGTCCTACAGTGGCAACCCCGGGGAGCCGAAAGTTGGTTGAAAAGCTTGATATGACGAGTCGGAAATGTCCACGACGATTCCAGTTGTTAAAGTCTCCGAGTGGGATAGGCTTGGGCGCCGCTGTTGAGAGAGAAGTGGATAGGAATTAGCATTGAGGCTCTGGCTGCGAATGAAGCGAGGACAAGTGAAGCCACCCGATTCTGGAGCTCCACATAGCCGGGGACCACACGGGGGCAGTGATGCCGATGGGAAAGGGAAGTAACGAGCTCGGCGGACTGGATGCAGGCTGTCCACTGGCACAGGCACGTCTGTGTGGATGTGTTTGATGTGGTGGAAAACCGGGGGAATGAGGAGTAAGGATGCGAGTGTGCGCAGCTGAGATAAGGTACGAGGGGTGAGGGAGCCGGCCGGCTGTCGCCTGCAACTTTCAGGTGCGACATGTCGCAGCCACAGCCCAGCTGCAGTGGCTGCAGCCAGGCAGCCACTCCATGTGGCCATCAAAAGCCTTGGCATGGTTCGGGGGAAGGGGGCCGGGCCGCTGGAGATGGCCAAGCCAATCCATCGGGGTTGGCTCAAGCTCATGCTATTATTAAACCACACGACTTACTGGTCAAGAGTGCCGCACTATTGCTCCATCCAACGAAATGTCGTGACTCCGGATCGACTGCCCACGGCGCAACTCTGATGCCGTCTTCCAGTTGTTGAATTGACTTGACCGATGCGCAGATTTTTGCCGGATCAAAGTGCCAATAAATAACATTGCGCTGTGCGCGCAGTGGTAGTTCGCAGTCCGCAGCCAGGATTAATCTCAGCTCATACACCGGGACGGCCTTGCCAGATTTGTCTGGTCTCTTAACCGTTGAAGGGGGAAACATGACCATAGGTTTGTCCATGGGCAAGGGAGAAGTCCTTGGGCAACCCCGTTTGAAAAGTTGTCGCAGGACGAACAGAGGAGCTTCGAGCCCTGTGCCGTGTCGCGGTCTTGGAGGGATTGCGAAACCCCTCGCGATGATAGACAGCCCGGTCATAGTCTTCCAACAGTGACCCGACCTCGCGACAAAATTCCTATTCGGGCCCTTCTCGATATGCTCCGTCATGAAAGATATGTTGAAGTGGCACCCACCAACAGACTTTATGACAGGCCTTCCAGTGTACATAGTCTCGGTGTATTTGCGGGTGGACGCGCCTTGATTCGTTTGTTTGACGTAATTTTCCAAAAGGGCAGTTGGTTTGCTGCCTGCGACGCTGAAAATCCAGCAAATTTGCTCAACCATTCGGTATATTTTCTCTGTGACTTTGCCGAAAGAGGTACGCGCCCTCTTTATCACGAGATACAGATGACTGTTTTGGACAGTGATAGAAACATAAAAGTCGTCGGAGATGGCTGTCAGAGTCAGAATGTCAGGGTCAGAGCAAGAAAGTACTATGGAACAGGTACATGACCAGACTTACTGGCCGTGACTCCCGGAGTCTTAGTGCTTCTCATGGCATGGTCTACCATGCGAAGAATCTTGGTTCCGTCCTCTCCCCAAGTGTCCTTAACATACACGTTCGCTGGAACTGCCAGCACATCTGGGCCTGAATCGGCAGAGGTGAAGCTGATCAGGCTCGAAAATGCCGTTCTCTCCCGAGACGCCTGATTCTGAAGACTGAGGTATCTGCGCAGATTTCCTGCAATCGTGAACTCGGCTCGGTAGCCCTGGGGCTTCCCGTCCTTATGCTCATTTTTGGCCGATATGAGTTCAGATTGGATCTCCCTCTTGACGATATCCAATACTTTGAAGGCTCCACTTTCTGTTCTTTTGGAATTATTCGTGGTGGTCCCGGCCGGCGGCTTGTTTTGTGTGCTCATCTTAGTGTAGAACACGGCAAATAAGCTCGTTGTTGGATATAATTGATCGAGAAAGGGTAAGGATTAATAGCATGCCACGCAGGGGACCTCGCAACAGAATAGTAATTGGGAAAACCAAAAACACAAGTCATGCATTAGGATAGAGTGGAAGATAGGAAACACACGGCGGAGTAGACATGGTGGCCGCTCGAAGGCATTTCCATGCACGACATGCCCCAACGATTGCAACATGGCCCGACAAGTGCACCCGCTGAGGTCCAGTGCGATGATTTCAAAACAGCTTGGCACGATCCTGGCCAGCAGTCAACTTCGAAATGAAACGACAGTGCCCAAATTCGTATGCTACGCCGCAAACACATACTAGAGAGTAGTTCAAATGTTCACCGGCTTGGCCGCTGTTACGGGCCGGCCGCCCCCATGTTCGAGGCCCCATTGGCCACGATCCTACTAAAATCCGGCGCGAGGATCCAAAGGCCTATGCAACCAGACCTTTCCCCTAACTTTTTACCGGCCTTATTTCGTGTTCCTGCATTCGAAACAACGCCATCGCAGGTTGCAGGCCAGAAGGCCATACTACGCCCAAGGGGGCACGTTCAACGGACGCCAAGGAAACAGAGAAGAAGCTAGTTCGAATGTTGCCAAAAGCACCGGAACAGGAAAGAATGCATTCTGGCGGAAATGGGCACAACGTGTGGTAGCAAGTTGGAGGTTCTGAAGAATGCTGTATTGATGATAGCCCATCTAAGTGATTAATGTGCTGTGAAAGCATCTAAAAAAGTGCCCAGATCCCAAGCCTGGAACCCCTGGGGGCTGCAACTTTGCGCAGTGGCAAAATGGAGCCCATGCAACATAGTGACTCAGACAGTTAAGATATGTCTGATAGATCTACTATCGCCCATTGTTGATCTGGTCTGCCGTAAACTGGGTCAGGCAACGGAATTTGCGATATCCATGATGCTGTTCCTTGCCGCCAAAGATGCTGTTGCAATCATAGTCACCATTGGGGAACACGATGCAGTTTCCGTAGGTGTTTCCGTCCACTAAACTTCAAGTCAGTCCAGACAAAACTTAAACTTCGCAGCAGCAAGAGCTCAATACGTACAGCCGACCATGGTCCTCCCTCTGTCCTTGTAAAGAGCTGAGTGACAAAATGTTAGCTTCACCTTCTAGACTCGGACATGCTTTCCCGGCCAGCCCAGCCGAGGGCGACGGGCAGTATAGCTTACTCCAGTGGTAGATAGGGCCATTAAGCATGCTGAAGTTCATCTCCAACTGATCGATGTTGTCCGCTGGGGGCGTGTAGTCGCAGCCGCTCCCCTTGCAGCGGATGCCGTTCCTCTTGCTGACGTCCGATTCACTGTAGAAGACAGGGGCGTTCTGGACGTCGACACAGGACCCAGGCTCGGCCTCAAAGACTTGCCAGCCCTGCGTATTTCGTTAGCCGTTTTGACTTCAGGATGCATGGGCTTTGAAGTCTGACAGCAACAAGGGCTATCGATTGATCTTACCCTGGTATGAGAATTGAAAATGGCATCGTACACGTCCACCATGTAGATATCGAAGTTGGCCGCGACTGGCTGCAGCAGGGCCACATAAGCGGCGATCGTAAGGGCTGTAAACCTCATCTTGATCTTTGGCGGATTCTGAGAGAAAGGAGATAGTTGGACAGAAAGAGCGAGGATGTCGACTTGGTCGTCGAGGATGCTGGCTTGAAAATCGAAATCATCAAGATAGAGCGGTTCCTTTTATACAAGTCACTTCACCCGCTATCAATTGATTCTCGGATCTCGCATATCATGGTATTATCGTGGGATGCTGGTCAAATCGACTAGAGCTTGAAAAAATGCTGTTGCCTGGGGGCTAGTCAGGGCTTACACCAAATACCCGCATCGTGAAGGATTCCGGAAAAAAAGTCAAGCTTTTGAATGTCAGCGAATCTGCAAATCACTTAGAAACTATCATGAATCAAGCTAGCCTGCCCACAGAAAAAAGCTTAGCCATGTCAGCGAGCACAGTGATCTGGGCCCAGGCTTGTTTACATTGAACAATTTAAGCGCTATGTGGATCCGAGGACGTCCTACTCCGGTCCCCTGTGACCGATGTCGTGTGGACCACCTTCTAGTTCCGGTTATTAAGGCTTCTGAAGGATCTTACGGCAAAACTGGGATGCTCCATGCCAATCTTGTTCATGACATTGGTCAGTTCGGAGTTGCAAACCGTTGGAACGTTGCGCGAGCTCCCTTCGAACCATTTCAAGTTGTGGACTGTCACCAAAGAAAGAGGTGTTGATCGAGTACTCTCAATGTTTGTCGATCTTTTATGAATCTTGGGCAGGTTTTGGGCTTTGACGACGTACGAGGGTTACAAGCAGGCGGACCAGGGAGCTAATCAACCACCTCGAAACGCTGCATGTGGACGAGGACTGACGTCCCACTGATTTCGATTTGGCGGTCAAGGCTGTCCACAGCACGAGGTGGGATCATCACTTTTTGAGAATGGAGTCAGGAATGACAAGAATGCATAGGGACTCTGCGAGTAAATCTTGCGGCTAGGTTATGAGCATCATCTACAGGAATGAAATTCAAGTGACGGGAACGATTGAATTCATCAGCTGCTAGTTGAAAGCTTTTTGTTCCACACAAACAGTTGCTTTGGAGGCTTCGGGGTAGCGTCCTCGACCTTGGATTGGGCTCTCTTCTGTGCAGAAAGTTCAAGGAATGCACTCTCAGCAACCAGAGGTCCGAATTGGGCTTCTGCTACTTGCCGCACGGAGTTGAAGGGGTCTCTTGCATCTGAGGCAGGCGAGACTTGAAGAGAGGTCGATGCTAATCTCAGTGGCACAGCAGCTGAGCAGACCATCCAAGCAGCTCGAGTGGCCTGGTGTGGGAGATGCAGGTGCCTTCCCTTTTCGGACCGTGTCTGCCCCCTTACATGCTGCGTTTTCCAATGCGTCGCAAAGGTCATCGTTCACCTTGAATCTCAACCTGCTCATCCTGCACTTCTTTTTGAACAATTAGTCTAGGGCAGCTTGTTCTGAGATTCGTACGCCTTCCAACCAAACATTTCTCCAAAAATGCAAATCTGAGGTCGGCAACACTGCAAACGCGACCAAGCGCGTCCCAACCGCGACCTCGATCACCACGTACCAGTACCTCGAGCAGCGACGACTCCAGCTCACGAATGAGAACAATAGCCTAATCGCTAATTGACCAGCATATCAATTAGAAATTACGAGTTCATCATGGCCAAGCACAAAAGCAAAGGCCATCATCGCCGTGAACGCTCCTCGACGCCTACCACACCCGACGCCACCACAAAAACACCCAATGATTCCACCCCGGTGAAGCGCGAGCCGATCCAACACGGTGACCATGACGACGTCCATCCAAGTCGACGACCTTTCGTCCCTCGCATCCCCACCGATCGCACTGCCGTGACGCGCCCGGCTGTGCCTTCCCACCGCGAGGAAAGTGCAACTCAGAGCACATCGCGCAAGCGTAGCACAAAGCCCTCCTCCAGCGCTCTCGCATCGGCCGCAAAGAGCCCAAAAAGCAAAATTACAAGATCTGACTTGGCGTCTACTGACGTCGCATTTGCTCGGCGAGCCAAAACGAACGAGGTTACATTCAGCTCTCCGACGGGGGAAGAGCACTCCTCATCGGCTGGTGCCATGAGCACACTTGCACCTGGCATGAGCAATTCTTCAGCAGGTACGACCGGAAGGCAGACATTCACATTTGGAATGAGCCCCTTCAAGAGAAAGTATGACCAGAACACGACTTTGACGATTAAGCCCGTCACAGCCGCTTTGCCGGCTCGACCGGATACCGAGTACACAGACAGCAACGGTCATAGGATCCACCCCAACTTCAAGGCGTCTTTTGGGCCGGAAGCGTCTGGACCGACGTGCAAGGCTTGCGGGAGCCTGCGGCACATGACAAAAGACTGTCAAATTCCCCTCAGAGATGGAATGGTGGTCATCTGTCCTTTCCATGGTTGCTGCACGCTTGACAACACGGATCCTGGCTTTCATCATTTGGACGGCCTCGTAGGATTGCATCAACCGTGGTGCGTATTGGTGAGCAGCTACGAATTGGCTGTCCGAGCCAGGGACACTGAGAGAAAAAGATACATGCTGCCACAGATGTTCGGAGCATTGGTGCTCAATCGGAAAAGGAAGCCTTTCTGCCGAGTGCTGAACTTGGAGGTCTGTCCAATCAGGATCGCCATAGAGTTTTCACGAGAGTTCTGCCATGGGCAAATGCCCTCAGGTTTGGAAGAGACGTGGCCTTACACCAAGATGGACACCACAAAGTTCGAGATACGTGAAAAGCTACAACACTACGACGAGCTGGGCTGGGAGGCTATGCCTCCAGGTGAGCTAGAGTCAAAATCTTGGGACCAGATCAAGCGAGAATACGCTCAAGGAATCATCCCACCCCAGGTTTTTACTTACCCGAGCGGCCGGGGACTGTTTTATCAAGAGGCTGCGTTCAAACTCGCTGCTGCTGAGATTGCTGGTGAAGAGGTCTACCAGCGTGATCGGGATCCAGAGGTCGAGTTACAGACTGTTGAAGAGGGCGAGGACAACAAGAGTTCCGCCGAACAAGAGGGTGCAAAGCAATCTACAACAGAAAACGATGTTCTGTTGGAGAAGATGCGGCTACTTTCTGCGAAGATAGACAGCGTGATTGAGAGACTCGGCGCCTCGGAAGGCAGACAAACTGCTGATGAACCTGGAACTAATCCCGCCTTTACCGCCAACGGTACTCACAGTGATCCCATCGACATCGATACGGATGGAGGATCAATCCATTGGTGCGTTGAGTGAGAAGGACGGCTGGTGCGCTGTTGTTGAAGAGGTCAACGCGAAAATGGACAAAAAGCAGTTTTTCCCACAGCGGTCTTGCACATTCGGTCAGCTACTTCGGATCAACGCTCCCCGTCGTTTCTGAACGGAACAGCGTTGTTCAGGAGGGGACACACCTGAAAGATCACCTGAGCTATAAAATGAGTGGGGATCTGCAGAATGCGATGAAAAGGGGCACGTGTCGGGTATCCAGGCATTTTGAGTGGGAGACCTTTGAATGTCGAGAGACACTGATTGCCCTCTCCTATGGGCAGGGGACTGGGGCGATTTTCTGGACTTTGGGGAATTTGAAATGTTCGAATCGGGTCGACTTTTAGATGCAGATTTGGACATCTCAGCAACAGGCAAAATTATTTTGCTCTTCTACCACGGGAGGCAGTCCGTTGAGATGCCTGGCTAACAACACAACGAGCGTCAATCACAAGGCAGTGGACAAAAAGGCTTATGCCTGAGCTACTCACTGGTCATAGAATCATCAATTGCTTACCCTAGGGTAGAACTCAAAAATGCTGGAGAATTGAAAATCGATGAACGGTGATCAATAGGCCAAAGGCCTCTCACACATTGCCCGGAACATCATGTTAGACCCACAGGTTGAGTCACTCAGCTGGCGACCCTGGCTCCAGTGGTGAGGATTTTGATCAAGGAAGAACTCGGCTGCCCTTGCAGACATCAACAACATCAATATCAACGATGCAGGCACCGACATCAAAGCCTGCGTATGTTCAGATTGGGCATCACCAAGGCGTTCTACTGCTTGGTTGTCATCTGAAGGCCAAGCTATTTAGGCTCCGTTACCAGACCCCCAGGGAATTATTTCACTTGGCTGCTTCTCGATTCCATACTTAGTTCATGAAAGTTGATTTGCTGTGATCTTTTGACTGTCAAATAGTTTGCCCTCTGTTTGTCAGAAAAGTCCAGCTCTCAACCTCTGCTGCTTTACAGCTCGACCAACTTACCATCAAGGCCCTAGCCTTACCAGGCTACATCGCAGGTATAGTACTACTGCTACAAACAGGATAGAAGCTATCTCACACCCTGCTACCTCTTCAGATCCTGGTGCCTTTGCGTGGTAAGCCCCTGGCCGACTTTAAGCGGCGGGTGCCTACAAGCTCGGGCTGTGTAGGCCTCAGCTGGAGACAGGCTGATGCTACGTCTTGGAGGCAGAAATGAAGGCAACAAACGATGCTATTGGTGGTAGGATGTGCACAATTGTGAGGCTATGCCGGATAGGTTCAAAATGATGTTTACTAGCCCTCGGGCGCGGTAGGACGAGCTGAAGACGAGTTGCCTTGCGAGACGCCTTGAGAGATGACTATGCGCGGCCCAAGTGCTTACTCCGAATAAGCTGACTTCACACCTCGATCCATCCTGAGATCTGCATTCATTCACTACCACATCGAATTTCGAACCGCGGATGACGAAGGCCACATAGGTTTTCCCAGGGAAACGGCCATCTGTGGCCATGGATCCACGCTCGGCGCTCAGTCTTGCCTGCGGGATCCTACAGGTCGTCGACTTTTTGTCCAGGCTCATATCCGGGGCTGCCGAAGTCTACTCGTCAGCCTCAGGCACAACTGCAGAGTTTGAGGACTCAGATAGAGGTGTCGAGTCTCTCAGGAATCTTACCCGACGTCTTGATGTCCACGCAACGAACGGTGCTCTGTCTAGCGAGGACCGCAACCTCTTGGCGATGAAGAGCGGCTGCCAAGAACTCTCGCGGGAAATCCAAGCAACTATCAGTTAAGGGGAAGGGGCCACAGCAGCTGGACATATCTGCAGGAGAGCCCCCGACTCGTGCAGCGGTCACAATCATGCTGTCAGTCTCCGTGGCATCTGACCTTTGTTGTTCGGCACCTCTCGCAAACCGTCTTTGATCGCCGGACCTGTGGTCTTGCAACCCGTCGAGGTGAGCTCTGCCACTTCTGGAACAAGTCTGCAGGTATTCCCTGCTTGCGGGGATCATGAGGGTTGCGAACTGTCTGCGGGGACATTTTTGTCTTTCGATGGAGTGGCACACGCACACGTTTCAGTTCAAGTGAGCAGATTGAGATATAAGGTACTTATGAGGTGATAGGTGATTTGATTTGTCAGCTCTGCAGGTTGTATTACTTTGAGACACACCAGATTTTCCAAAATTGTGCCATTGACAAAACACTTTGACACAGTTCACAAATGAGGTCTCTTGAGGCCAGGATGAATTACATGCCGCTGGTCTCTTTTCTCATGCTAATTGGGTTCGCGATATCAATAGCCCAGTTTCCAGAATGTAATTCGCTCACGCACCAGCGCAGACCCCTGTCCGCCCAACAGGTCGATGCGAAACGTCGTTCAATCGTGGAAATCAGGCTCTTATCTCTCATGGCGGCTATTGATGTCTATTTCGTCTTTGGTCAAAACCTTGTAGGGACGTATTTAAGTGGAATGTCACTCTAAGGCTGTGTGTCGAACATCCCCAGGGTTTTGCTCGTCACTCACGTCTAATTCCCGTTTCATCATCCCCAGTTCAATCATCCGCAGTCAAATCACGCCCGTAAAGGCTCTCACCTGAGCAAAAGCGATACAGCGAGCACGAGGACCGCAGTCAATCCGAACGTCCCTTCACCCAGCGCTCCATCCCTTGCAGCGGCAGACACCAGCACGGCAGACGGCGGGTTGGAAGAATTAGTCACCCTGGCGGTAGAGGTGATGCAGCGCAGGAAATCACTTGACTGTTTGGACGTGTCAGTCGTCCAATTGGTGTACTGCGGCGGCAGGTCGCACCACTGCCAACATGTCCCGGTCAAGCCGTCGCTGGCCAGCTGCACCGTGCTGGGCTGGCAGCAGCTGACCATCCAGTCGTCCGCGGTACCGACCGTGTAGTTCCCGCGCGGGACAACGGCGAAAACGGATTTGCTGTCTATGCCGAGGTTGACAGGGTCGGGGACGGCGTTGGTTGGGCAGGTTGCACTGGTGTTGGTGGTGGACATTATGGCGATAAGATTGCGGGAGATATTCTTTGATAACTAACTACATACACATATAAATGATCAGCCTGATGGAAAGCGTAGCTGTGCAGAGATGTAGGGTATGTTGTCGGCTGAGAAACGAGATTGGTAAAGTTGCTTACATAGGCAGTGGTCGTCAAGTGGAAAGTGGTGAGAGTTCATGGAATGCAAGGTCGGGAGGCAGCAAAAAGGAATCACCGCCGGATCGCCCTCATGGCTGGAAGCGGATGTCACGTTACCCATTGGAAAATACAGTCACTAAATATGATCCTTCGTGGTTGTGCAACCACTGCAACAGTGCCATTAGCGGCTTGGCATTTTTGGTTCACTTGTAGATACTGCTCAAAAATCGCAGAGCGTCCCTGAATGTGGTACTCATGGCCTGCTCTGTGACTGTCTTTTCCCATTCGTGGATTAGCCAGGGCAAATGAGGTTCCTTGCCTGGGCACTTCAAAAGAAGGCATGGCCCTCCTCATCGGAAAATATGATGGAAGGGCAATTGGGTGTGTCAATCAAAGTTTTCATATTAAGCGAATCGTCTCCCCTCCACCTGTTTTGGAATGTGTCACCACAGCGAGTACTGGGTGACGTGGATTGACTTACCACGTGATACCCTTTTTGGGTTTCGCCAAAATTCATGGGGGCTGGTAGACAACAGGAGATCTCATAGTCTCCTGGCCCTGGTACCAACTTGTGAAAGTCTCCTACATCGACCATCGTGGAGGACGGCTCTGTTTGTGTTTATCAAAGAGATGGTGACACCAAAACAAATAGATGTACAAGCATGGAGCCGAATTCATGAGAAGTGGAAGAGAAGACAAATGAAAATTAGCAGCTGGCACAGACACTCGTCTCCGAAGCCGCTCCAGGAAGCAAAACTTTGCAGTAAAAGCCATCTATTGTACAAAATTTCGCCTCGGAAGAAGCCCACACCATAGCACCAAAAAGATCGCTATTTCAATGCCGAATACTCCAACACAATCGGCCGCTCCACGGACTCATCCTTCGAGTTAACATCAAAGTAACTCTCCACAAATGCACCATTTCTGCTCAGATGTCCACCAGTTTCTCATCCTTAGGCGGCAGTACCACATCCTTTTCAATGCTTTCTCCATCCTCCGCATCTTCACAGCCTGCCACGATTGAACCACACTCCCTGCAGCGCAGCTGTCCAATGAACAGGGCCCGCTTCCTCAGGTCCATGAAAAAGTGCCCATTGTCACAGACACACCACGGTCCAGTGCCGTCGAACAGACCCTTGAAGTTTGTGAACCAAAGAGATTTGGGGCTCCTCAAGCTCCCAAGGTTGCCAGAGCGGATGAAGTCCCTGGTAGCTTCAATTCCGTCCTCCAGGCACTGAGAAGTCTGCAATGAGTCCTTGTAGAGCTTACTTGCCTTGTCGAGGTGTTCCTTGCCCCTGGTTCTCAACTCCTCCTGCGAGACTGGAAACCGCGAGCTACCAGCTGCAGCCGGACCAGGTTGTCGTTCCTGCGTAAATGCGTCCACTACTAGGGCGAGGGCGAAACCACAATACCAGGCAATGTAGAGGTGACCTCGTGCCGCGAACATGTTCCGATTGGCCTCTTGCGCTCGCCTAATGAATTCCCGAGATCCTCGAAAGTTTGACGTCATGTCCAATTGTATCATGGGACGCGAGAAAGTACTCGTGCTGGCCGCGGAATCTCTTCTCCACAGTCTGAGGAAGTCGTCCAGAACCGTGATGCTGCATCTCAGAGAGAGATCCATTGCGAATAAGTCGCCGCATAGCTGTAGCTGTTTGGTATCCGTGGAGCCCGCAGTAGCTTTGTCGTTCTCTTTCCCTAGCCTCATAGAGTCAGCGACCCTCTGGAAAATCTTTTCCTTGGGCCTCAGTTCTCTCCACAAGAAATCCTGAATGTCTTTGAAAGATTCCATTAGGCCTGCATACCGTCCTTCACCAACACTATTACTCAAAAGATGGATCTGGTTTTGCATGTTGCCATTCAGCCCGACTGGGACATTCTGATGGAGCGGGGAGGTGTTGGGGAGACCTCGGTATGCTATGTACCGATTTAAAGCTGGCACACACTGAGTCAAACGATCAACCAGCTCGGAGAACTTCCCATCCCGCCAGGAGAGAAATTTCTTCAGAGATTCAATGAGCATCGGGCGACGAATAATGCGACCGTGACGGCAGATGTCACGCAACGAGCCTCGGCATCGGGTGCAGTATGTGACCTTCTGGGTGGAAAAGGGACTCAGTGCATCCTTGATGCTCGAGGGCAGGCCGTTGTCTGTCAAGTTGTAAACATCCTGAATCCGCAACTGCTCGTCCATGGAAGATCTGGTCTGGAAGTGGCCACAATGAGGGAAGATACAAGGGTCCTCGTCCAGTTTGATGTCCCTGTAATCTTTCATACCTGAGCTGTCCATCAGCGTGGTCAAGAGGACATCTTCCGGACCACAGGTCTGGCAATACTTGGAGTCGGGGCAAGCCTCGCCGCACAGAGAAGGGCACCGATGCCCACAGTCCAGCAGCAGGGTGCACCGCATGGAGCATGGAACCCAGTTGCAGGGGGCAGCACAAGGCAAGGTACACTTGCTATGTGGGCAACTGGAGTCACAATGCTCATCGGTGCAGGGTATGCAGGGCTCGTGGCAAAGCTTCTCACACCTGCCGTGACTGCAGCGGACATCGCATGGTTGCTCACAGGGGCCACATTCAGACCCTCCGTGGCAACGGAGTTGACAGGAGTGGGCACAGCTAGGAAGGCTCCTACCACAACTCTGATCACATATGTCATGAATCCCTTCTGAGATCGTGTCCTGACTGCGAAAGTTGCACTGATGGCAATTGCGTTGACAGGTATGGCCACAGGGAAAAGTTGCGCCACACTTTGCCAGGCACGTAAAAGTAGAACTCTGCATAGCAGTCTTGTGACAGGAAACCTTCACTATGTGGTTACATCCAGGCACATTGTAGTCGACCTCAGCGTCGCAGAGAACGTCGTGAGGTTCCTGGACCTGCCAACAGCTTGCCGACCGAAGAACATGACCACAGGGGAGTCTCAGGTATATGTCTTCGATTAGCTCGAGGCAATTCTCATAGCAGGGTTCTCCACAGGTCAAAGGACAAGCATGATCGCAACCTGACTTCTGCCGAGGGCAAGGCTCAACGCAATTAGAGGACGCTTGCAGTATGCTCGAGTTCCGTCGATGGAGGCAGTCACGGCCACAATCCAGCGGCCTTCCATAGTTCTGAGAGGATCCGCCCGTTGGAGACGTGCTGGGCACATGGGATAATCGGGAACAACGGTGAGGCGCAGCATTGACAAGCCGTTCAAAAAATGAGACTTCCAATGGGTCGAGAAGACCTTCCAAGTTCATGTGCTGCAGCCGCTCACTTTGGATGGTGAGATTGCCTAGCAGTATAATGTGCTCGGCAGATGGAAGGATTGCCATCAATATTTGCGACTCTTGGAAGCCCTCAGCATCATCGCACACAAGAACCTTGGCCTGAATTGGCTGGAGTAATTCGGGGTGCCTGACTAGCTCTGTAGTAGTCACAACCACGACATGGGCATTTTGCAGATGCAGCCTTCGAGCATCATCATGAAAACGCGGGAGTTCCGACCGAATCTCATTGTACTCATCATAGTGTCGTCTCAGTTCTCGAATGATGCAGTCTCGCATGTCCAGCATGTCCAGCATTTGTCCACGCTGCCTTTGATCCGATCCGAGTGTTTCCGAGGTTGTGGATGTCGCAAATTCACCTTCCAGGCGACTTGTGCTGGAAGTCAGACGCTCCCGGGCCGCATCCGCTAGGCGAAGTCGGTCATCAGAGAAGTCTTCACGGCGGGGACCTAAGACTGCCGAACGCTTCAATGAAGAAACGCAATTGGTAAATTTCGAGAGCTGCCACTGGATATCCGACACAATCTTGTCCAGAAACTCTATCATTTGCTCCTCAATCCGTCTCTCCTGTGTACACATTCCTGCGTAGCTGGTATTTACAAGGCCGAGACTCTGCAGAAGGTCTGAAGTCGAGGAATCATCCACACCGAAAACCCTCATGATGCCGTCCGCGAGAAGCCGGTCGACCATGTGGTCTAATGCAGCATCGTCTTTGAAAATGCAAATGATCGGACCAAGGTCGGCATTCTCACGGTTGTGCACCAGCGCCTTGATGATCCTCCTCGCCAGGAAAGACTTCCCAGTGCCTGGAAGCCCACCAATGAGAGCCACCTCGCTTGAAAGGGACCTCACCAATGCCGTAGCTTGGTCAGATTCCAGATCAGCGAGTGAAGAGACTTCAGCTCGGGTTGGATCATGACTTGGGTCGAACTGAAATGAATGCCCGCTTGGCATGAGGCATTCCAGATTGAAAGTGAACCCAGGTGATCGAGCATACGCAGGCTTCGCAACCACGGGACGACTTCGTGTGTCTGATGAGTCAGGATTCAAACTTGTGACAAGACGGTGTGGTGACTGGCAATCACGCTGGAGCGCCTCCAATGTGTACTTGAAGGAATCAAGCATCACATCTGAAAAATCAAGAAGGTAATGCCTCCATTCTGTGTCTGCGTACCAGCGAAGCGCGTCGCTGATATTTGAGGAGTCGACAAGTTTGAGGTTGACATAAGACCATTCCCGGTCTCTTGAAAGGTTGAAGTTTTTTGGTGGCAAATTGGGGGGGCTGGCACATGTGTTGTTGAAGATGGCGCTTCTATTTGAAGAATTGGCTGTGAAAGCACCTGATGAAGATGCCCAGAGGAGATGATCTGCCACTTTTGCAGGTCCACGTAGGGTGGACTCGGCCACAACAAAGTGTAGGATGTAGCCAGCCCGGTCGAGAACGCAGACAAGTGTACCAGAGCGAAACCGTTTGCATTGTTCCCACCAGATTCGACGCTCTTCGTCTGCCATGTGCCTGACTGTATCTGGCTGCTTTAATGCGACCGTGAACTCGATCCCATTCGTTTTGCTCATGTTGATGCTGTGGACTTTTGCATCGTCACAGAAGTCAAAGTGGGTGCTGGTCCGTTGACGGCTGTAGACCTCCAGACCTTGACCGTGTACAGCTGAAAGAACTTCCTGGCAAGCATCGCGAATCTGCCCTACGCTATTTTCCCTCAAGAGGCGAAATTGTTGGTCGAATCGGCCACTGACTCCAGACAGATGCCACGAAGCGGGATCGGCGGCAGGCAGGTATGGGCGAGCGTTCGAGACAATTTCTCGGAATGTCGGCATGATATTTATGCCAGTGATGTGTCTTCTATCATTATCGTGTCGTGGCTGACCTCCTGGAATTGCGCCTGGTTGATCTCGTTCTGGCAACATTGCGCCGTGACTGTTGCATCTATGTGAAGTATTATTAGATGTCATGTGACGCTTGAGGAATGGAATCAGGATTCGGTACTGTACCCCGTCATCCTATCCATGGCGCGTAGAAGACCAGATCAAACGAAGCACTTGGGCAGGAATAGGCAAGAGGCGCGACGTGGCTTGATTGTTTATCAAGGCGGTAGACGGGTCATGGCCGCCTAAGAGCGGCACGTGGAAAGTTTGAAAATTGTCCTCAGAAGAGTCAGGCCAAAGGAGAGAACAGCTCCAGCCGGGCGAGGTTGAAGTTGAGAAGTTGCACAAGTTGCTTCAGGCAGCTGGTTCAACAAGCTTTCTTCAGAGAAGAGAAGTAAAAGTGATTCAAAATGCGTGCAGAAAATCATGGAAAGCAAAGCTGGTTGAGGGAAGGAAAGTGCGGGGAGCTCCAGCTTGGGAAAGTCGACCGAGAATCTGGATGGTAGTAGGCTGAAGTCTTGGAATAAGATGTCCAGGGAGGACAAAGCTGCTCCAAAACACGGCTGCTACAGACTCGAAGATCGAGACGAAACAAACAGATTAAGTTGCAAGTCGGAGGAAGTGAAAGCAGTGAACTTGGTGAGGGAGGCAGGAACGCGTAAGTAGTGGGGATGGCAGACCGTCAGTTGAGGTCAGAAGTCCAAGTTAGGTAGTGGAAGCAACCAGCTCGAGCACCAAGTCAACCACCTACTTGGAAGTTATTGGTCAAGGGGAGTGGAAGTGAGACATCGATCTCAGGTAATCAGGATGTCTCCTCGATACCTGTCGCACTCTTGTTTTCTCTCCCCTGCACGCCTGCTACCAGAGATCTATTACAAGCTTGCCCCCGCGGCACCTCGACACACAAGTCATGATCGTGCTGCCTTCAGCCCTTTCCATTGGTGTGAGAACCGCATCTCTGTGTGCAGGCAGCCCACTCAACACACTGACCTCACAGGTACCACACAACCCCTTTGTTACATGTAGACATCACCCCAGCTCCAGCTTCTTTTATTACATAGAGAATTGACCCATCCTCAGGCACCCTCAGATCCTTGCCGCCTCGGCCGACATCAAAATCAGCGTTCGTCGATGTGCTGGAGGCTGAAGGAATGGCAAAACGCTCTGTCCTCAAGAGACCTAGAGGCGCATCTTCCAAGCTTCGTTCAACATCTGCGAGTAGGCTCTCTGAGCCGCAACAGTAGACTCGAAGTCCGTTAGTGTCAAGGGCCCGGATATATCCACTGACATCAAAACGTTCCTCACCACGCTCATCAGTAATCCATATGACGCAGCGGTCTGCATGCTCTTCGGTCAAATCTCCGACAAAGGCAAGCGCGTCTTGACGGCGACCGAGATAGATGAGTGTGTAGTCTACCCCTTTGACTTTTGCTTCCGCTGCCAGTGCAGATCCAGAACATTTTGAATCCTCTGCTGAATGCTGAGATTTTCTTCAGATTTGGTGATGTCGCCAAACAGCGAGAGACAAAGCCCAATCCATTCCCACTTGGCTGGATCCAGTCCTGCAACCACCACAATGCATCGCAGAGGCACAGGCAACGCAAATTGGCTCTTGATTTCAACTGATCCGCCACCAACAAATTTGTCGACCATGTCATGCGCAGCAGCATGCAGCATAGGCTCAAATCGTTCCAGCCTCCGTAGCACGAAGAACGACGCAACGCTTTTCCTCAGCCGATCATGGTCGGGGTCGTCGTGAGCTAGCAACGTGCCCTTGTCGGGAACTTTTTTACCGAACAGGTCCCGCACCATTTGTGGGAACTCTGGCACTGTCGCTCGGCCGAGAACTGAATAGTTCGGGTCGATCGAGGACTGAGACGATGTCATCATATCGAGAAACAACATAACCACCAATCTTCTCGCTGAATTGAAACCCGGAAACGTCTCTCGACCAGGCGAGATCCTGGAAGATTTGTCCTGAATTGCTGAAAGGGCACGCCATTATCTGACGGCCGAGGTAGCTCCCCTTGCACTCTGCAGGTGTGTTGAAATCAGCCTAATTGTCCTGATCATCTTGCCAAAAACCGTACCAAACTTAGGATGCCAACATAGAAATCTCAGTTATATTCCGATGCCATCGTGGTATCCAGGGGTTCGCCCAGTCAACAATTTTTGAGTTATATATCAACCGACCCGTGCCGAACCGGAGTGGATACCCGCTCCGGGCCGAAATCAAATCTTCGTTCAGCACTGCCGCTCGAGATGCTCTTCCGCCCTACCTTCCCCTGCGAGCCGGCACCTCATCTGGCCGATCTCAACTGAGCAAAATCACGGACCTGATTGTATATGCTAGTGAGCTGATTTAATCAGCTGCCCTCGGTTCCTTTTCCGAAGAACAAAGGGAAGACGTCGTGTTTGTTGCCGCTATCTACCGCCACTCGGCCGAGGCTAAGAGCGGTCGGGGATGAGATCAGCCCTGCAAGCAGAGATCAATCCTGTATATATCTGACACCAAAACGCATAGGGAAGGTTTGGCATTTATGGAAGGATTGGTAATTGTTCTTTCCGTCGTGATCGAACACCGGCTGGGAATTACTACTTGCTCCCGTCTTGCGCGGCTACCTACAAGGGGCCTTTAATTAACATTGAGACCTACCCGACCGAAGCTCCTGTGGAACTTCACACCACACACGTGAATATCACTGCACCAGAACTGAGTTCATCTTACGCTCCACCACTGTTATGTCACCTTCACATGGTGCACATGGGCATTCCTTCGGCAGCGAATCCCTTCATGTGCCTCCGAGTGAACAAGGAGACTCAGTAGTAGCGGACATGTTGAATTGTCGGTTTACAGCACGGTCCAACCCACCAGATTCCATGAACATGTAGAGGATGAATGCGGGATAACAATACGACTGAAAGAGAAGAGAGGTGACGCAGGATGAGTCCAGGCTAAATTGCCCGCGGATTGAGCACGAAACAACTCATTTGACGACTTTTCCTCCTGACCATAACCTGGGCACGCACAAAATGTCGAAGCACGATGCAAGTCATCGGCAATGACCCAATCTTTACATCAATGAGTTCTTAAAGCTCCGAATCATGACAATATGATAGCAGTTTCAATCAAAGGAACCACGAGGTCATATCCGAGCGCCATCTGGCCGCTATTTCACTAAATAAAAACAGGGATAGGACTCCCGGCGCCGGCTCTTCAACGCGAGATGATCTTCATGGGATCGTCTGCCCGTGCGGAAGACGGCAACCAAGCTAGTGCATGCACTCTTACCAGCGGGCTTCACTGGAAAACACTAATTGTGACAAGTATTTCACTGTGTGCGCAATTGTTAAGGAAGTAGCTATCTCGGTAAGGTAGGTGGGGAGCTCCGCAGGCAGAAAGGTGAGCGAGAATGTTGGGTAAAGGAAAGATGTAAGCTTGCGCGCCAGGCGGGCGCCCAAGCGCTGACCGCGGAGCTGAAGCAGGGGACCCAGAGGGAAAATATTTATAGCCTCTCATGTGGTCATGTTTCCAAGTCGATTCCGGATCCGCAGAGAATGCGATTTACTCGAGCTTCGAGTCCCTCGTAACTAAGCAATTGCCCATGATGGATTGCCGATTACTCACCATAAGCGCCCTACTTGCAGCGCATTCGAGCCTGGCGATAGCAGTCACCGATAATTTCCTGAAAAGCACTGTGACCGCACATAGTAATGGTGCAACACAATCTGAAGCTCTGAGGCTGCTCAGGAGACAGAGCACAGAGGACATCTCGAATCAGCAGTATGGCACGTCGTACACGATCGACATCGAAGTGGGAACACCACCTCAGACGGTCACCGTCATTGTCGATACCGGATCATCGAATCTGTGGTTCAATCCAACATGCGAGACATCCGGTCAGCAGGAGTATTGCGAGAGCTTCCCTCAATTTAATTACAACGACAGCAGCACGCTCCAGGACACGACCTTTGCTCAGCTTTTGAGTTATGGCAAGGGCAATGCTTCAGTCGAATTCGTCACAGATAATCTTGTATTCGGATGTGAGAGCTCCCGAGCAGAGAACCTATGTCAACTTCTGGCTAATTGTGAATAACGATGTATAGCTGCCAATATCACCGATCAGATCTTCGGGATCAGTTCGGAGTCCTATTCTATTCCACTTGGTATACTGGGTTTGTCCCCTACTACCAGCGCCCTCAACATACGATACTCTTTGGTCTTGGACAGCATGGCTACACAGGGCTTGATCGCCAGCAGGGCCTTCAGTCTCGATTTAAGAAGCGTGGACTCTCCAAACGGATCACTCATATTCGGTGGCGTTGACACTGGCAAGTACACCGGCTCGCTGGCCAAGCAGCCGATCCTGGATCCAGCCGATTCGCCATCTGGTGCTGACCGCTACTGGATCAATATGACTTCTATCGGTCTTACCCTTTCAAACGGTACAAGTGGGCTGCTAGCATCAGGCAACCTGCCTGTATTCCTGGACAGCGGTGGCACCCTCTCGCGCTTTCCTAACGAGACCTTCTTTGCGATCGGTGATGCATTTTCAGAGGCGACATTCAATGAGACCACCGGCTTTTATGATATCGACTGCGCTATAACAGATGAGACTGGTAGCGTAGACTTTGGCTTTGGGGAGGATGAAAGCGAGAAGGTTATCAGCGTGTCATATGCAGATTTCATCTGGAACCTTTCGGATGGGGGGCAGTGTGTTTTGGGTATCGCCATTGACAATGGTAAGTCATAAATACCCTGATCCAATCTTTGCTCCAGCATTTTCCCACCTCAAAGACTCTCTGACTTAACGATAATAGACGAACCGGTTCTAGGTGACTCTTTCCTGCGTGCAGCTTACGTGGTCTACGACCAAGACAACGAAAACCTACATCTGGCCCAAGCTGAAGACTGCGGCGAGAATATCATAGCAATTGGGTCCGGAGTTGATGCCGTTCCATCTAGCACTGGCCAATGCACCGGTCCTACTGGCACAGTTGCGAGCACACCCCTCTTCGGCAACACCGGCGGAACTACGTCCATGCCGACCTCAACGAGTTCCTCTGGGTGTGAACTGAGATCCTCTATGGGGACGGGCACTACCGCAGTGCCTGGTTCTCCCACAGAGACAGGCGGAGCGTCGGGCACCGAGACTCTTATTATGGACAGTTCGACGGGGGAAGCTTCTACAGAAACATCCAGCGAGACCGGTTTTACAAGCACGGGTACCGCAGTACAGGTCAATGTCGTCGCCAGGGAGACCGGCAATCCTATGGCTGCCTTTGGATTAGCGGCGGCGGCGGCCGTACTTCTCGTCTAGGAACGCACAAGAAAGTGTGGGTTCCAAGGTTCAGTGAGAACCTTCCCTCATCAGCCAACGTGTCGATATCAACGTCGGGTATATACCTACCTAAGCATCCAATGATAGGTACCATGATGTAACATATCACTTATGAGTGTGTCATTCGCAATTGACAGAACATACATATGTATTCTACTCTAAATTCCTGCAAATGCCAATATGCTGTCCCTATGCTATATCTCGGTTTTGCAAAGAACGCATGGCTCCAGTCTACTTGCATCTGATACAATTGGGTCATCCAGACAAGCTTTCCACTAGTCAATGGTGCGTACTAATGCTTAACCTGTTCAAATACCGCATCTCTGATTCGCCCTCGTCAGATAATGCCATTCTAATTCTGGTACTTTGCGGCCGCCCATCTTGCGTGAGAGCCCAAAGCTCTTCCGAACGCAACATGGCCTTCGCAATCAGTGCGCGCAATAGTATTGTGCGTGCGTGACGAGATAGTCATCTCGACTCTGTGTGTGTTCGCCATCCAACAAGCAGGACCCTCGTCCACTGGCACTCCCGGTTGCTCGAAGACCAGAGCTCGAAAGTCTAAATTAGCCAAATTATGGACAATGCTAAGGAAGCACCAGAATTGAACCGTGCTGAGGCCCTCAAACCTGCAACGGTGCCAGTCCAGAGCCAGGGCGATGTCCTGCTTGTGACTAGCGAAGATGTTCGAAGGGTGCCTGTGCCGACAGACAACCCCAACGACCCGCACAACTCGAAGCCATTCAAGAAGTTGATGATTGTGGCGAACTGCTGCTGGTTTGGTAAGAACTTTCCCAATCTATTTCCAGGCCACGTTGAGGTCGTGGCTCAACACTCGCTGACATTTGCAAGCGGTCTTCTCCCTCCTGAGCGTCAGCGGCATCGGGACGTTCATGAACACCCTCTTCGAGCTGTAGGCGCCAGAGGGCAAGTCAGCCGAGCAGATCGTCGGCCTCAGCGAGTACCCAACAATGGTAATGGCCCTCGGAAGCTTCGACATGCTGCCGCTGGCGTTTGTCTTCGTCCGGCGGCCCATCGTCCTGTTCTTCTTAGTCCAGGCACCCGTCATGGTCATCGTGGCCGGCACGAGCAACGACTTCGACACGCACTTTGCCGCCCGGCTTGTGCTCGGCCTGGCAAGGGGCGCCACCGAGTCCCTCCTCCCGCTGATCCTGCCGGACCTGACCTTCCTCGACGAGCGGAGTTTCTACTTTGGGCTATACTGGTCCTCGCAGAACGCCATCAACGCCAGCCTCCAGGTCGCCTTGTCGTACATTATCGCCGCCTCGTCCTGGCGGTGGTATTACTGGATCTTTGCCATCACCCTCCGCTTCAGCGTTGTCTCCGGCTTCTCCTTCCTCCTAGAAACTCGGTTCCAGCGGCCTCTTCCTCTGGTTAACGGATACATCGTGTGCACTGACGACTTCGGACACACAAAGTTCCTAACCGACCAAGAGGCGCGAGAACGACTTGGCGAGCGAATGGAGAACGGTATTGGCGGGGAAGATCCTGTGGAAAAGGAGTCATTTATGGAGAAGCTCAAGCCTCGGAGCAGCGTCCCCGATGGCGCCTTCAGGACTTGGCTGAGTGCCTACGCCGCCATAGCCAAGTCTCTGACCTCACCCGCGGAGTGGTTCGCACTGCTAGCCTCGTCCATCACCCTCGGCATAGGCGTGGCCATCTCCCTCGTGTACAACACCGTCCTCGAGGAGTCGTTCCATTGGGGCCCAGAATCCGTCGGACTGTTCAACATAGGCATCATCCCCGCGGCCGTCCTCGCCATGGTGTCCTCGGGCTGGTTCGCCGACAGAATCAACATCTGGCTCGCGGCTCGCAACGGCGGTGTCCACAAGCCCAAACACCACCTCGTTCACCTCATCATACCGTGTGTCACTGGTGCCATCGGGATCGTGATCTTCGCTGTCGTCGCCAACGAACCTGAGAAATACTCCGCCTGGGGCCTCGTCCTCGCCTGGGCCATCTTCGAGTTCGCGTTCACTGTCGTGCTCATTACTACGACAAGCTTTGCGGCCGAGGTTATACCAGAAAATCCGGGAGCCGCCATGGTTTCAGTAGTTGGCGGGAAGAACATCATATCGTTCGGTGCATCGTACGGACTGATACCCATGCTGAAGATGTGGTCTTACTTAAAGAACTTTGTTGTGATAAGCTGAAATTCGTGGTCACTGCGTACCTCAAGCAATTATCACTGACTTGACCTTAGCTTCTCGTTGGAATGTTTGCTCTGGGAATCCCTATGTACTTCCTCAATCCTAAGGTAAAGGTCACCTCGCCTGAACCATCTCACTGCTGCTAACACATCCACAGTGGAGAGCCACCGCTTCAAAAAAGACGTCGTAAGCAACGCAGCAGGAGACGTTGAGTGGAGACATCTAAACAAGTGGAAACAATATCGGGTACTAGGTCGACAGTCCTGTTAATGGCAAATTTGGTTGTGACTTGTTAGATGTAGTCCAAGAGGTGGCCCCGAAAGTAATGTTAGCACGCCAACCAAACTACCGAACCCACACGATGACTAGGTAGTTTCATGTCAGCTCTATGTGCCGCTGTTCCCGTGATTGCTGAATCCCCCCCCCCCTTCCGAACCTGAAACCCAGGCCTGGGCTGAGCGTTGATGTGTCTGGTCGTGGTTGCAAGAATTGAGTGGGGAACAAGAAGGGAGATGAGAGCATGAAATATGGTGAAAGTTGAACAGACCTGGCAAAGAAGCAAGCCCCAACGCAGGCAATCCAAGCAAAGCTTGCGCCGCGGTAAGACGAGCGCAAGGAGTTGCGCCTCGAGATCTCATGAACGAAACTGCCTCTTGAACCCATGGAACATGCCAGGGACAAAGAGACGAATGCCACCCTGTGATAATCTATGCATTTCTATACACTCGCCCCATCTCTACAGCTCATCCTTTACGTGCGGCGTAGCCTCAGGGTCCTCCCCTTCGAGTGCCCTACTCTTAGGATTCTTATCCTCTTGAGGTTCCTTGAGCTCCTCCCCGTCGCCCCGGACGACCTTCTCCTTCTGCCCGTCCGCCCCCTCCTCAGCCTTGCCCTTCCTCCTGCGGTCCAGCGCCGCGATCTCGTCGTCGTACAGCGTCCACTCAGGCACCTGCCTCCTCGCCCTGTCGAGCTTGGGCTCCTTCGTCTGCGGGTTGTTGCAGAGGTCGATGGTCTTGGCCTCGGAAAAGGTCTCGTCGCTGCACCACGTCTCGCACCACAGCCACTCCTGCGGCAGGCTGTGGATCGGGATCTGGAACTGCATGTGGTTCGGCAGGTCCTGGTCCAGGTTGGACAGCGAGTTCGGGTCCGCCGAGAGCGTGTGGTACGTCTGCCGCAGCCGGTCGCCGGCCGCCAGCTCCCGGAAGCGGCGGAGGTCGACCACGTACAGCGCCGAGATGTGGTACGGCTGCCCGCGGAGGTAGTTCGCCCAGTACCCCTGCTTCCAGAAGCGGAAGCCCTCCATCTCGACGCGAGAGTCGCACATGGGCGTGAACCCGTACACCGCGCCCTCGAGGTCGTGCTGCACCAGGTTGTACATATCCGTGCGGACGATCTGGTCCGCGTCCACGAAGATAACTTTGTCCAGGGACAGCGGGAAGAGCACGTCCAAGAAGAGGATCTTGTAGCCCCAAATCTCGCGCTGCTTCTCCTTCTGCTGGCGGAGCCAGTGAGGCCACTTGTAGGTCACCATCTCGTATTTGAAGCCGTACTCCTCGGCCATGAACGGGAGGAAGTCCTTGAATGCAGGGGAGAGGAACTGCTCGATGAACCAGAACTTGACCGAATGTTTCGTGTTCTTCATCACGCTGAGCATCATGATGTTCAACATGCGCTCATACAGATGCCCGCTGGCGACTGAAAAGATGTTGATCTCGGCGTGCTCTTCGTCCGAGGAAGACTTAGTCTTGACGCCAAACAAATCCTTACCGAACTTGAGTCCCTTAGACACGGCATTGAAAACACCTCCTTCGTCGCTTTCCTCAAGGACATCGGCTTCCTCCATTCCCGGCTTTCGATTGATACGCGGGTAAAGCGTGGTGCCCATGAAGTTCATCAAGGCGGTCTCAGTTCCCTCATCACCAGGCACAGCGCTGTACCCCTTGGCACCGACACTCTCGATATAGTAGATATCAGAGCTGCGGCCCTCCTTCAGCTGGATGTTGTAGAAGCCCGGGTTGGCCTTGAATTGGAAGTAGCCGAGGTTAAACATGACAATCGTGTCTGCGACCTTGGACTCCTTCTCAGTGCTGAGTGTCAGCTGCGCACCGCGGGGCAGAGCTCCCGTGGACTCCCTGGAGTGGCCCTCAATGAGAATGTTCTCGAGCTCGTAGATGACCTCAACGTCGCTCGTAATCGAGCTGAGTTTCAGGTTGTCGAGATCATGCACGGATGCCTTGGAGGCTACAAGCCATGCAGGAGGTACGTCCATTGCGACGTTCAGCAGTGCCTCGGATGGCAAGCCTTTGAACTCTGCCGCGGGAGACTTGACCTTGCCGGACTCATCAAAGACAGGAGCATGGTCAAGAACATATCTGTAGAATCGCTTCACCGGAAGCTCCTCCAGCTTCTCCTTGGGATTGATAAAGACCTTGAGATAGACACCTGAGAGTTCCGAAAGGACCTTCACAATGGGTACCCATCTTTGACCTTGTTCACTAGCAGGGTTGATGACGGCCACGAGCTGGATTGTCGCCTTTGACTTGTCACCAATCTCGAACGCAGTATGTGTGGAGTTCCAAACATTGAATGCGGATATCCTGAGTGGAGAGCCGGACTCGAAAATACCCTCGGGCAAGTCTGGCATGGTAGACAACGCAGTGATCGACGTGACCTTGGCAGCTGCCAGGGGGCTAGAGACCTTCTCGGCCAGACCCAGATCCTCGATGGCGTTATATACCGGCAGTATTCTCGACTTCTGTTCGATGTCCAAGAAGAGTTGATAGTCATCGGCATTGAAGTCTTCTGCTGACTCAACAGGCCCGACAATACGGCCATTGAGGATGAGCATGTTCTGTCCAGGTCGGATAGCCGCAGTCGCCAGAAATCGGCGCAGAGCAGAGTCGTAGAGGTCATTGTCCTCGGCCAAGCCCTCGGTGGAATCGATGATGAGCTTCAGTAGCTCCTCCGAGTCAGCAGCTCCAAGGTCAGATTGACTGGCCTTAAGTGCAGAATTGATCTTGTGTGCTTCCTCCGAGTCGACAGGATTGTGAATGATGTCCAGGCGGATGCCAGGGTTGTTGGTTCGGAACTGCAAGGCCGAGGCAGCGAGCTTGACACCTTCAGGATTAGTCAGGTCGAGAACGAGCGTCAACACTGCCCAGTTCTCCTTGGTGGATTCCGGGTACGACTCGAGCACCGGAATCATTTCGAACAGGTCTGCATGCTCCGAGTGCAGCTTGTTGACATCCAGGATGTCCAGATCTTTCGGGTCGCTTGGGAAAATGACAGTGTTGCGGCGCTTGGCCGCATTCTGCAGGAAGTAGTCAGGGATCCACATGTCATCCTCGATTTCGCCGTAGAAGAGGGCCTGTCGCAGGGTCTGCAAATCGATTCCAATCTGCTGGCTCATTGGCGGCAGCCAGTTGCCCTGACGCGACATGGGAAGGCCATCTACAAAGAAGACAGGTGTTGGGCCGTGTGCGCGTAGTCGATCGGCCCAAACCTTGGAGAGACGAGCTTGCTCCCCGTGGTGCTCAGATGTCAGCACATCTTCAAAAGACAACGCGGTGGCATCTTCTCGCAACGTCCTGTTGGTGACAGCCGTCTCGAAGAGTCCCTTGTCCGCATCTCCAGTCTTCTTGGCTTCGATAGCAGCCTGCAGATATGCCATCATCGCCCCGAGACCATATGTCTCCACCAGGTTGTAGACTATCTTAGCCTGGCGTTCGGAGGCATCGTTGAAAGCTAGAGGAACGATCGCGAACCTGACAGGAAGCTTCCGCTTGACGAACTCTTGGAGCTGCTTTGCCACCAAGGCGACGTCTTCCTCCTTGCTGAGATCCACAGGAAAGACCAAGTTGAAGATGTCGCGGCGAATCTGAGGCAAGGAGCCAGGCATGCCGCCACCTTGAAGAAGCTGGGAAAGATTAGCAAAACCCAAAAGGAGTGGGCCTAGGCAGCACATACACTCATCAGGTGCTTGGGGAAGCCCTCGTATCGCTTGTCTTTCTCGACATTGTTCAAGTAAATGATGACCTTCCCATCCTCGGGCGCATCGTGCCAGACAAATCTCTGGACGTCGTCAGTCGCCTTGGCAGCGGCCACAGATTGGTGGGTGAGAAGGGCAATTGCCTCCTCCCCGGTTAGGCCCAGGTCAGTGACGCCGTTGATGAGCTTTCGCTCGCTCCTCAACAAGTCAACCAGGGTGAAGGCATCCATCTGTCTTTCAACGAGCTGGACGCCGTTCATCCACAGCACATTAGTCCCGGCGGGAACCAGCTCAGCGCGGTTGCCCTTGTGTTCACTATAAAACTCATCCGAGACATTATGAGCGGCGAGGGAGCTTGAGTGCTTGGGGAAGTCCTGAGTCAGTTTGAGCAATGTGCTCAAGGGGTCATCGCTCTGCATGATGAAAGATGAGGCCTTCAGGGCGAGGGACGATAGCTCCGACGTGGACAGGGGCTTGAGATCAGCGACCTCTTCCTCCTTGTCCAGGACGACTTCGGAGGCTATGACCTTCTGAGACGCATCTTCATCTGCCTTGCGGTCTGCCTTGCGGTCATCAATGACGATGTAGTCGGTCCTCTTCAACTGGAGTGCAACACCATAACCACTGACGGGCAGCGGCTCGAGATTCTCGTATGACAGCCTGCGGTGTCGGAGCTTGTAGGTGCACTCCCGGTTCAGCGCCTTCTCTGACAGGACCTTGTGGAATGGTGCAAATCGTGGCGAGGTGATGTCTGCGTACAGGATACAGCTAGGGCCATCACCGAGAGAGCGATCGAAAGGCAGATCTCGGTCCTGTCGCTCTGGTATGTTTCCACGAGCTTGGCCCGCATCCAGGCTGGGTATACAATGTTGCTGACCGAGCCATATTGCCCATGCATCACAGCCAGCCTGGTCTCCTTGTAGTGTGGGCTCGACACCTGTCTGATAATACTGGTAATGTGCCTCGATTCGCGGCACTGCCGACCTTGTCGACAAGGCCAGCTTGAAGATGGACAGATCCTCATCGCTGGTTATGAACCCGTCTTCTTGGAGAACCGATAGAAAGCTATCGTACAATTCTTCGTCGGTCTTATGTTCGGAAAAGTAGCCGTCTGCGATGCGGTCGAGGAGGGGGAAGTAGCTGGATGCATTCTCCTGGGCGGCAGTCTCGCTAGAAACTGGATCAGTTGACGTACTTGGCACAAGAGGCGTCCTTGTGGGGGTCTCACAGCAGCTCTATCATATACGGAGGTGAGGGAAATGCAGCCTTCATGGCGATCTCGACAGACGGTCCGGCGCATGTCGGCTGGGCCTTGAAGAAGGTTGCTGCCAGTAGGGAGGCCAGCAGGCTCCCTGGCAGCTGGGAGAGTCGTATCATGGCTTCTTGTGCCCAGTGGGCTGTGACCAGAAACTATGCGACCAGGAAAATGGGTTTGCGGCAGTATGGGAGGTTGTGGCCGAAGAAGCCTGAGACGGCGTTGTTGTTAGTAGTGGTGTAGTCAATAAGCCTGGGGCTGCCTATCAACAAGCTCCACTATGCTCCCATTGCTTCTGAAATATCAATGGCAGGTTGTCTAATTTTAAAAAATTAAGCAGCAACAAAGGATAACAGGTACAGTGCTAGGCCAGAAGTTATTAGTTGGCCTCTCTGGAAGTTGTCTTGAAGTCTTTCTTTGCTGGCAGTCCCAAGCCCAGCATCAGAAAGTGAACACATTGCCTTGGGAGCTCTCCCAAAGAGGTTAGCATGACGGTGGGCAGCTGCTTAAGTCATAAGGGGGGGTACCGTTATTGTGGTAAGCAGCGTCTAACAATTAATCACTGACAGACAGGTGAATGATCTGTTGATACCCTCGAGATGGATGAAGAAAGAATGAAAAATGTTTTCTCAAAAAAAAGTAATTTCATCTTCAATTTCCACAATCCCTCTTTCTTTCTTTCTTTCTTTCCTTCTTTCCTTCTTTTTTTTCACCTCTTCCATTCAAGTGGCAGCATGAAAGTCTGTGGAAAGACCAGAAAGTCTAATCCTTATCAATACAATCAGTCCCGGCCGGTGTCAGTGTGCCAGGGTGTCAATTCAAACTGGAGGGCGTGCACGGTCCAGGCCTGTGACGAGCAAGCTGCGGCTGCTGTGCACTCCCTGGTCTAGTTCCACCTTGCAGATGGCCACGATTCCACTCTTGAGGCCTCGAATCCCCCTACCAGCCAGCAACACCAACACCAACACGCCGTGGACTCGAACGAACCGGTGCCAGGTGGTCCATACTCGCTCCTTCACCTTCGACCACACCAGGTACTGTTGAAATTCATCAGGCCATACAGATTCAACCAGCCACCAGCCACCAACTGCATGGCCTTTTCGCCCTGATCTCAATCGCAACATCCCACCAGTCTGTCCCTCTCAGTTGATGTGAAGCTCGGGCTTCCAGAGCACCACCCAACATGGCCTCCTCAGGCATGCTCACCAAGGTCCGTCCGCACACAGCAGCATCAGCTTTGCCACCCGTTGAGTAAGAGCACCAGAGCTGACAACGCGCAACAGTTCGAGAGCAAGAGCTCCCGCGCAAAGGGGATTGCTTTCCACCCCAAGCGGTAAGCTTCAATTCCATCCCCCCCCCCCCGAGCCTCCTCATCGGCGCTGTTACTCACACCTTCCAGACCATGGATTCTCGTATCCCTTCATTCATCGACCATCCAGCTATGGGACTGTACGTACAAACTGGTGGATGACAATGGGACAATGGGGCTCGGCGCATTGCCAGCTTGGACAGGACTGGGGATTCCGACCCCTCGACACTATCCACTGGCTGTCCCAACCCCTGCGGCCCCCAGCAGAAGCTTAGACAGTTGCTAACATTCAGTTTACGTGTGAACAGACCGGATGGGAACCCTGATCGACCGACTTGAAGGCCACAGCGGCCCCGTCCGCGGCGTTGACTTCCACAAGACCCAGCCCCTGTTCGTGTCCGGCGGCGACGACTACAAGATCAAGGTCTGGTCTCTGACCACGAGGAGGGAGCTTTTCACACTCAATGGGCATCTCGACTACGTCCGAACCGTATTCTTCCACCACGAGCTCCCTTGGATCATCTCAGCCTCCGACGACCAGACCATCAGAATATGGAACTGGCAGAATCGATCCTTGATCTGCACCATGACAGGCCACAACCACTACGTTATGTGCGCCAGCTTCCACCCCACACAAGATCTGGTCGTCTCGGCGTCTCTGGACCAGTCTGTTCGCGTGTGGGACATTTCAGGACTGCGCAAGAAACATTCCGCCCCAACTTCCATAACATTCGAGGAGCAAGTGGCCCGGGGCAACCAAAACCAGACTGACATGTTTGGAAACACGGACGCCGTCGTCAAGTTCGTCCTGGAAGGCCACGACCGCGGTGTCAACTGGGTTGCGTTCCACCCCACCATGCCCTTGATCGTGTCGGCTGGCGACGACAGGCTGGTCAAGCTGTGGCGCATGAGCGAGACAAAGGCATGGGAGGTCGATACGTGTCGAGGCCACTTCCAGAACTCCTCAGGATGTCTTTTCCATCCCCATCAGGACCTCATCCTGTCGGTCGGAGAAGACAAGACCATCCGCGTGTGGGACCTGAACAAGAGGACGAGCGTGCAGAGCTTCAAGCGAGAAAATGATAGATTCTGGGTTATTGCCGCTCACCCGGAGATCAACCTATTTGCCGCCGGCCACGATAACGGAGTCATGGTCTTCAAGTTGGAACGCGAGAGGCCGGCAATGGCTGTTCACCAGAGCACCCTCTTCTACATCACCAAGGAGAAGCAGGTCAAGTCGTACGACTTCCAGAAGAACGTCGAGAGCCCAACGCTGCTCTCCCTTAAGAAGGTTGGGCCGGCCTGGGTGCCTCCTCGCACTCTCTCGTACAACCCTGCTGAGCGCTCGGTTCTGGTTACCTCCTCCTCGGACGGCGGGTCGTACGAGCTTGTCAACCTTCCCCGTGATGGCTCTGGCGCGATCGAGCCCACTGAGTCAAAACGCGGGCAGGGCAATTCTGCCATCTTCGTGGCCAGGAATCGTTTCGCTGTCTTGAACACGTCAAGCCAGACTATTGACATCAAGGATCTGTCAAACGCCACCACTCGTTCCTTCAAGCCTCCTATCGGAACAACTGACATTTACTTCGGTGGCACGGGCAATCTCCTCATCATCACCCCAACCGCCGTGCACCTATACGATATCCAGCAGAAGAAGAGCATCGCGGAGCTGTCTGTCAATGGTGTGAAGTACGTAGTGTGGTCCAATGACGGCCTCTATGCTGCCCTTTTGAGCAAGCATAACGTCACTATCGTCACCAAGACCCTGGAGCAGGTGAGCACGCTTCACGAGACGATCCGTATCAAGAGTGCTACTTGGGATGACGCTGGTGTCCTACTCTACTCGACTCTCAACCACATCAAGTACACTCTGCTGAACGGCGACAACGGCATCGTCCGGACGCTGGACACAACTGTGTACCTCACCCGTGTCAAAGGCCGCAACGTGTACTGCCTGGACCGCGCGGCCAAGCCCAAGGTCCTCCACATCGACCCTACAGAATACCGTTTCAAGCTGTCGCTGGTCAAGAAAAACTATAGCGAAATGCTCGACATCATCCGGAACTCGAGCTTGGTCGGCCAGTCTGTCATCTCGTATGTACAGAAGAAGGGCTACCCTGAAATTGCGCTGCAGTTCGTCCAGGACCCAACTACGAGGTTCGAGCTTGCCCTTGAGTGTGGCAACCTCGAGGTCGCCGTCGAGATGGCCAAGCAATTGGACAAGCAGGCGCTCTGGGTGAAGCTCGGGAGCGAGGCCTTGGCACACGGAAACCACCAAACCGTCGAGATGTGTTACCAGAAGCTGAAGCAGTTCGACAAGCTTTCCTTCCTGTATCTGACCACTGGTGATCAGTCGAAGCTTGCTAGAATGGCAAAGATCGCTGAGCACAGAGGCGACTTCACCTCTCGGTTCCAGAACGACCTGTTCCTTGGCGACGTGGACAGGATACAAATGTTCAAGGAGGTGGATCTCTACCCTCTGGCATATCTGACCGCAAAGTCATACGGCCAGGAAGAAGAATGTCAGGCGATTCTGGAGGCCACAGGCTTGACCGAGGACCAAATCTCGTTGCCCAAGATCGGCGAGCCCCTTACTCCACCCAAGCCAGTTGTGCCCACGTTCAAGGCAAATTGGCCGACGAAGGCAACTTCACAGTCCTTTTTCGAGAAGGCATTGCTTGGCGAGGTGGAGGGTCTCTCGCTCGAGGATACGCCTGCAGCCACGAACGGATTTGGCGACGACTCCGTGGACGATCTTGTGGCCAAGAACGGCGCACTGGCAGAAGCCGACGACGAGGAGGACGCAGCAGGCTGGGACATGGGAGACGAGGAGGTTCCTGACGTTGAAGGCGATTTCGTCAATGTCGAAAGCGCGGATGCAGGTGGTGCTGGCAGCAGCGAGGCCGACATGTGGGCTCGGAACTCTCCGTTGGCCGTGGATCATGTGGCCGGAGGTTCTTTCGAGAGCGCCATGAATCTCCTCAACAGGCAAGTTGGCGCTGTCAGCTTCGCGCCGCTGAAGCCAAGATTCTTGGAGGTGTATGAAGCGTCGAAGACATACCTTCCTGCGTCAGCAGGCTTGCCTCCGTTGATCAATTATGTGCGCCGCACGGTCGACGAGCAAGATCCTCGGTCGGTCCTGCCATTTATCCCCAGAGATCTTGAGCACCTCGCCACCAACGACCTACAACGCGGCTACGACACAATGAAGGCAAACAAGCTGGAGGACGGCGTCAACATTTTCAAGGGTGTCCTCCACGCCTTGTTGATAAACGCAGTGTCAAGTGAGAGCGAGGTTGCAGAGGCGAAGAAGCTCATCGCCTCGGCAAGCGAGTACACAGTTGCCATGTCGGTCGAGCTGGCTCGGAGGAAACTGGGCTCGCCGGCAGAGGTCAATGCAAACCCCGAGCTGCTGAAGCGGTCCCTAGAGCTTTCAGCATACTTCACAATCCCCAAGATCGAGGTACCCCACCGCCAGCTGGCCCTGCTCAACGCCATGAACCTGGCCAGGAACGCCAAGAACCTGAGCTCAGCACTGAGCTTCGCGAACCGCATCCTGGCCAACGGAGGAGGCGGCAAGATCCTTGAGAACGTAAGTCATTCATCCACATCCCCATGCTCTCCTTGTTGAAGTTGTAGCGGGCATGCGCTAACAAACAATGTCTACAGGCCAAGAAGACCAAGGCACTGGCTGAGCGGAACCCGCACGACGAGGTTGAGATCGAGTTCGACCAGTTCGCCGAGTTCGAAATCTGCGCGGCCAGCCACACGCCCATCTACAGCGGCACGGCGTACGAGGAGTGCGCGTTCGACGGGTCCAAGTACCACACCAAGTACAAGGGCACCGTTTGTACCGTCTGCGAGGTGTGCGAGGTCGGCAAGCACGGCAGCGGGCTGAAGCTGTTCTTCTGAGCGAAGCCAGCTTGCAGAGGATATCGGAATGGGCGCCGGGACGTATAGGATTGGTACAATCCCTCACTCCCGCAATATGTAATTAGCTGGTTCTTTTTAACGACACGAAGAAGGGGGACTCGGAGCCTGATTGAAGTGACGGACGGGGCGGGGGGTTCTGCTGTATGGGCGACGTTATAGTGATGGGTGTGGACAGCACGCCCCTCTCCCCTCCCGAAGAAAAGTCGATGTCTGCGCTTTGCCCCCGATGGGTCCTAGACGAAAGAAAACCTGGCGGGTGAAGGTAAAACAAATGTTTTGAATGTTGTCGCAATATACTTATATTGATGAAAATTTGTTCTTTTTCCGGTGGTGCTAAGTGTGTGTGTGTATGCTGTTTGGGCAGAGAGAGAACTGTATTTACGGGTCCTTGCTCCCACGGACGTCTCTTTGATGTGTCAGTGTTGGATGTACACGCCTTCGACGAAGCGGCACGGAGCCGAAGATACGATAATAAGGTACCGGCTGGCCAACTGAAGCCAACATCTCGAGCAGTGTGCTGGTTGCCCCATCGAGGTCAAATGATTCTCTGGCAAGTCAGTCACCCCTACGGCTGTCTGGTCATTGCAGTGGCATTAAGTGTCATCATTTCTATTTCTTTTGCCCGTTTGTTCCCGCAGAAGCCGGACTTGATGGCCAATGTCCAGGACCAGGACCAGGACCACCAACACAGCCCAACCGCTCTGTCCCTCCCTCCGTGCTCAACAACCAATCGCCTCCCAGGCCAACCTCAAGAACACAAGAGAACTATACAATAGTCTCCAGCTCCCGCGCGTAGCCCAGCGCGTTCTCGATCACAAGCTTGCTCATCTCCTCCTTGCCGCCGGCGCCGGCCGTGGCCTCCTCATCGTCTTCGGCGCCACCCTCGGCAGCGGCGGCAGCGGCCTCGGCCTCCTTGGGGAAGTAGATCCTGCCGTCCTTGAGGGTCCAGCCGCGGGAGCGGGCAAAGTCGATGACGGCGCCCTCGGAGTCGAGGAAGAGGAGCGACTTCGTGGAGGAGATGGGAAGGGATGGGTAGGCGCGCTCGCTGCTGGAGGCGATCTCGTTGCGGATCTGGGATGTGAGGATCTGTTTTGTTCAAGGGGTGCCGGTTAGCATTCCATGGTAATGATGGCGGTAGAACGAGCTGGCATCATTGGTGGATACGAAGGGCGATGCATTCTCGTGTAGACACATGATCTCTCCACTCACCTCAGAAAACACAGCAAACTCCTCGCTCGGCACCTCCCGGCTCTTCATGGCCTTCCAGACGCGGTCATAGCTGCCCTCCATGAGCCACCGCTCAAGGCGGATGGGGTATCCCAGGAAGCGGTCGCCCTCGACATCAGCGGTGGCGCCGCCGCCCTCGCGCGCGGCGAGGCTCTCGAGCTCGGAGTGGAACTCGGCGTAGCGGCCCTGCGTCAGCAGGAGAAGCAGGTACAGGCCCGTGACGCGGTTGCGCTCGGCCAGCGAGGGCGGGAGCACGGAGGCGGGGAGCTCGTAGAAGGGCGCCAGCTGCGCCACGTACCGCGTGAAGGCCTCTGGGTCGCGCGCGCGGATGCTGTACAGCGCCCCTTGCTCGTAGGTCTCCCGCGCGAGGGCGAGGACGCTCTGGGGTGGCTGCTGTTGCGTGCTGTTGATGGTGGCGGGGGAGGGCGACAGGGCGTTGAGCTTCAGGAGCTGCAGTTTTGCTTTGGAGAGGAGGGGTGCCGCGTCGGCGTAGCTGAGGGTCGAGGATTGGGATTTCAGCTGGGAGAGGATCTGCTGCAGCTGGCGTTCGGCCATGGTGTCGGTGGTCGAGCAGTCTCGTGCTGCTGCGGGTGGATGGGGACGGGTCTTGCTCGCGAGGGTTGGGTAGATTATGTGGGTGGTACGAGCTAGGAAGATGGATTGATTTCGCAGGTCGTGGAGAGATTCGTGGGTCGCCTGCAGAGCTGCTCGTCGAGAGTGGTGTCGCTGATGGTGGTGATTGTGGTGGATGTCAGTAGTGGCGGTTGAGTGCAGAGCTCCGGCACTCAGCCAACGGCAGAGCAGGCTGCGGAAGGCTGACGAACTGACGTTGCCTTTCCGGCTGGCAGGTCCCATCCATGGTGCAGGGTCCCTCCCCCCTTGGCAGTCTACCAGCCAGAGTGATTACGTAATTTCGCGACCTTGCAATTCTAGACTCCAAAGCCCGAAACAGCTTTGCTAACCTCTCCAGGCATTTATCCAAGGGTCCTATGGAGGATTCAAAGGCCTGAATGCCTTACTTGGTCCATTCACTCTATTGCGGGCTCATAAAATGCAACCACCTTGACAGAATACGAAATACTAGACTTTTTTTTCAGAGGTAAATCGGCTTAGGTCTGCCAGGGCTGGTTGTCGTTATGTGTGTCACGGCAAAACTCTGGCAGACTAAGCTGTATTCCAGAAGGTTTGTGGAATTCTGCCCTTTCGAACCAGGAGGGCGCCGTCTCAACTTGGTGCTTGATGACTGCCGTGAGTCTCGCTCAATGTACCAAGCTGCAACCAGGCTATGTGTATCCATTGGTGCTGACTGCTGTCTTAATACACTTGGTCAAGTGTCCGAACGGTCGTTTCTCCCCTCCCCCCCAAAGTAATGGACTATCCCGACGGTGCTGGTGATTTGGCGACCTCAACATACGCTGTGGCTTTTCTCAGAAAAATTACAAAAGGTGCGCTCCCCTGAGGCTGTGTTGCTTCGATTGGGAACCATCGTTCTATTGCTTGTGGTAGGGAGGGGGGATGTTATGCTCTCCATTGGGCAGGGGGAAGACGTGCACCTGCAGGCTGCAGCGGACTAGAAGCATAGCCTCTGACACCGCACGCGACCTTCTTCAGGTGTTCAAGTAACCCCCTCTCGATGTACCTTGCGCCACGATTCTCCGCATTTGTGTCAACATTAAAATGCAAATAAAACCCTCAAAGCGGACACGAGCTTGTAAGGCCCAAGCACACAACGTCCCCACAGAGTACAGACTGATCTATCATTTCATCCTCAATCACAATAACCCGCTGTCTCAGCGGCCGAGACACAGCTGACCGGGTAATCAATGCACCAACTGTACCTCCACGTACACACTTTTGAGGCTCGACATGGCTGGCCCAAGTTCAGGCATGGTCGTGGGTTCTGCCATGAGTACTTCAGCAAAGGAGGCAACTAGGCATAAGCAAATACAACAATTTTCCGGAACTCTAATCAAGCTGCTCAAAGTGCCAGTACGGATCCATTGAACCCAATTGTTCGAATTTGACATCCTGGCACTGACACATTGTGGGCAAACTAGTTGGGCCGTCAAACTCCTCTTGCGTCCTCCACGTCCTATGTGGATGATCTACGGGACGAGAGCCTCAGGAGACCTTCATCATGCTGGATTTGCAAGCGGCTACTTGCTTCCCTTTCCAACACTCTGTGCTCGGAGGACACAACATTCATCCTTCGCTCATCCACCTCCAACTGTGCTCTGAACCACGACCTTCTCATCCTCACCCGCATTTTTCTGAAGAATAGAAATCTTAGCCCGGATGTCATTACAGTAGAGTCAGCGAGTGTGGGGCCTCTGCGCCTAATACTGGTCGTGAAAAGGCTGTCCCCCTTCAAACAGAGCTCTAAGTTGTTGGCTTGCAATTCTGGGCCAGCTAACAATGCGGACCTCATGTATATGGTACGACCCTACGACATATATCAAGTACCCGACATCATGAGGTTTAATGCAACAGAGGTGCGGATCCCAGAGATGCCTCACATCCCGAGAAATTCTCACAGCACAGAATGCTTGAGACTTGCGAAAGCATGGTTCGATGACTGTTTACTCGAGCATCCGAATTGCAGAACATATCTCATTCCTCAACTCCCACGGCGTGTTATCGATGTCAAGGAGGGACAACTAAAATTGTTAGTCCCTGACCTTGGTACAAGAGGACATTGGGCTGCACTGAGTCACTGCTGGGGCAAGACCAATGCCTCGAAGACTACTCTCAAGACAATTGAGTCACACAAGCGGGGAATCGAGTGGGAAAGCCTTCCAAAGACGTTTAAAGATGCTATTCAGGTAACCAGAGCACTCGGGCTACGGTACTTATGGATCGATTCGCTTTGCATTATTCAAGATGATGGGTGAGTCGATGCTAGCAAAGAGTCTCTATCCTGCTCACAATGCTCAAGTGCTAATCTACTACTGAAACAATAGAGGTGTCGATTTTCATGCCGAGGCAGCAACCATGTGCGATATATATCGAGACTCCATTGTGACCATAGCTGCTTCCTGTTCTGCCAGCGATTCCGCCGGCTTCCTACAGGACAGAAAGGCTTGCGACCCCGTCGAGCTAAACAAACCCGAGCGGCTGGATTCTGTGCATGTTCGCCAGGCGATAGACCACTCGCGGATGATCCGTAACGATCCAATCCATACTCGAGCCTGGACGTTCCAGGAAACGGTACTTCCGCGCCGCCTGCTGTCCTTCGGTTCATATGAGGCAACCTGGGAGTGTGAGACCCACAGGCAATGCGAATGTCGTCAGATCGAGTATGGCATCGATGCAAGAACAAGCGCCAACGAACTAGGTCGAGCAGCATATCGCCAGTACACAAGACGGACGGTCGAACATGTAGGGAACAAGTACGATCCACTTGGGCGTGGTGCTTATCTCCAAGCATGTGCAACTGGATCGAGCTCATCTGAGTCCTCCAGCTGAAGAGCGCTACGCAAATCAACTACTAGATCACAAACCAGCATTTAAGGACCGCGAAACTTATCGACAATACATCAAGATGGTTCTCAGCACAACACTCTTCACTGCGATCAACACAATGTATTCCACCACAACGGAGCGTAATCATACGGTGACCTCTAATTCATCTACTTCCGAGAAGTATAGGCTAGACTGTCCTCCTGCCTGCGCGGAAAGGCCAAAATATGCGTACCTCAGTACGGCGGACTGTGCGAAGGGACCACCTACTGCTCCAGAAGAGCATGTATACGGATTGAAACCGAAAACAGTCAGTACGGCGGCCGTCAACACTTTCTACCGCTACTGGCGAAGGGTCCTTGTTCCAGAATACACACGTCGAGCTCTTTCGAAAGATAGCGATCGTCTAGTTGCCCTCCAGGCCATCGCGAGCGACGCGAACTCATTGATCGACAATCCATATCTCGCTGGCCTGTGGCAAGGTGATCTCATCAATCAGCTCTGCTGGCAGTCCGCCAGCGCCCGAAACCTCCCGGCCGACAACGAGAGTCCCTCATGGTCGTGGTCTTCCATCCGGGGACCGATCGTCCCGCACCTGAGTGAGCAGTTTGAAAAGAGCGATTTCGACTCGGAATGCGGGATGATAGTCGTCAGCGTCAAGTGTTCGCTGGCGAGCGGGAATCGCTATGGGAGGATATTGGATGGGTCCATCATCGTGCATGCATCAGCCATGGAGGTACGATGTGTCAAGAACCAGGAGACGGGGTTGTTCAACTTCCATCCGCTTGTCTCGAGCATGAAACAACAAGATTCAAAGTTATCTGTACCATTGAGGATGGAATTCTGCCCGGACACTTCTCTCTATTGCCAGCCCGAACCACTCTCTAGGTCAGTTGAGGGAGATTACCTGAACATCAAGCACCGGGAACCCGTCATGAGAGCGTTACTTTTGTTTGTCAAGTTTGCCGAAACTAGGGACTTCTGCGTGCTTGTTTGCGGTCGCGTGTCAGAGGCACCGGAGTCTAATACTTGTCGACGTCTTGGGATTGGAACTGTCGACCAGTCAAGCCTCGACTTGTTCTTTTCGCACTCGTTCAAGGAGAGATTTGTACTCATTTGAATACATCGCCTCAAAAATTAAATATAGTCCCTCTCTCATTTCTTTCTTTTGATTCCCGTCACCTATCGACAGTGGCTGGGTTGTATTTGCAGACCAACACGTAGGTGTTCTGTACTGCCATTACATTCAATAATACCACGAGCGCCTATACACCTATACTCTCTGCTCTCGCGTTGCATACGCATTGAAGCGGGCCACGAATGCTAAGGTTTGGAAGCTTCAATGAATACGCTATTACATCAAATCCCAAGAGATGCCGTTCATGCTGTTCTCGTGGCCGCCGTCTATATGCCCGCCCATCATGCCGGGCCAGGGGTTTGCGCCGAACCCGTACAGCGCGGTGGGCATTGACTTCGCAGACGAATGCGCAGCCCTGAAAAGCGTGGGGTAGGCATTCTGCGAGTTCATCCCCTCCGCCGGAGTGGAGGTTGCGTCTGTCCTGGCTGGGAAAGCAGGGGACATATCGTCCGTGGTCTCGGCTGGTGGTGCCGTCCTGTGCAGAGATGAGCAGCGTGAAATATAGACTGGGTGTAATGGAAAGAGGGCGGCAGGATGGAAGAGTGAATCAAATGACATAAGACTCACTCTAGCCAGGGAAACTGCGTAAGCAGATTATCGAGGTCATCGTTGCCTGTTCCTTGTAGGTCCAGATCTGGCACAGGCCCAGCGCCATCGGCATTGCGCTCACTGTCAACTTCCTGGGCCGAAGGCTGCCTCTGAGTTATCCTACTGCCGCCGCCTCCGCCTCCTCCACCGTCCTCACGCACAGACCAAAACGCATCCTTGGCAGCACTGAAGATGCGCTCGCTGAGAGTCATCTTGCTGAATCACGGGCCGTGGTGGTTCATCAGGTCGTCGCGGAGGGACGAGGGACGGCCGAAGAAGAGGGTGACCAGGCGCTCGTTAGCGTACAGGCTGTAGAAGGTGACGCGCAGGCGGTGCATCTCGGGCCGCGGACCATTGGCCACCTGAGCGCGGTTCATGCCCATGGCGAGGGCGTTGATGGCGGCGTGGCTGGCGTAGACGTGGGCATCGTTGGGGCGCATCAGCTGGATGCCGAAGATGGACTTGACTAGGAGAAGGTGTACGCCACCCAGCGACGTGTCCTCGAAGGCCTGGCCGCGCAGCTGCACTCGCGATGACAGGTGCCACGCCCAGCGCTCCAGGACCTTGGCATCCTTTCCTGGCGAAAGACTGGCCATGATGGCCCCGATGGCGAGCACCATCAGCACGATGTTCCTCTCGGTGAGCCTGTTTCCCTGGCACATCTGTGAGCCCGCCCAGGGCTGCTGCGGTGTCGCTTTGCCGCCAGTGGGCCAGGACAGAGCGTCCGTGTCCGTGGTTGCGTTGTCTGAGGCCACATGTGTGGTGACGTTTGGCGATTTATGGCTGTTCGTGCTCGTGTTTGTGTTCGTGTTGGCGATGTTCTCACCACTTGGACCGGGCTCGACGACATGATCCTCCATCTCGCGCCTCCTCTTCCTGCCTCGAGCCCTCAGCGGCAGGTCAACGCACTCTTGCCCATATTTGCTGCATGTCAGGCAACTCGGCCGCTCGCCTGAGCAGCGTACCTTACATCCCTTGCAGCTGGTGCAGACGGCGTGCAAATGCTCCAGGCCAGAGCCGACGTTCACTGGTTGAGGTTAGAAAGCCATGCAGGGGAGGGCGGCCGACGCGAGATTTTGAACTGAGGCATTGAGAGTAGAGCCACAGCATGACCGCCCCATCAGTCAGCTATAATTATCTTACTAACCACCACATTTGAACAATATGACTTCGAAGAGATGATTCGCGAATCCAAGCCGAAAGCCCTCATGACAGCGACGCTAACTATAGGATACCTATCTCATAATCCAAACATGCAGTCCATACTTAGAGATATCCTCTCTTACAATACCGTTCCTTGTCCATCGGGAGAATGTCCACCCTCCCTCGCCAAGGGCTATCTTTTCCTCCTCCTTCTCCAACTCCAAATCGTGAAAAGAGATAACTCTGACAGGGACGCGTTGACAGCACTCCAGAACGTCTGATCGCTATGCGACCACGGGATGTCATAGTCATCTTCAGCGTGGATGATGTTGATCCGGTAATAATGGCCGACCTTCTTTCCACTCTCATCCGCCGGTAGTGGCCGCATGCGCTCACAGGTGCGCACAAAAGAGGCCAGATTCTCCGCACTCGGCCACTCGTCGCGGATGAACGTCTTAAGAAGGTTCAGGAGGCGCGGGATTTGAGCGACTGGCTCTAGCAGCGGAATTGTGCCGGCCACGCGATATGTGCTGGTCAGGGCCTTGACATCGGCGAAAGGTGCCACCAAAACAAGGCCAGAGAAGAAGACGGGCTGTGTTATGGAAGCCATACGCTCCACCAACGTCGTCGCTACGGCGGTGCCGATGGATTGTGACCAAATAACTATGTGGCTTGGGGGTATACCAGCGTCTTTCATGGCCCAGTCGATCATGGCCACAGCATCATAAGAAGCCCTTCCTCGGAGGGCGTCCCCGTACTGGCGCCGGATCCGCGATAGTCAATGGCCACAATAGGAATACGGGTTGGGGCACCGGCCGAAATCGCTCTATAACTTGGAGGCCTGTGACCAGACTCTAATGTCCCGCGGCACCGTTCAAGTACAGAACGAGGAAAGAATCCGGATCACTGCGCAATAGTTTGAAGCCTAATCTTTCTGTGATATCTGGGACAATTCCAGACGGCTCGGAAATCAACTCTTGTTCATGTTGTCGGAAAAGCCCTGGAGGGAGAATGTGCCAGGCGTGGGGACTCTCGCCATCGGGTGTCTTGATGTAGAAAGGCGACACTTGGTTGTGGAGGAAGCCCCATTGTTCAGGGACTTTGACGTCCTTGCCCCATGTCAGGGTCACCTTGTTGAGATATAGGACCTGATCTTGGATGAACGGAATGGTGAGTAATCCGAGGAAGGGTGCTGCACGTAAGCCGATTGGGGCGAGGACTGCGCAAGCAATCGCCCCGAGCGAGTGTATCATGTCTTCAGCAAGATGTGCGGAGCAAATTTGCAGGCCTGTGACCGGCAGTCCAAGAGAGTGTGAATTGTGATAGAGAATGACGAGGGACAATTCGAAGCAGGATCAACTATCCACGGCAACCTCACTTTTCCAGCCCGCTTACCTCATCATCGCGTGCGGCGCAGCATCTTGCAATTACAACCCTCAAATTGAACTACGGTAGCTCCTCAGGTATCAATGTGTTGTTGCGCCTTCATTGCTGCATTCGTTTGGCTACAAAAGCCAGCGCACGTGTTAATGGGCATGTGTGCTCAAGTGCAAAAGCGTTCTGGACGGGATTACCGGCAAACGACAGTGGAAAAAGATATCCTTCGACTTCAGCGTTGAGAACGGATCAGGAGGGACGATGCTTTTTTTTTAAACCCTTCATGCGTAGCATTCGAGGATTCACTAGCATTACCTAGCCTGCATTAGACTAGACTAAATGAAGACATGATATCAAAGTCAGGGGTCCACAATCTACGCTTCTGCCTATTTTAGGGGGAGAACCCTCACCGGTAAGGTGGAAATATCGTATGATTCTGCAAGGGCTTCAAGTTATTTAAGTCACTCCTTTCCTGTTTCTCATCGCTGGGCTCCCGCGCCTCAACTCTCAACCTCTTCTTCATCTTCGTTCTCATCGTCCTCGCCACCATGTTCCTCCACACCTCAGCTTGCACGGCAATCCTGTTCGCCGTCTCGGCAGTGGCTCAGAAGCTGAACCCGTGGCCTCAGAAAAATTATGGTGGCTTTGGCCGTTACACGGACGGTGACATCAACACAACCGAAGAGGAAGAGTATGTTCCCGGGTATGGCGGCGGCAGGTTCTCGCTGCTATTCAACCACTTTATGACACTCAGCGGACTATATATCCAGTCCTCCGGCGACGACTTCATCACCGACTACCACGCCTGGGCGGTCATTGGCGACGATTATGCGCATTTGGACGTCGGCAGGATATGCGGCGCGACTGGGAACTTTACATTCGTACCTATGATCAATCCCCGAGACGGAGGTCCTGTATACTCAAACACATTCTTTGTCGATGTCAGCGGCACGAAAGAAAACTCCTCGACTTACGTTATCAACGAGATGTGGCCCGTGTTCCCTGGAGACGAGGTCTTTGACCCTGAGAATACATCTCCCTGCCCTGCGTCCGTTTAAAGGTGATTCCCCGTCATGACCGGGACGCATAGGCCACGACATCAATTCCTGGCACATGAATAAAGCAGGAAAGGGGGAGCATGATGGTTTCAGACGAGGTCGACCAGTTGCCGTCGTTTGATTCGAAGTCTACTGATTGGTGGGACAAAATTGGAGAGTGCACCGGGCTTAATTGCCCGAATTGGCGAAGATGAAAGATGCCTGCTATGTAATACCCTAGTATAGACAGTAATCCAGACGACGAGAGAATAGGCTTCATGAACATTGTTAGGCCAAATCCAGGTCGATGCATTTGCGTGTGGTGACTGTGCTGTGCGCTGACGTGAGTGAAGACTCCGTTGTGAAGCGTCTGCGACGGCGTAGTCTGGAACTCTTCTCCCTGGTAATTGCGAAAAATTGATAGATTCGGAGGGACAGGCTCGGAGGAGAGGGAGGCAAAAATATGTGTTACGACACTGCGTATATTGGAACCTTATTCCACAGGGCATCATCACCAGTCTGGGACATCTCGGAACGAAATGCGGCATTGCTGACCGACACAACAAAGGCCCTGAAGATTGTCAGCCATCTGCCGAGATCCCTAAAGTCGTATTAGTCCGTACATAAATGCCGTGGGAAAAAAAAACCATAGATGCCAAACTTCTTGCTGGAAAGATAAAGATCAGCAATCGTCGTCACTGGAACCAACAAGACATATACCCTAGGGTAACTTTCTCCGTGAGTGCTTCTAAGACTCCATGCACTTCGGCAAATCTTTCTTCTTCTAATTGGCAGCGCTCGCCGCACACAGTCGACAACAAGCGCCCTTCACCCGCTCGTGGAAGGCAGGAAGTCAGCGATACGATGACATGGATGGGGTGAATGACAATCCAGAGTAAATAGGAAATTTTGCGCGAGGATGTGGGGGAAAGGTTCGCAATTACATGACCAAAAGCGTTGACTTCACTGTCGCGCCACCCACTCCGTACCTAGGTAAAGGACGACCGAAACAACAGCGAGCTTAATGAAGTTGCGAAGTGATAAACGTCCTTGATTGATAGCAGTAGAAAACCATCAGAGTCAACTAGAGAAGAAATGGCATTTGTTCCCTATCATCGTTCCACTTCACAAGATGTTAAGACTTGTCAGAGCCGGAAGCCTCGGCCAATATCAATACGATACTCGTGCTGGGTTGACCCTTGTTCCGCTTTGATGCTCCAGTTATCTCCATCTTTGTCATTTGTGCTTCCTCTAGTGTACGCATGAGATTGACCATTTGCGCGATTGACTTCAAAGCCCACCCACGGCTCATCTTTGCTGCCTTGAGCCAACCAGCGGTACATCATGGCGGTTTGGCCAACTTGCTTTTCGTTTTAGAGAAACGACAACATTTTCTCACGTTATGAGGATGTGGAAGCATACCTCCAGTAACAGATGCCCCCTTGGCCATCTGTGTTGTCTGGGTCTTGTTTGCGGTCGAATTGGATTGGTCCATGATGAGTGATATGTCAATGACAAGTGATAAAATAGGCAGATTAAAAATTAAAGAGGGAACTGGACCTCGAAAATTGTGGGATGGTCTTCTTATAGTTTCTATCCAGCGACTGGATATCAAATGGGGAACCATTTCTAAGTATGTCTGAAGCATCATACAAAGTAACCTCAGAGGACCACATCTGGCAGACCCTACGACCTAACCGCATGCCTTGTAGGGCCAGTATTTGGATTGGCCAGAATTGTTTGCGATGGAAAGCATTCTTGAAAACAGCAATCTTGCCAATGGTGGCTCTGGCTACCGCGATGCAGTCATCCATTCAAGTCATTGAACATTGACGTTACAGATGCACCTGTGCATCCAGCATGCAGCACCTGATGTTATCGATTGGAGGGCCATTTCTTCTTATCAAAGTGCAGACCGATCGCAGGTTAACGGTTGCATCATGCTGTGAGAAGAACTTCAAAGGGACCATGTAGGCTATGCGCACCCAGCCAATCACATAAAGGGCCCTCGGAAGACTAGGTGGATCTGATTGATATATGCGGACTGACTTGAGAGCTGATCAGCCCGTTGGCTGTGTGACAACGACCTCGGGAGTAGTAAAACCAATAGGAAAAAGGGCCCTTTCTCAGCTCAGATGGGGAAAAGGCCCCTGACGTACCTAGCTAGGTGCCACACAGAAACGAGTGAAGTGGAATTCCCGATGCATGTCAGCACCAGCCACGCAGAGGAAACAAAAGGGATAGTGAAGCCCCACTCTAGATCTCGTCCGCTCTTCCACAATCAAGTTCAGGACTTGCCCGTGAAGCCAGGTCACGGGCACCCGGCCCGGTGGTCCAACCTTGCTCAATCCAGTGAGTGTATTATCTTCGTCATTATGTTTTATTTATTAATGGATCGTGGAGCATCTGTGGGGCTAATTGTTGACAACTAGCCAGCGACTTTCAAAACACCGGCCCAAGGGGCCAAGGGCCTGTCCACCCTTGATCCTTTCTCAGCTGTTCTCACTCGTTAGTCTGCTGCCGAGCATTGCCTCGGCGTGTCAACCATTTCGAATAGTCAAGATGATCACCACATAGATCAGTATCAGTCTTGTTTCCTTCAAGAGTTGCCCCGAGATGCTCACGTGTATGGAACGTCCGAACAGTTTCCTTACTTGTGCGGAAGAAAGTCATTAGGTCAATCGTCCGGCCAAGCTTTCCAGACGTCAGTCAGAAACAACTGTGACTTCAGTACCGTGTCTTCTCGAGATGGTCCAGACTCATCCTCACGTCTGTTAGACGCTACTCCTGATTCATATTCGTCTTCTCCTTTATTCGAGTTCGTCAACTTTCCTCCCCAGTCACCACCTTTCGCGAAGTCGTCCAGTCCAACCACCTTCTCTTCAGCTTCACCTTCGCCTTCAGTTGAGCCACGTTTTGTTCACTGTGGTCGATGCCGGGTGAATTTCAACGAAGTTGAGTCAATTCTGAAACATGTCGCTGAAAAGCACCGCAACAAAGGCGCTTCACGCTGGCCGTGCGTCGAGGCCAACTGCAGTAAAAGTTTCAAAAATGAGAAGGACTTACGAAGGCACTTGGACGACCAACACTTAGACATCAAATACACCTGCTCCTGTGGACATCGTGCTCGCCGGGACAAGCACATAATCCACATCACAAACTCTCGATGCAGGGGAGGTGGCTTCCTGATTTGTCGATGCGGAAACATGACTGATGGCCAGAACCCACGTGGCCTCGAGGAACATCACCGCCATATCAAGAAGTGCTCACAAGGACGGCCACGAAAGAAAGGAAGACCACCAAAAACAAATACCAAATCAGCACAGCAACAAACGGACAACGGGATTCCACTTGGCAACAAACGAAACTAGTGGAATATGAATATAGCAAGGAATGTATGTGTCTACTTTGGCTCAGCATTCTCTATTTTTCTGACGAGTTTATGCTTTCTCCCATGCCCTTCATATGGAGAGACCATATACCCACTTTCGGTACATTTTGTTCCTTTGACGGGACAGACGGATTCATGTACTCTAATGAGTGATTTTCACCGTGTGGTCTTTGGTCATGTCTCTTTGGATGAGTTCGTAACAACTCACCTGAAAAGACGAATCGTGGACGCCGACAAGGCTAAGCAAGGCCTCGCCGAGATCACCAACCTCAATACCTAGGGCAAGCTGTGATATTCGTTGCCTGCTCAGGTTCTGCATATAGGATTAGGTGATGATGATCCAATGAGGGTCATCAGGGTGACAGGAAAGGGTTTCTTACTGCCATTGGGGACAAATTCCAATGTATTGATTGGACAAACAAGTGCGACAGCTCTTGAGCCTTGTCGATGCAGTCATTTCAATGTTTGCTATCAGGCGTATAGGCAAATGAACATCATGAGAACAGTAACCGTGCCCACATATGCAACCCTAGTGCACAAAAGAATACTCGCCACCTAAATTCATAAGTAGATTAAATTGAAAATCAGATTAAAACCTTCCAGTGACTATCTTGGGATACAGAAGTTGGCCCCAGTAGAGCTAAATAGCAATAAGTAGCAACTCGGTTTGTAGCAACCCTCTCTGCAGCCCACCAAAGGATATTATGGTCTGCAGTTGGACTCTAGCCAGACACGCCCACTTTGAATATCAACTTCGCATGATTCCCCAGTCCCAGTCGACCCTACCAAATACGGGTTACCTGGCTGAAAAAAGGCACCAAATATCACCAATCTAAACGTAGCCTTTCCCAGCTGCCTCAAGAGGCCCGCACATGCGTCGGATACAGGAAATACGGTTTGTGCCCATGCTTCATGCCGAGTGACGTCGCGTGAAAGTCTCTCACGCGGCGCACTCGGCTCCACCGAAGCCAGCTTCTCGAGAACTCGAGAATGCTTCTGCTCCATGGACCTGATGTGAGACCTCTGTGAAGCCAAAATTTGGGGCAAGACTTTTCTTGCGTGAACAACGATTCGGAATTGCAAATTTGCTTCCGGTTTCGCTGCGAGCTCAAGCTCCCGCTCTCGCCATTTTGGCAAGTGTTCCCCATACAGGACGTTCTCTCGGCTCATTGCGTCCAGCTTGTCATAGTGATATTTCTCGGCCTTTGGCACCCTGGCCAGCTGGCGCTGAAAGAAAATCATTTCCCCGCGTTTAACTTTCAAATATGATTCCACGTCTGCGGGCGATTCAAACTCGATAGGTGTTTGCTTCAAGTAGTTTTCTACTGAGTCATAAAGGGAACTGTTGCCGATTTTCAATGCGGGGTCGTGTCGTTTAATCGGCGTCGTTTCCCTCATGGCGCCTGTCTCGTCGTAAAGCATCCAGAGTGAGATCATGAATGCTGTGAAGTCTGTCTTCGGATCATCCAGGGTAATGAGTTTTGTTATCTTTTCCTCAGTGTCCACAATCTCGACGTGTTGCTCTACCCTTCCAGATCGCCTGGCTTGTCGCCTCTCCCTTTGCCTGATACGTGCCGATTCCTGATTATATGGTGTCTTTGCTGCGGCTTGCCCGTCGGCTTTGGGGCCATTGTCCATAGCACCCGGCTCGTCGATCGTATTGAGCTTTTCTGAAGTCTGTTTTTCGATTGCCGGCGACGTAGCAATAACGATGATGAGGTTATTTTGAATCTTGACTTCCAGCTTTGTGCGGTGCGTCATCCTCTTGATACAGCGGAGCCGGTGCTTTCGCATCTTTGGCCGAGTATCATCCAAAATAAAAGCATGTGCCTCGATATGTTCTACCGGCAGATCACTCTTATCGTGTACGAGGTAGACGGTTGCACCATTCTGCTTGTCTGTCGGCAACTGGTCCCCAATCTTCCAACAATCATTGAGAGGAACGCCTCGCAAAGCGTGTGTAGTGCCTGCGTCTGGCACAGCCATCGTGGCCGGTGTTGCTGTTTCATGCGTGCTGTTCTCTGAGAAAGATGAGTTCGCCATTTTGAACACCTCGACAGAATTTTAAAGGATTAATCTGCGATAACATGGAACACCTCGGAAGAAACAGTCTGACGTGCTCAAGTGATATATCTCCGCAAGCTTTGCAGCTGACGTGCAAAAAGCCACCGCCACCGCAGCCTCACGCGGGGACCCTCCCTGGTCGCGCATCATCAGGGCCAAATATTTGATTCGTTGGAATGTGCCGCAGCAGTAAATGTACCTACTACTGCATTCGGCCGCACGACTACGAGAGGGGCATACTACCCTGTTTGTAATTAGGTACAGGGCTCGTTCTTATAAACTATCACAAACTTTACTCAGATGTCCGCCTACACAGCCACAGCTTCCAGCAGACCGCCTATGTAGGCAGTACTTACTGTCAAAGCTCTTATAGGATAGACCTATATAATAATCTCCAATAGAGTAACCTCCTATGGGAAAGCTTCAACAGAATAGTCCAGGAAAGTGAGCTATAGGGGCTCTACAATGACATTTCTCTACTTTTTGGCAATGTGGCTGTGTTACGTGAATAACATTGACTGTACCTAGGTATATGATACTTGGGACCTCCTCTTCAAAGCCCTTTTAAACCTTCCTCCGTACCTCAGCCAGCTCACCACAAAGGCGATCGCCAGGGTGCTGACACAGAACGCGGCAAACACGCCCCAGTCCCTCCACCGGTCCGAGGAGAAGAACTCGAACTGTGCGCCGTACTAATCGCCGACACTGTAAGGACAGAACGCACAGCTGTCAACGGCGCCCGGATCCTGGAGATATCCAGGCATTCGACCCAAGTACTCACCCAAGTACTCACCGCAGGTCATGCCAGCCGGCGGGCTCAGAGAGGTCAAGTCGGCGTCAGAGCCGCCGACACGGTGGTGCCCATCCAGTACCGAATGGGATCGGCCCAGAACAATCATGGCCGGTAGAAACCGTTCATGCCGGCATGAGGGATGGCGATACCGCCGAACGTGGCCATGACGCACCACACAAGGCTGTTGGCGTATCCTGCGACCTCCTCCCCGGCGCTGAAGCTGGCGACGGCGAAAGGGAAGCCGATGCCGAAGATACCCAGCTCCAGGAAGCACAGGTACCCGAACCCGCCGGACCCCAGGCCGACCCTGAACCAGCTGTCGAGGAACGCCAGCGTGTACATGACCACAGCGAGTGGCACCTCGACGGCTACCAGCGCGGCGCAGAAGGCGAGCGGGGAGTAGCCGACCCCGGAGCGCTCGCGCCCCGTGAAGAGTGACCATTTGGCATACCAGACTGCCTGCAGGTCGGCCGCGGTGGCCGGGACAATCCACTGCAGAAGCAGCATGACCAGGATGCGGTTCTGGACGCCCTGAAGGGTGTGCGCCAGCATGAAGAAGCTGAAGGACATGAAGAGAGCCATTAAGACGGTCTTAAACAGCCGGATGAAGCTGTAGAAGCCGTACCTCCAGACCGAGGTGGCATGTCGGCTCGTAAGGAGGGCAAACTGGGTAAGCGATGGGAGCGAGTGCGACTCGAGGTCTGCCTGGGCCGCGTGGCTGTTGATGTCCTCGACCTGCTGCAGAACCTTCTGGTTCTCGACCGACTCGTTCCATCGCTAGGACCACTGGTCCGCCTCGGCCGGCACGCCGACGAGAGCATCGCCCGGGTCGTGGACGTCCTGCTGCATGCAGGACCCGCACGCCTGCGAGAAGGCCTGGCCTACCCCGACTACGGAGCGCCCTCCGAGTCTCATGTCGCCTGAGACAGTGCCTTCGTTCTTCCTCTGTGCCAGAGTGTCGAGAAGCGTTGTCTTGCCGGCGCCCGACACCCCCATCAGGGCCGTCAGCTGGCCAGGCTTGACGTAGCCGCTGACCGCGTTGAGCAGTGTCCGCGGGCCGTCGCTGGTGTTGACCTGGTATGAGATGTTGGAGAAGGTGAACGAAGCCTGTGTGTGTTAGCTGCCGATGGAAAGCTGTCAGGTCGTGTCGTTGATATCGGGACATACCTTGCCATCGAAACTCATAGATGTTTCGCCATCCTCGACCTGGGTCATGGAGGCACTCGAGTCATCTGCACGCCTCTGGCCTGTGAGCGACGGAGAACGCGATTGTGCCTCTACATCAAGCTCTTTCTCTGCATGGACCGTTTCATCGGCGCCAGGGACCACAGCGCCTCGCCTGTACACACGACCGACAATGCTGCCCTCGCCGCCCTTTGTCATATAAGTCTGGGCCAGGCTTTGCAGGACGGTATATCCGAAACAGAAACAGAGGAGGATTCCAAAGTTCCGTCATGCGTCGGTCGGAAAATAGTTGAAGTGTGCAGACACGTACTTAGGCCCGGGCACAGACGCCACGCCTAAAGTGCTACCCGGGATAGGACAGCTTTGGTTGGCGATTGTTATGTTCTGATAGGCGTTTGTCATCATAAGCACATGAGAGACGAGGTAAGGAAATCGAGACCGTCCGGGTCAAGTGGAGGCCGGGGCTGGAATCCATCGACGACACGCTGCTCCTCGGGCGAAGTGACGGCCGAGAGGAAGTCGGGAGTGGTCTGCCGCATAGGACAGTGGAAACCCAGATACTTGGTAAAGTATTCCTTTGCTTCCTCTCCCGCACGCCCCGAGTATACTACCACACGGCCCTCATACAGCACAAGGACCCGATCAAAGCACTCGCGGTAGATGGTCTCGGATATCTAGTACGCCGTGACGAGATTCACCATACCTACCCGTCGCATCAGACATGGCCCTGAGCAGCCGGAGGAACGCCAGCGCCGACGAGCTGTCGAGCCCTCGCAGCGAATTATCCCAGCACACGACCGCCGGCGCGGCAGCCAGCACCTCAGCGAGGCTGACTCTCTTGAGCTCGCCGCCCGACACACCGCGAATAAAGGCATCGCCCACGACCGTGTCGGCGGTATGACCGATCCCGAGCGAGGCAAGGATCCGGCCCGCCCTGCGCCGCGCAAATTGTGCGTCGGGCTCGCCCTTTAGCCTCCGAGGCTTGCGCAGCCTCAGCGCGAACGCCATCGTGTGCGCCACGCTCAGGGTCGGGAACTTTATGCACGTCGTCTTCACCGTTGTATATGACTTCTGACCCGTAGTTACAGACCATATCTGGACTCATTCGTCCTTCTGAAATCTGCCAAGGTCAACTGTCCAACAATTCTGGTCAAGCAGAAGGCAGTAGAATCCCACAGCCTCCTAGCTGTGCCCGCAGACAAGGAATCAGCGTTGCTACTGGGACCAACATCTTCGTCTTGTACACTCGAGACAGCTATTTATTCATTGCGGACACTTGCAAGCATTGCAGCCATAGGAGGCGTTGATTGTGCAGTACACATTACCAAGCAAGGCGCAAAGACATGTTAGTAATGTTAAAAATGTCCGCAAATGTCCGAGTGTATGTAGGTAGGCCCCCAACACGCTGCGGACCCCGCAATTCCACCAAGTATGTGTACGGTGGCGATGAAATCACGACATAGGGATAGCGCAAAGTGATTCACGGGTTTCCGCACTGTCTCAAATCGTTGAATGCTCTCGCGCTATACACAATCAAGACGAGGATTGCCGGCCCCGTTAGCAAGGTCTTGATGAAAATCATGAGCAAAGTCAAGCACCAGCCTGACAGTGATGGAGAGCAGTGCCGCGCAATCAATAAACCAGAGTATTTTCATTTGAGGAGCTAGATGAAGTAGCCCTCTCTCACAATCATCTGAGACCAGAAAGAAGCAGATGAAAACACGCAGATAAGAATGCTCTTGTCACCAATTCCTTGTCCACCATGAGGCATTCGAGATCTATGGCCGACGCAGCCATGTTCTGTAATCAGTACCAGCAACGCGCGGAGCTGATGATGTCGTTAAATTGGTAGTCGTTCAGGTTGGAGATGCCAGGGTTCCTAATATTGTAGATCTTGCGGCCGCCCTCGTCGCAGTTGCGCCTCTCGTAGACGTGGCAGGTGACGCCTGGATCCGGCCCCCACGAACTGATACTATCCTCCCAGGGGTTCAAGAAGTTTGCTATGCACGTCTTGTCAGCCACTTTGCTATTGTGCTACCGGGAAGGGCGACATTGGCAGAGATGTAGATGAAGAAAAGGAGGGATGGGGACAAATATTGCTCTGTGTTTCAAAAAGTAACCGTTCGCGGTATTTCCCATTGAAGCTTAGGATCAGTTTCGTTTCTCAGACTCTGCTAGACTTACCACAAACATCATTTGTCCAATGGAATAGATTGCACGCCGGCTGGAACCCGGCGTTGATGCAGACGTACACATTGCCGCTTGCCCGGGTGGTGAGTTCGGAAGTGGAAATAACCGCGGGCTCTATCACAGGGCCTTCGATTTGGACCAGGTGCGCCTCAGCGAAGGTCGTGTTGAAGGGCACGATGCCTTCCAAGGCGGAGTATTCGGCCGCACTCGATCGTGGGAGCACCGAAGCACTCACGAGCTGCAGGGCCATGACGACGGGGATGATTGTATAGCGCATATTGAGGCTTAATGATTATGGGCAGATGTGATTGAAAATGGATAATGATCGGTGGATCATTCAGCGAGGTGTGGATTGGTGTTGGATTATGGAGCCTGATGGAGGGAAATCTTGGGAACTTTATACTTGAAGATAGTAGCCTCGAATACTGGGCTCTAGGTTTGTGCAAAGTAAAATTACTGCCGTGAATCTTTCTCAGTACATAATCTGTGAAGCTCCATTCGGCCGACGTCTGAATAACCAGAGGTGTATGCGTGAAGCTTGAAGAGGCTGCCGCCAAGCAGAAGCAGCTCTGACAGATTCAAGTTAGCCATTCCAATAGTTTCAACCGGTCTGGCCAGATCCATCCACGAGATATCTCAGTAACAAAGCAGGCGTTCTTGGAAACGAAGGATCATAAGATACGAGTCACCAGATACTGAGGTGGCGCTTCTGGAAGCGTGGGATCGCACCTTCAAGTCACCGGTGATCTAATGAACGAGAAGGACGACCAATCAACGCTGCTCACTTATGGTTGGAGGACAGCAATTTGCATCGAGTTGACAATAGAGCAGCCGAAAACTAATTCAGTTAAACATTTACATAATACCCCACGCCCTGCTTTGCATACCCTTAAGCCACATCGTTAAGCGACTTCCGATCCTCTATCGCAAGGCTGTAAGCGAAGTCGCCAAGACGATAAGGCCTTCCAAGATACACGGAAGGATCAAAATATCGCAACACCCCGCGCATAAAGAAAAAGCATCTTCAATTCACGGGTACAAAGTCTGGACGAACGAAGTTAAGTGGCAAAAACGCTGATGGACTGTTGCACTTTCGTTTTCAGGGAGAAAGAAAAGGCGAAACCGGAATCAACATGGATGGATATCAAACTCCGTGTTGCACGCACAATCGATCTGATTCACTCCAAGAACTCGATTAGCAGCTATAGTGCTCCGGTTGTCTTGTTTGAGTTGGGAGCAACGCCCACCAACCCTCGCAGAGTGAAACCCACTTCCTCTCAAGTCATATCAACACTCTGGAGAAGATATTGTGTAGTTCGTTTCATTAGTTATATGCCGCCGGCCTGCCTCGCCTTGCCTATGATTATGGTATCTCAAAGCAACAAAAAGAAGCGAAGAGAAACAACAAGCAGGGATGCGGAGGGAAACAGGTGTGTGAAGTATCAGTCAATCAACCAAGCCTGCCAGCCAACCAAACAACCAACCAGCCCTCGCAACCAAAAGCAAGTAAGCAGGCTAGCAAGAATGACCCACGCGCGATGCTTTAAAAAGGTTATGCGCGCACCACCTCTGGCAGATAATATCAATGGGGAGTATGTATTTTTTTTTTGAGGGCAGGAACAATGAAAGATCTCGACCTCGAACAAGACCATCCTTTTCTTTCTTATTTTGTTTTTACATGACGACCTGTGTAGGGGGAAATATCCGGTCAGCCTAAGGATCCCACCATAACTCACGGAAAAAAGAGAACCAGGAATTGTTGGGGGAGGACCAGAGTAGAACTTACACAATCATCCTTATCCTTGGTCTTGGGGATGCCCATCTCGTCAAACGTAGCCGGCCCGTTGCCCATGGTCTTGCCGTCGGGGTGGTCCGTAGGCTTCCGCGGCGCCTTGACGGGCGCGCTGGCCGTGCTGGGCGCCGGGCTGGCGGTGCCGGGGCCATGCGACGACGAGGCAGTGGGGGGCCGCGCCCCAGCAGGGTTCTGCTGCGGTGGGGCGCTCGCCCGCCCGCCGTTGTCTTGCAGCGCGTACCCGGCCATGGGCGGCCGCGGCCCGCTCGATTGCCGACCCTGCTGCGGGCCCCCGAGCGAGTCCTGGCGCGGCGCATATCCGGGGCCGGGCATGGAACCTGCAGGTGGGATCATCGGTGGGGACTGGGGCCCTTGTTGTCCGTACGGCGCGCCTCGTCCTGCTGCTGTTTGTGCGGTTGGTTTGGTTAGTCTGTTCTTTGGTGGATATCCGTATGGAGGGCCGACGTTAGATGAAAATGCCATACTATTTCCACCCGGTCCGCCGACAGGTCTTCGCCCATCCGGGCCTGGTCCTCCCATGCTTCCTTGCCTGTAACCGCCTGCCGGCCCAGGGCTTGGCTGCCTGTAGCCTCGTCCACCCGGAGGCATGCCGGCTGGTGGGATGGCACCAGGTGCCAGGTTGTTTGGTCCTGGTCCTCCTCTTCCAGCGCTTCCTGGACGGATTCCGAAAGCACCTTGATTGGGCCTCGGCGGTCCGTAGCCATTGTCGGGGTACGGCGCGGCGGACGCCGGCCTGTTGACGCTGAGGGGGTAAGGTTTCGTCTCGTCTTCTGGGTATGGTGCTGCGGACTTCGGCCTCATGGCGAGGTTACCATGGTCGACGTTCACGTTCAAGCCGAAAGCAGGCGGCCGACCATCAGCGCCTGGGGGTCCATGCCTGGGGGACGGGTTGGGCGACGCTCTGGGACTCCTTCCGCTCGGGTCGTTTGGAGTCGCTGGGCCCTCGGGCAACGCCGCCATGTGTTGCTGATCCTTGAGCCTCTGGAGTCGCTCCGGCCGCTTGCCCCTCATCGATCCATGCTGAGACTTGATTCTGGTGAGAGCCGTTGTCTCGTGGTCCTTCTTCGACAAGCTCTTGTTCCTCTGCAAGCTGTCCAACCGTCCGACGGCGTCGGGGTTGCCATGGGACGCTGCCAGCTCGTACCACCGCCGTGCCTCGTTCAGGTCTTTCTGCATGTGTATTCCGATTTCGTGGTAGTAACCCATGGCGAACTCGCCGGTGGGCAGCTTGGCGTCGGCGGCCTGTTTCGCGTACTTGAACGCGAGGGCCTCGTTCTTGGCGAAGTTGCCTTCGTATCCGAAAAGGAACCATCGACTGACGCCAAGCGCCGCTTCGGGCTGACCTTGCACCGAGGCGAGGCCGTAGTAGTGCAGGGAGTAAGCAGGCTGGAAGTCGCAGCCAAGCTGGCAGAGCTCGTAGGCTTGGCCCATCTTGAGCTGCGCCTTGGCGAATCCGAGGTAGGCGGCCTTCTCGATGTACTGCCTGGCGGTGTCGACCTTGTAGGGGAGCAGGCCCTCGGGGACAGTGATGTCGGGGAGATCCCGTGCGATGAGCATTCCAAAGACGTAAGCTCCTTGCGGTGCATCCTCGTCTGCCGTGTCGGCGGCCCTGTTGATCAAGTCGATGCCCCGCTGGAAGTCTTGTCTTTGGCCATGTTGTCCGAGCAGGGACATCATGCCCAGGCGGTACATGGCGGCAGAGTCTCCTAGTCTCTCACCATTGTAGTAATGGGTGATGGCCTTGTCGAACTCGTTGGAGTTCTCAAAGAGCATACCCATCCTGTACTCGGCGCGGCCCCATCCCTGCTCAGCTGCAAGCTTGTAGCCCATGAATGCCTTCCTCTTGTCTTCCCTCACGTCGAACTTGCCGAACTCATCCCACTTGGCCATCATGAACACAGCCTCGGGGTGGTGCTGCTCGCAGAGATACCTGATGATGTTCATGGCGTCGACGCGCAACTCGTGTTGTTGCTGCGGGGTGCTCGGGCGACCGCTGTTGCCAGCACTGCGCGAGCGGTCCTCAGACGCGATCTCGACGTAGTTGAGGGCGTCCCTCGCCCACGACAGCTGCATGTTGACATTGTTCGAGTGCAGCACATGTTCGCGCGCATTGTACAATATCTCCTCCTTTTCAACATCGCTGGGCGGGATGTTGTCCCCCTTCACCTTGGGGAAGGGGGTGTAACTCGGCATGTCGTTGGCGGCCATCGACTTGTAGGGGGCGTGGTTCGGATCGTCCTCGAATGGGCGGAAGTTGCTGCTGTCGGGCTCGTGCTCTTGACCGTAGCCGCCGCCGCCGTGGTTTGGCCCGGCGCCGTTGTATGATTGTTGAGGTCGACCTGGCCCTGCCTGTTGTTCCATGCGCTGGAGGTCTTGTTGCATGTTTTGAGGAACCTCGGGCATGACCCTGCAGTAGTGCCCGATCCAACGTCAGTCTTTCAGCTCCTCCTCTCCTTTTTTAGCGACCAAGCCGTCAATCGCGGTCGCGAAAGTACAGCGGGCCGGCTGGGTCGCACAAAAATGGGGATATCGGGGCAGAAGATTAAAGATTGAACAGAGTTATTTGACTTACCGCTGGGGCGCCGGAGCGTACATCTCGGGCATGGAATAATCGTCGTAGCCTCCGGGAACAAAGGTTGCAGTGAACTGCGGCATGTCGTTGGAAACACTGCGGGTTGGCTGAATGGAGCCTGCATAAATAAAAGTAGGATCGGTCAGCCAGAGTCCCTTTTCCGGCCCCCTGCAACGCGGCGGGCCACAAGAACAAATCTCCAACGACCCTGAAGCTCTCCCAGACTGGTTCAGGCGCAGGCCGTTAACGAGGTGAAGCGAGAATGGATAGGAGGGGTGGGCTGCAGTTCTAGAAGGAGTGATGAGCAGGACAGGACTTCGGACTAGTCTAGTAGGCCTGGGTGCGGTGGGTTCGGCCGCCAAGAGAGATTCCAAGATCTAAGCGGGAATGGGAGGGGAAGCCCCGTGTGGTGCGGTACGGGGTGCGCAGTAACTGGTAGTGAATGAATATTGACGGCCCCTTTTTCTGAAGGTGGAGAGGGTGAGAATGGGTTCAGGCAGGTTGCCAGGATGCCTCCGTTGGTGACCGACAGACACCACAGCTGGCACACGCACACAGAGAGAGCACAGCACAGCACAGCACAGCCAGCTGCCAGACAGCGCTGCTTGCTGGGAGTAGTCCCGCTTTCGTCACAGGCCGAGGACTTCCGGGCTCCACCATTTGGCTTCCGTTAGATTGATCTCGACAGGAACGCGGTGGCGAATCATGCAGCGAGAGGGCCGGACACGTAATCGGGACAAAGGGCCTTGTCATTCAGCTTTGCGACCCGCCTGCCCTCTTGCATGTTTGGGGCTTTGAATGGGCACTCTGGCTCGGCAGGGCGGCGCAGCCTGGATTGATGACGCCGTTGGCTATTTCCCCTGGCCTAATCCAGACCCGGACAGGGGCGGGGCTTGTAGGCTGGCTGGCTAGCAAAACGCGTTGGATTGCTGGGATGGTCAGAATATCCATAACTGTCTGTTTTAAGGACCCCTCTGGTGCCTGGCCGGGGATGGGATGGTCTTGCTGCATGCCATCCATTTTTAGAGTTCGCGGGCCGGCCAGGATACAAAATGCGTGGGGCGCGGCCGCGTATCGAAATCTATGCGTATTGGCCGTGATCGTAAAAGTTTGGATGCAGTTGAATATTGCCAATAGCCTCTATCCATCGATCCGGGTCGCAATGCAGCAGACTGCCCAGTCGTACATGTGCTTCTCTGTGTGTGCGTGCGTGTCTGTCTCGCTTGTCCGCTCTTTGACTGTGGCTTCACTTCGATTCACCACATGGCGTCCTTGAACCGCAGCCATACCCGGAGCGTGCGTGGGGTGGGCAGGGAGAGCTTCAGGGCCGAAATGAGAGACAAAAGATGACAGGCCTTCCTGCGGGCAGGTCTACCTCTCTGTCTGTCCGCCTTTCTGGCTTCGCAGCTGTCTGTCTGGCTATCTGGCGGGCTAGCTGGTGGCGAGACCAACCAAACAACCAAACTGACCATGTCGGCAGCCGCTGAAGGCTGGTGGCGTGCCTTGCATCGGAGGCAATTCGGGGGGAGAGGGGCGATGGCGGGGAGTTAGGTGGGACTTACCAGCACCGAGAGACGACTGAGTCGGTGTCACTGTCGCGGAAACACCTCGTCTCCCACGAGGTGCCGCTGCATGCGACGCAGCAGGCGAGGCTGGTGCCAGATCCGGACCTGGATACCTCTTTGCCTGCTGGTTGGGGCGGGCTGCGCGCGTGTAAGACGGGAGGGAGCTCCTTGATGAGCTCATCGTGGGCGGTTTCTCTGACTCGGGTTGTGCCCGCTTATGGCAGCAACCTTATTATTACGGTTTATGCTTTGGGTGATCGACTCCAGCACCAGTATCCTTCCTGGGGAAACGAAGCGGGGTTTTTGACAAAATAATGAACAAAAGGGTTTGTATCTCTGCATCAATTTCAGGTGGTGAAGTTTGTGTCCACTCGTGATAGTCTGTCGCAACAGTGACCGGAGGTTGGACTGCGCCGCAAAGGAGGTGTCTCGCTCTCGTGTTAACCGAATCTGGTGAGGGAGGGAGGATGACAGCCGCGCCTCAATGGCTCAGCGTCAATGCTGAGGGCTCCAAAGGACACAAGCAGACGGTCACAGCGCTGCGCGAAGTTAGAGTGAGGGGCAAAGTCGTTCTCGAAGGATATTTGCCTCTGTGATGTTTTTCGATCGAAGAAAAGTCGACTGGAAACAGCGAGGTCTGGGGTGACTGGCAGTGTTTATTGGTGTTATTTGGCGCGCTGTTGGTGGGTGGCAGTGGGTGGCATTCGGTCGGGTTGAAGGATCACAAGCCGCCTGGGCGGTTACTCCAACAGATTCCGGCAGTCGAGCATGCAAGTGCAAGGTGCTTGTGGGTGGACATCCCCAAATCACTGCAGGACGGACGCGAGGGTTAAAAGGGGGAAATGGAAATCATCGAGTTGCTCTCTGGGCAAAACGGTGGCACTCACAGGCAGCAAACAAACAAGTCTGTCTGTCTCAAGGAGACTTGTACTCACTTGTCTGTCCTCCCTACTGTGCACACTTTTTGGCAGCTGCACAGACCTGAGCGAGGGGTAATAACGCTCATTGGGAAAGTACGGCGTGCACAACAGCCTGTGCCTTCCCGCCAACCTTGTCTCCAGCCTCAATCAAGTCCCTCAGAAGCTCCTGGCTGGGCCTGTTGGCCTGGCCCAGGTCAGCAGAGCAGTTTCCAAAGGTGGGATCCAGAACCTCCCCCCAATCTGTCTCACATCTAGCCACATTTTGATGACCTTGTCAAAATCACCGCCCATGGACAAATGGGACCAGCTCCCACGTGTTGCTAGAAGGCTGGAACATTTTCTTTGTCGGACAGTGAGACACGTCAATCAAAAAGCAACCGGGGGGTCCATGCATTCTTAACTTTCTCAATGGATTTTCGGGGCTGCCATATTATTACAGAGCCACCTTCGCAAAATGCACCAGCCCGTCGCTATTATAAGATGTGGCATGAAACGGCCGTATGACAGCCACCACGCGCCCATGTCACGCATCAATGGTTGTGGCTGCAGGCTCCCGCGCCGTCAACACGGAGGATGGGACCCCTGACAGCGTGGGAGCTCGGGTAGCGTAGCAGAGATGGTCGGCAGGATCAACCGACAGACAGATGCGAGGAGGCCCGGCAGATGAGACCGAGGCCGATAATATGATTCTTCATATCTCCCAAAAAGACACCAAGCAATGCAGAACTATTCTAGGCAAGCACAAAGCCAGTTGAAACCCACGCCCAACTCATCCATTCCTTTCTCCAGACGCCAACGCCTTTACGAGAATTCCCTTGCCTTGGGATTCCACACGCATGAGGAAAAGCCACAAATGATCCCTCAGTGTGATATGTACTGGAAAACAGCCGACACGTTCTCCTCCCCACACTCCTGCCGGAGCAGCAGGTCCTGGATGCCCTTGAGCCCCTCGTTGGCGAAGTGGTTCCACGTGCTCGTGTCGCCGTACAGCATCGCCGGCGCCTTGATGAACTGCTTCCCGTCGGGCTTGCACCGCTTGCACTTGAACGTCTCGTGCGTGTCGCTGAGCGTATCCGGCCGGTACTGGAACAGCTCCCGCAGGCTGTCCAGGCTGAAGTGCCGCTCCACGTCCTCCGCCTCGTCCACCACGCAAGAGGACAACGACTGCTTGTGCGACTGCCGCTGGAACACCTTCTCCTCAATCGTCCCCGTCGCAATGAACCGGTACACGAAACAGTCCTTCTTCTGCCCGTCACGCCACACACGCGCGAGCGCCTGCTGATCCGCGGCGGGGTTCCAGTCGGGGTCGAAGAGGATGAGCCGGTTCGCGCCGATCAGATTGATACCACAGCCGCCGGCCTTGCTGGAGAGGAGGAAGACAAATTGCCCTCCATCGGGGTCGTTGAACTTGTCCACGAGCTTCTGCCGCTTGTTGACGTTCATCGACCCATCAAGACGCAAACAAGGATAGGCTTCGTTCCGGCACAGACGCTCAAAGAGATCCAGTGTGGATGTGTAGTTGGAAATGAGCACGATCTTGTCGTCGGTGTCAGCACGGATCCTCTTTAACATGCGATCCAGGACTGCCATCTTGCCGCTGTACATCGGCTTGACGTCTCGGTCACGGCCTCGAGCCTCCTTGGGAACGTAGTCATCTGGGAAGTGCTCCTCGCAGCCAGGGAGGTCATTGGACAGGTCGAGCAGGTCCGGGTGGTTGCATAGTTTCTTGAGGATATTGATGGCCTTGAGAGGCTGGCTTCCCTTGCCGCGGAGAAGTGCTTGGATGTCGGGACTTTTGATAAAGTAGTTGTACAGGTCGTTCTGGAAGGGGGCATTGCTGCAGAAGACAACATGCTCGTACTTCAGAGGAAGGTACTTGGAGAGGAGATCGTTGGATCTCCTGATGATGAACTTGTTGACGACCCCAAGCAGCTCCGACAGGCACTCGTCGCCCCTCTGGCGGTCCTTGTCTGATGCATCAGCATCACGACCTCGTAGGATGGGGATTTCAAACCGCTTCCGGAATTCCAGTCTTGTGCCCAGGAGACCAGGGTTGGCGAAACTGATCAAGGCAAAGTATTCCGACAAGTCATTCTGGATCGGTGTTCCGGAAAGAATGATGCGGCGCTGTACATTGAGACTGTTCAGGGCCGTGAACGTCTGGCTTTCGCCATTCTTCAGACGGTGGCCCTCGTCGGCTAGCAACAGTCCGATCTTGCAGTGCTTGAGCTCCTCGACGTTTAGGCGCAAGGTCTCGTACGAGACAATGATGACCGGACGCGTCACAGCTCGCCCGCTCGAGATGGCCCATTGTTTAAGCTGTTGGTTAAGCTGCTCCTTGGTGGCCTTCCCGTCGATGGCAAAGGGTGTGATGGCGCCAGGACCAAGCCACTTGACCAACTCGTTCGCCCAGTTCTTCACCAGACTCGAGGGGCAGACCACAATCGCCTTTTGTATGGTAGTCTTGCCCGCATCTGGCGATTGCTTGAGCAGTGTCCACAGCAGGGTGATGCATTGTAGCGTCTTGCCGAGACCCATCTCATCAGCCATGATGCAGCCGTTGGCCTTCTCGTCGATCATGCCAGTGGTGCAGCGGTACATAAACTTGACGCCCTCAATCTGATGCGGACGCAGAACCTTGGCGAGCTTCGGATCGATGACCACGGGTACACGCGGATGGTCTGTGTCGACCTTCTTCTTGATACCAAGAATTTCGGCAAGACTCTTGTGAACGAGTGGTGCATCGATGACCTGGGTCGCAGGCGGCTTCTCCTCCTCCTTCGGTTTCTCGATTTCCTTGGGCTTGTCATCGATGGTAGGGTCGTAGAGGACAATTGAGAATTCACCACTCGGATCGTGCAGGGGCTTGGCAACGAACACAGCGCCGGTTCTCAGGCCCAGTGTTGGCGGCGGCCGGTTGGGATTGAAGGCAGCGCTGTTCTTGTTTATGAGGGGGATTGCGAAAGCCTTGCGAAAGACCTTGTCTTTGTCTTTGGCCTGGTATACAGGAAATCGGTTGGCATCTCGATTTGCAAGGGCGAGGCGATCCTCGTTGGTGTATGGCTTGTCGGCATCGGTGTCTCCATCCGCTCCCTTGTAGTCGATCCTCCTCTTCTTCCTGGCAGGTCGGTCCGTTGCAGCTGCTCTGGTGGCAGACCCAGGGCATTTGAACGGCTTGTGGAGTCTGTCAATGGTCTGAGGCGTGGGAAAGCGACTCCTAGGCGCGACATTCTCCTTGTTGGCCCTCGGGGTCGACGCGACCTCGGTCCTGCAAGACATGAGTACTTGATCTGAGCGGGTCAAGCAGAATAGTGAGATGGTGGTAATGACTCTGGGAGGAAACTCACATTTTGGCTTCAGTGTCTTTGAAGGCCGAAATCTGCGACCTGTTGGACAAGAATTCGCCACTTCAATGGCCTCGGATGTGCTCGGATGAGGCGTGGTGGTCCTTGTTTACTTGACCTGGGGGAGAGCGCGACTGCCAAGCTCGAGTCCGGAAGCGACGCGTCTGCCTCGCCGAGTCACGTGCAGCAACACGTGCAGTTGACTTCTCCTTGCGATGAGACGCTGACTTCGCTCGATGAATTCATCTCGATATGTCTGTCTGTGATAATTGGATTTGACATATGGGAAACGACAATGACTTGCACCCACAATCACATTGACTGGCAGACAAGATGGAATCTGGCCGCCTTGGTTCCTTCTCCTGCTGGCCCGCTCGCCCGCTCTTGGCCGGATCATCACGTAAACATCCGCCCAGAGTTTGGGCCGAGGTAGTCTCCCTCCCTGCGAAACTAACCGAATATGTCTGGTAGACCTTCAACACTTTTGACGAATTTCTCTTTCCGTATAGATCCATTCGTCCAGCTGAACTATGCACGCATAGACGCCGTCATCCATTCTAAAGACCCAATGCTTACCACAGCTATATGGAGATTTCTCAATGAGCATGATTCAAGCCTCCTCTCTTACCGTGTCCGCTCAAGATTGCCATCCATGTCCCTGATATTCTGATGAGACTTGCGTTGCTGAAACTGGATTGGTGTTGATTCTCCCTTCGTACGTGTGTGCTTCGTGCTTGCTGCTATACGACCGAGTGAAAGTTCTTGAGGGAGCACTTGCGTCAAAGCAGCAGTCGTCTTTGCGCCATTTTGTCTGAGTGATAGGGAGGTTGAGGTACGAGACATTGAAGGCCACCAGGACTGCATAAACAATGTCTGCCGACTTCTGGGCCGGTTATATATCCGGCGCCGTCGGCATAGTCATAGGCAACCCCCTCGATATCCTCAAGGTGCGCCTTCAGGCCTCTGGCAATGTTGCGGGAAACCCATCCTCAACAGCACCAACCAATCTCCCGGCTCAGCCGTCTCCGTCACCATCATCCGCCTCGGCCCTCAACCTCCTCCGCAAGTTCTCAACAGGCACAGCAGCACCCATCCTCGGCTACGGCGCCCTAAACGCCCTGCTCTTCGTCTCGTACAACCGATCAGAAGAGCTCCTGAACCAGGCCCTCTCGCCACGCGCCCCCTCATCACCACACCCAACGGGCTCCACAACCGGCTCGAACCTCTGGACCACCTTCCTCGCGGGCGCCATCGGGGGCCTCGCCACATGGGTAGTCTCCACGCCCACAGAGCTGGTAAAGTGCCGGGCCCAGCTGAGCACCGACCCGCACGCCTCGAGCTGGGACATCACCAAGCGCGTGCTGCGGACAGAGGGCGGCATTCGGGGCTTATACTTCGGCGGCACCGTGACCGCGCTCAGGGACAGCGTCGGCTACGGCTTCTACTTCTGGAGCTACGAGCTGACGACGCGCTGGATGGAGCAGTGGTTCAAGGCACACGAGGGCCAGCGGGGCGGGGGCTTCACCGGCAGCGAGACCGCCAAGGTGCTCCTGTGCGGCGGGCTCGCGGGCATCGTCACGTGGGCGAGCATCTTCCCGCTGGACGTGATCAAGACGCGGGTCCAGGCGCAGGTCCTCGAGGGGCCCGGCACCATCGCCGTGGTGACGGGGGAGACCAGCCCGCTGCTGCGGGGCCCAGCCCCGAGGAGGCTCGGGGCGGTCGAGGTCGCGAGGGATGCGTACAGGGAGGGTGGGCCGCGTGTCTTCTTCAGGGGCCTGGCAGTCTGCAGCGTGCGGGCCTTCATTGTCAATGCAGTCCAGTGGGCCACCTACGAGTGGATCATGATGGAGCTTGGTCAGGGAAGGAGGAGGCCTGAGGCCATTCCGGCTTAGTGTGTCTATCTGTGCGACTCAAAAGCGGACAGGTATTATTCTCGCTGGCTCGAAAGAGAAATCAGCTCGCTATCGGTTTGATAAAATCTTCCGAAAAAGGGAACTGGCTGTCAGGGACTGCCACTTGCTTCTTGCGACAATTTCACAAGCCAGCTGATCTTTATTCGACGGACGGTCGCTCGGAACACATGAGCTTCAGCGTCGGCCCTTTCCGCCCTGGCAAATCTCGTCCAACACCAGCCCGTGCTTGCTCTAAGCCTTCGCAAGCCAGCAGCACTTCCCGGAAGGCATCCCTCTTTGGACTGCTGAAAAAAACCTTGTCTAAGGTATCCGGATTAAAACTCTATATGTTCCAACGGGCATAGAATTCCTATGAGGCACACTGTCCCCGACGGATCCTCCCGCATACATTCTAACGAGGACGAATGTTGTTAGATGTCCAGCGATCAAGTCCTCTTCGATAAGATTTGACGCCAAGACCAGATACGAGTGGTCGCTCTAAAGAATCATGGTCTTCAGTATCTCCAGACACTTGTGAGGCTGGCTGAGGAAGGGGAAGTGACCGGCGTCGATCCGCTCCGCCTTGAAGCCGAGCGACTGCGCGAGGTGCTCCTGCAGGGGGCCAGGCACGCACTGGTCTTGCGTGCAGATCAGGTAGCTCTTGGGGATGGTGATGTCGGCCGCGCTGAAGGTGACGGGCGTCTCGAAGGCGTCCTGTGAGTGCGTCACGACGCCGTCCCAGTACCTTGCCAGCTCCTCCGGGGTCCCCTGTACGTCGCTGAACAGCACCTGCTTGGCCTCGTCCTTGAGCTTGATGGCGTGGTTCTAGCCCGCGGAAGGTCTGTTAGTCACAGGGGTTGCAACGCCAGCAAGTACTTCATCGGCGCAAGAATGCGACCCAGCGAGGCGAGCGTGCGCATAGACAAGGAAAAACACACGAGAACGGGAATGAAAAAGAAAGGCTCATCCGTCCATCTCACGGCTGCGTACCTTCGAATAAGCGGGCGCAAAATCAGCCCAAGGTGGCCACTGGCCCCCGAAAGTGGCAAGTAGGTCGGTCCCGGATGCAGGGATCGCAAACGCAGCAACATAAATGATCTGCCTGAACCCGCCAGCCTTCCCCTCGCGCGCCCTGTCCGCGACCCCGTTCCCCGCCGTCGCCGCCCCTCCGGGGATCCCACCGTACGAGTGCGCCACGAGGACCACCTCGCGCCCGAGCTCGAACAGCGGCCGCGCCGTGTCGAGGATCACTTCCACGTCCGACTTCCATGTCTGGCCGCGCACCTCGTCGCCGCCGGACGTGCGGAGGTGGGGCAGGTAGCACTCGTAGCCCAGGCCCTCGAGCTGTTGTTTCAGGGGCGAGTAGGACGGGTCTGGCAGAGACCAGGCTCCGTGGACGATGATAATTGCGGGCTTCTGGGAGGTGGCCATTTTTCTTTTCGGTCCGGTAGTTGATCTGGGAGTCACGCGACAGAGACAGAAAGTAAAGGAAATAGATGCAGGTCAGGGGCAAAAAAAAAGTATGGAGAGTTCGAAAAGGGAAATGCGACGCAAATTTTCTCGTACCCTGTTATGCTTTGGGAAATAGACGAATAGGAAAATAAAGATGCGATATTGGCCGACGCGTGCACGAGATAAGTACGCGGTCTGGGAGCTGAAGATCTGGTTCCGGTGCGCACTTCACATGTTCCTGATCGGCCGGTGGGGTGTCGCAGGTCGTATGACACTCATTCATTGCGAGCCTCATGGTGGATAGAAGCCATCCCTTTGTGGATGTGTGAGCGAGTCAGAGGCCACCCAAAGGAGCAGTTCGAATCGGCTCATTTACACCACCTGCACCACTTACACGGCCTCCCTTAGCCCGGCCGGCCGGCCCCCTGTTGAAACCTTGAGACTCTGAAGAACCGAATGTTGCATATCCACCGTGCTGGCAATTTCGACCGTTTCCCTTTTCTCACCTCTCGATCCCTTTCTCCGCCGACTCGCGGGAAATCCAGCGAACGATGAAAACCGCTGATCTCAAGGATATTCCTTCTTCCACCACCACCACAGTTGCCGAGTTCTTATCAAAGCCTCTCCGCATCGCCGCCCGAGCCACAGACGATATTCACGTTATCAACAAGCGATAACCAGCGGGCTTTTCCTCCTTTCCGATGGGCAGCCGTGCAGGGGACTTGTCACAGTTCTCGCAGGAGTATATCGATTATGATGAAGGCCCGGCCGTCGTCGGCGTCTCCATCGCCGTGGGGCTGCTCGCGCTCGCGAGCGTTGGGTTGCGCCTGTGGGCTAGGCACATGAAGAGGGTCGCGCTTGGGATCGAGGACTACCTGATCATATTGTGTGTGGTACGCAGAAAAATGAGAGATGAGTCACGGGAGTCGTGATAGGAGCAAAGATCGAAAGTCATATTGGACTGACATTTTTATGTAGCCGCTCCTCATCGGAACTGTCATTTGTGGTAAGCAACCTTCTTCATTCTCGACCATGGCTTATGCTTACCCTTACTGACGCATTCTTCAGCCATCTTGGGTAAGCTTCCGTATTTTGCTTTCCTGAGGCTGAAGCCTCCGCGTGGGTACAGACGATTAACTCGTTTGGCCAGCTGTCCATCTCGGTCGTGTGGGTAGACATTATGCGGTGAACAAGATTGTAGATCCCGCTAGCTACGGGCGGAGCCAGGCAGTAAGCTTCCACGAGATCACACCACGAACCGTTCTCGTTTAGCATGCTGACGTTGAGCAGGCCCTGTTCGCCGTCGAGTGCATCTATGGCACGCTGCTTGTGGTTTGCAAATTTTCGATCCTGGCCATGTACTGGCGCATCTTCCCAACGCCGTTCGTGAAGAGAGGATGCTGCGTCCTAGGCGGACTGACGCTGGCATGGATCATCGCAGTGGCGCTGGTAGCCTTTCTCCAATGCCGGCCCATGCAGAAGATCTGGCTGCCCGACACACCAGGTCATTGTATCGACAACAACAAGTTCTTCATTGGCAACGCAGTTCCCAACATCTTCACCGACTGTGCGATTATGGCGCTGCCCGCGTACGAGATCTCGCGTTTGCGAATGGGGTTGTCGCAGAAGATAGGTCTGGCTGGTATCTTCCTGCTGGGGATATTGTGAGTGTTGTCATACTGAGCGCGCAGCTCCACGTCATCGCTGACTTGATCCCCAGTGTCTCGTTCATCAGCGCGATCCGCTTGATCTTCCTGTTCAAGCTGAGCGCCGGTGGGAAAGACGGAGACCTAACTGGTGAGTCGACCCATGTCCGTTCCCATTCGCACGCAGAGCCCTCAGCTAACCACCCGATAGTCCTGATCGCCGTCCCCTGGATATTGACAGCAGTAGAGGGGGAATGCGCCGTCATGTGCGCTTGCCTGCCCCTCCTCCGACCGGTGGTGCAGGCCATGTTCGGACGAGTGCTCACATCGGGCGCGGGCAAGTCGTCCAACAAGCGGCCCAGTGGGCTGAGCGCCCTCAACTCGGCCGACCTCATAACTATTGGCGGTGGAGCGCCAGGTGGCGGGAGACGGCCTGCGTTCAAAGGTGGGGGCCGTAATGCTCGACCATTCGCGGTTCTCGATGACACGGATTCTGGGGAGGGGATATTGGCCGGCGGCCACAGCATGAGCACAAGCGTACAGGGGAGCGATGGCAAAACACCGAGTGAGGGGAGCGATGATATTCCGCTGGAGAGGATTACTGTGCGGCACGAGGTCAAGGTGAGCTGGACTGAGTCCAAGTCTCATGGCTGAGATGGACCCGTGACCATGTTACCTTTATGGACCGTCCTTGGGAAGGCGACATATTAGACCATAGATGTCGAACGATATTTAATGAGACCTGTTTTGATGTAGATGATGGCTTCCTGCCGATGCAGTCGTCCAAGTGGGAAGCAAAAAAGAGAAGTTGTTGCCAACTCGCTCCTCACACCCTGCCACCTCATTCAGTGCTACAGCGCGTCCCTCCTTTCGGTATTTCCTTTTTCGCAGGAGCTTCGGGATATTTGTTACGGTATCTTGCTGCCACCTGCCTGTGTTTTTATTGACGTTGCGGTGGACACTGTATCTGAATTCGTGGCCTTCGGCTTTGTTTCCCTCAGCCTGTGTGTTTATTGGCTTTGCAGTGTGGGATGGCTGGTCGTATCTGGTCTTCCAAGTTGCTCGCATTTGCCGTTGCGCCAGCCTGCCTTTGGTTGCAGGTATCGGAATGTGAAAGGTCATGATGTGAAGATGGAGTCTAGATGAGGCTCGCATCGATCGTCAAAAGGTGTGTACAGGCCAAGACCTGCCAGACCCTGCCGTACAATGGAATGCAACACCCCTGCAGCCATCAGATCGGCAAGTACAACTCAGGCTAACCCTGCTTGTCAAGCACACCAACAGGACGGATCTCCCAATCACTGATCACAAAGGAGCGGTTAAAGGTGGGTACTAATTAAGGGGGAAAGGACAAACCAACAACCATGCCGTCTTTTTTTCCCACTAGCCCATGTACACCTTTCCTGCCTCTGCAGGCAAAAAAAAGACACATGCAGACGGGCGGCAGGTGCGTTCAGCTCCTGGCTCAGCTCAGCCTGGATCGACTCGACACGACTCGGCTTACTGAACCTGTCATCCATCATTCGCTTGCTCACTTCCTCCACGTCGGTTGTTGGCTTGTTCTACCTCGTAATAATCATAATCATTCGAGTGTATCGCTGCTCTTGATGGCTCCACTTCGCCCGTTTTGACGTCTTTCCCCCAAAGGACAGGCCGTTCCGTCCTTGGTGCGCCCATTGCTCATTCCAGTGATACAATCCAAAGCCGATCAATTAATTGTGACCAGAACAACCCCGCGACAACCAATGGTCCTCGGTTGGCCACGATTCACTTCCGCGGATAGAGTTTGAGCTCGGACAGACGCAGATCCCTTCGCTTCGCTTCACGTGCTTCGCGCTGCCTTGCTTGCGCCCTTTCGCACGATGATCGCCGTGCGCCCGAGGCCTGTCGTGGGCATATCAATTGCCTTGTTGATCCTGACGACCTTCTACCTCCTCCACCCTAATCGCAACGCCCTGCGAGTCCCTTCGAGTTTCTCAGCACCCTTCTCCGCTTTCAGCGGCTCGCCAGCCGAATCCTCCTCCTCCTCCAAGTCAGACGGCACCGAAAAGCCCTATGGCAGGGACTACCATGGCCACTCCACCCCCGAAGATATCAACCGTGTGACCAACGGCACCCTTGGCTTCGGCAAGGTCTTTGTCGTGGGTCTGCCTGAGCGCACCGACAAGAGAGACGCCATGTCGCTGTCCACCGCCCTGACCGGGTTCGATATCGAGTGGGTGGATGGCGTGCGCGGCGAGAATATCCCGGACAAGGCGGTGCCTTTTGGCGTCGACCGTAAGAAGTTAATGGAGACAAATCTGGGCAGCTGGCGGGGTCACATGAATGCGATACGGAGGTGAGCACCACCTATCTACACCTCCACCGGGGTAATAAAGGTTAATTTTTTCGGACGCAACACCGAAAAAATTAACCTTTATTACCCCGGTGGAGGTGTATTATACACGAACCTTGCGCTTGGCAATGCGACAATGTTACTTTGATGATCGGGAGCTAATCGTAGTCTTGGTTGGTCATCTACAGAGTCGTCGAACAAAACCTCGATGCTGCCCTTATAATGGAAGACGACATGGACTGGGACGTCCGCCTCAAACCCCAGCTCGAGATCGTCGCAGCCGGCGCCCGCGCTGTCATGTCCAACCTGCCCGATACCTACTTCCCAACCGGCAGGGCGTCCTCTACCGCCGGTCCCATCCCGAATAGCCCCTACGGCGACGACTGGGATATCCTCTGGCTGGGTCACTGCGGGGAGCCGTTCCCGGAGGAGCTGCCCGAGAACAAGGAGTTGCCAGACGACGATGCGGGGAAGATTGCAATGACGCGGCGGTACACGATCCTTAATGACGCAACTGTACCTCCGTTCGACCATGTCACAGGCATCGTGGACTTCAAGGCACACCCGGAGCGCACGCGCTGGGTACACATAACAGCCGCGCCGATCTGCACCTTCGCCTACGCCGTCTCCAACCGCGGCGCCCAGAAGATCCTGTACGACCTGAGCGTCGACCGCCTGTCGGGCCCCTTCGACAACGCCCTGGCCTGGCTGTGCCGCCGCGCAGTGGGCGGGTGGAGCAAGCTTGCCGCCCTGGCCGCCGCCGGAGACCCTCAGGACCGCGAAGGCAAGCTGGGCGACCGCGGCCTGGACGCCAAGTGCCTGAGCGTCACCCCGCCGGTATTCTTCCACCACAAGGCCAAGGGGAACATCCACGGCGACAGCGACATCCAGAACGTCGGGGGCGAGGGCGAGGAGGAGCAGCCGCCTGTGATCCGGGAGAAGGGGAGCACGGAGAATGTCATGTGGAGCGCGAGGTTGAATATCCTCAATATGATCCAGGGCACGGCGATGAAGAGCCAGTGGTGATAGTACGGTGCTGGCTCTTTGGCTCGGACTTTTTTGCTTTCGGCACACAAAGAGGAACTTGACATCGCGTTTTGGTTGTTTCTTCCCCGGCGTTATGAGGGGTTGTTGGAAACGCTTTTAGATATCCCCGGTAGAGATTGATTTCCTGCGGCGGATGGCCGCCGTTATTCACTTGGCTAGCTGCTCGTGTGCCGAGATGGTGCTAGGTAATGTTTTTATGATAACTTGTTCCAATGCCGATGATTTTTTGGCTTTCCGTGACTGTGTGAGAGTTGGGAGTCTCAATCTTTGTCCAACAATCGTCGTACGGCGCTCAGGTGAGCTCTGGAAGCACCATGGTCACTGTTAGCTTCCTGGGATGTGCCGAGCGCATTGTCTGCATGCTCACGATGTGAGCAGCTCGAAATACTGATTGAAAGACGAGGCAGGTCGTTCTGGGCATGACATTTGTGGCAGTCCTGTCTTGTGTTTACGTAAGCCTGGAAGAAAGAGGTCACCAAGCCAACGACATGTCACCCAGGAGTATCCCCTCACCAGCCATACCTAGTCAAGCTAGCATTGCGCATCTAGGGTTTCATGATATCTACTTCGTGCTTCCGGCATTCCTCAGGATCACAATGGTCACTCGTCTGTTCTGTGCATCACTTTCATCACTGGCTCGGCGGGGATTTGACCCTGGCATCCGTCCCCCCCGGGGTCAGAGAGAACAGCCTCGCGAAAGATTGCCAATACCTAATTCATGTTCTGGGGAGGATCCTGCTCTGATCCATTTGATGTGGCTGGGAAAGCACATGTTTTCAGGCTCTGCACGCCTGGGCCACGAGCTCTTGGCTGTTGGCCAACAGACGTTGGACGAGCCTGGCCGGAAAATAGGGCGTCAGAATGGGATACAATATTGGAATATCACAAGAACAGATTGCCTTCACGGCCGAGTTATGAGTATCTGGAGCAAAATCTGATGTATTGACTAAACATATTCCTGCCATTCCTGGTGGACAGTGAAAAATACAGCCATGACAGGGATGGCAGGACCAATGGTGGAAAGAACGTGTGCAGCTCGAGAGCAAATGGTTGTAGTGAGTGGAGATTGGTCAAATGAAAATTGTATCTCTTGAGAAAGGGAAGCAGACCAGTGACAGAAGCAAAACATGGAAAGTCCCTGACGGCAAACGTCTCAAATACCTGTGCTCGTCGCAGGCATGTCCAGGTCCACGTCAACGTCAATAAAGTCAAGCCAGCGAAGTCGGCACCAAAGATGTTGACATCAGAGGAGTCAACGCCGGAAAGCCCAGCACCAGATAAGCCAGGAACAGAGACATCGAAGCGGGCGAAATGATCACCATGAAAGCCGCCACCGAAGATGTTGAGACCGGCGACGTCCCCAGACGCACCAGGCAACAGGTGGTGGCTGGCAGTGCTGAAAGGCTGAAGGCCAGCAGCATTGAACACAGAGAGGTCGGCGACGCCATCATGGAAGACTTCGAATGAGTCAGCAGGTGAGCCAGTAGAGTATCCCGGGAAGCCCTGCAAACTTGCAACGGTAAAGTTTGGGGCAGCGTTGTTGCTAGTCGAAATCAGTGCAGGCAGAATAGTGTCAGCCGTTGCAGCTGCGGAGGAGGCACGTCCATTCACCCTGGGCTGGCTGCGAAACTGAGTGATGGCTCTCTCCCCGAACTTGTGGCTGTCGCGGAGGTGGTCGATGAGCTTGCCTTCCCTCGCGAAGCCCTTGTTATCGTCACAGTAGCCACAGTGATGCTTTGGCCCAGCTTGTGCTGCGATGTGGCGGTTCAGGGTGAACAGCCTGACGAACTCCATGGTGCAGTTGCATGAGAATGCCTTGTGGCGTTTTTGAGAGGCATGTCGCTCTAGAGCGTACCGGTAGTTGTTTTGGAGCTACGTCTTTGCAGGTCGCACAGGTGGGGGTCGGGTTGAAGTTAACTCGTCCATGACCAGGAGCCGGGATCTGCAGTGCATCAGTGGTCGTGGCGCCCTTATAGCTACAATATATTTCCGAATTAACGCCCAGAAAAAAAAATGGTCTCACCCCATGGCCCCATCAGCCCCGTTGGCCGCATCAATCCGGGTTGGTGGGAAATGCGCCGTTGCGTTGTCGATTTCACCCTGAATTTGTTGTGCAGGGTGAGGCGCGGCCGTTGACTGGGCCTCGGGTTGGTTCTCACCCGGGTGGCCGGGGATGAAGTTGTGTGTGGACTGGTAATTGTCCATGATGGGTACTTCGTCGAGTGAGGTGTATGGTGGGTAGAGCAGCAAAAATGTGCCAGAAATGCAGTGCCAGGGCAATCGGGGGTAGCCTCCAACAAATATTTTTGGTCAGCAGGCTCTTCTGCTTTGGCGGAGTGGAAGTACCTGTGGCTTAAAAATACCTTCATGTCACACAGGGTGACAAGTCTTGGCCTGCAATTTAGGTGTGGAGAGCTGCGACCAGTGAGTGAGCTGCCTCGTCACCGTGTGCAGGGCCCATACGCACCTTTTTAAATTTTCCATGATCCAGCAAGAGAAACACAAGCCAAGTTGCGCAGCTAGAATCACATGCAGCATCGTAGTATCTACTCTCGGTGACTAAGCCCAATCCATTGGCGTTCTACAAATGCATACAGAGACTGGTAGGCAGTCCCTATTTTGGAACACGTTCTGGAAAACCGGTTTCATGGCCAGGTTGAGCTCTAGGACCATATCTAGAGCATCTCTTCGCAGACTCTTATACCCGCGCCTCTCTTTTGCTGGCATAATCAGCATTTGAGCGAGGCGGATGCCCCATCATTGACGCAGCCTGCGATATGCGACGAACGAGACGATCCAATTTTCATGTTTAGGAATGAGATTTAAGGGAAATTCTCAAATGATTGAGATCGAGACAGGGGGATGAGTTGCATCTTCGCATGGATGAGACTGCGTAGAATTATTGGCCATGTGAATCATGACAGACACGACCATTCCCATCGTTGATGAATGCAGCATTGCACTGCAATAAGGTTCTGAGAGCTGGCTGGACCGTCCTGAATCCCACACACGATACTTGCCGGCCACAAACACTGTCGGTTGCTACAAATCATAGCTTTGGGCTCAAATTTTGAGCTCGTACATTGAGTGGTAAATATAATGAGTATCAGAAAATCTCAAACAAGCCTCCTCTATCCTCCACCTGTGAGGTCTATTCCAAGATCGGGTAAGTGTCAGGAGAGCGACACACCCACAAGTGGTGATTGGACAACCAGTGGACTAGTATAAAGTACAAAAGCACCCTTTTCCGGCTGCTTGAATCCACCACATATCGTTGTCACAAACGGAATGGGCCGTCTTTCTTCAAGGTGGATCTCAGGGACGCACTTCACGGTGAATACTCTGGGTTATTACCCGGCAGAGTGTACCACCAGGTGTCAGCGGTCTGTATTATGCAAAGTCAGCTGGGCGAATTCATCGTATATCTTCCGTCAAATCTCGAGCTTACTGTGGAGCTTCCCGGGTTTGCGCTGGACACAACTGAAGAGGCATCAGGCGCCATAATCGAGGCCGAAGGGAGTCCATTGAGCATTGACGTATGTCCTAAGCTAGGTCCGAAAGGATATATTTGATGGGGATAGGGCTGCCCGGCATCCCCGGTCGAAACAAGAGGATCCCCAATTGTCGGCAGCGAGACAGAGGCAAGGGGCAAGTTGCCGCCTTTGTATTGATCAAAGGCTCTGACTCCCACTCTGTGCCAGCGACGCAGATGGTCATCAAGCTTATCCAGTCTAGGGAAAGACTTGTTGTCATCGCATAGCCCACATGGGAAGCCGGGACCAACCTTGGCGTTGATGTGGCGTGTTAGGCAGAAGGACCTGGCGAACTGTGCTCCACATGTGCACGGAAACGAAAGATGCCCGGCCTTCAAGGCATGCTGCTCGAGGTCCGATTTTGTCGAAGAGATGAAGGGGCAGTCGGCGCAAATGTTGTGGAGGAAGTCCACTTTGCCGTGCTCATGGGACGTGGGAAGTTCCACGGAGGCTGTTCGGCCGAGTTCATTCTGATAGAATGTCCTATTCCAACGGAAACGGTCAGAGGAGGCATGGATATGAGCATCGTGACACAGGTCCCTTCCGTGTCCTCACTGGAGTTCCAGATATATGATAGTACTATCAGGTAAAGACAGGGGTCGGTAAAGATTTAGGGAATGAAATTTGACCATCAAATGAGACCGACTTACTGGGCTAAGGCATCACGGCCTTCAAGAGACAAATTGTTGGACTGAGGCACATGTCGGCTCATGTGGGACGATTTAGAATAACAAGCCATGACTTGTACACTGCGTGAATGTTGCAAGATTGGCTATAAGTCTGGAAGGAGATAAAAATAGAAGGCAGTAAAAATAGATGGGAGTAAAAATAGAAGACAAGGCACGCAGGCACGGAACGTGGTGGACGTAGGCTTCTATATTTAGATTTAGACTACATATGTAGGTACTTACCCTAGCAGCTATCCCCTTTGCAGGCGAATATGCGAGGTCTGGGTAAGAAGGAGGAAGATGGTGGCTCTGCACGCCTAGCAATCTGTGTCTGGACGCGGTCATGCACGCGGTCATGCACGCTCATTCGTGGCGGCTTGACCTTACCCGCCCGAGGGTGCCAGAACACCCTCTTCTGCAGATCCAGGGCATGGTCTATGTGGCAAGGCAGGGGTAGAAACAAGCGCATGCTTTCCGTAGGGTGCGAGGCTTACAAACTGTCTCTTTCCAGGCTGTGTAAGACGGGTATGTGCCATGATCAACGATGATGAACCGGGTCTCGCTATGTTCCTTCTTGGCAACGTCGTCTTGAGACCGAGCTCCACAGAGGATTGAATGCGAATTTTACCGGTTGGCGAGTGAGAGATAGATATATATGAGAGACGTGAAAGACTGGCGCATGCCATAGCCGGTACGGAGTCTGGACAGAATGCAGGCCATCGAAAGACAGAGCACTTTCGGTCACTCCAGTGCAGTAGAGATAGATGTTCCAGTTGGTCAACTTGAAGATTCAACGTTGACATGAAAGGTTATGCGATGTAGATCGCGATAGTAGCGAGTCTAGTCTGGACTACGTTGATATGGTCTCAAATGGTGTTCTTTTTGGAAGTCTCCATCATCTTCCTCCGTTTCTCGGCCGGGCTTTAATCGACTAGTGTTGCCACAGTGTGGTCGAGCAGCGTTAGGAGTGAAGATAGATTAATTCGAGCAGAAAGGGTATAATAGAGAGCAATCCCGGGAGAACCCTAGCGAAAAGTTTCCCCCTATTCTGTTCCTGTGTCTGCGCAATGTTAGAGAAACGGCAGACGAGGGGGTTCCATGGCAGCTGGGTGGCCCGTTGACCCTGAGCATCAAAAGAGCCTCACCACGGCAGCAGTCTCACAATCTGGCATAGCCTCGCTTATGCCCTGAAAAGCGCCCTGGGGTGGCGGGTCACTGTGAAATGGAGGGGTGCAAATGCAGGACTAATGCACTCGTGCCCGAGGAAAGGAGATTCTGTACAACGTCTGCCGAAAGGGGCATGGGACTGTGAAGTGGTCTAACCAATAGTACACACATGCCCCTGGCGTGTGCGAGCCGCGCTTATTTGAGACGCAGTGGGTGTGGAAGAGGCTGGAATGTACGATGCTGATCAAGTAAAGTGGAAAATCAAGTAGACAACGGTGGCATGGCGGTATCGACCGGGTTTCAAGAGCTGCCTCGGCACGTATCAATGCCGGAATTGTGCTGCACTCCACGATCGACGAGGATCCAGGGATTCAATTCCTGCCGGTTACACTTTCCCCTTCCTGAAAAGATACAGTAAAACGACAGTCGATGAGTGGCTCAGAGTCGTTCTCTGTCCATGATGCGGGCCTTCATCATATTTGCCGCCACAAACAAACATGTCAGCCAGGAACTGCTATAGTGAGAGAAATAGTAATGTGCTCTTCCCACACTCATGGGATGTGAATTCCAATTGCCAAGCTTTCCAGCATATCCATGTCCCGAGACACTGGAACTCATTGCGGCTCTAGACATCAAGTGTTATTAAATGGTTTCGTTTCTAATCCGTATACATACTCTTCTGGAGCAGTAGGTGGCCCTTCACATAGTAGTGAATGCTCAAAGACACAGCGTTAGATACCATACAAAGTATTATAGGCTCTTGATAACTGCAGGATTGAATTGATTACATGTGGGCAGAACCAATTCAAGTGCGCCAAAGATATAGCCGAGCTCATGGTTGTGCGATCCTTGCGCTGCTTCATCATTTTGACGAGCCTCGTGCACTGCTCTTTGGCGTTCGGGTCGGTGTGAATGTTATACTCTGGCAGCAGTAGCATCCTGTCAGTCTTGGCGCAGCAATTTATCGCAAATTCAGATATTATTCGTATGATATGCCCTGAGACTGAAAAAAGCTGTAGTAATTATGCCATCACTGCTGTTCGCCCCATGTGTGAACCATGCCAAAGATCGAGCAACTGAACCTTGCCTTATCGACGGCATGGTCATATCTTGATCTCACCAGGCCGGATCAGCCTGGGATGGTCAAGGATGAAAGCTCAAGTGACACTGGTGGGTCCTGTGTTGCAAGTAAGGGAAGAAACAGGATTTTCAGGAACCAAGACCGCAGTCCGGAGAAAGAAATAGCTTCGAGGGACGTCCGGACAGCTCAAACAACGATTGAACGAGGAGACCCAAAAGGAAACCACAGTCATGAAAGTAATCTGTCCATCCGAGCCACCAGAGCCCGGCCTCAGCACTCATTAGAAGGTGAAAGAGTTTGTGAAATTCTGGGAAACACCTTATTAGCCTCGGCCTGCGCGTTGCATCCCCTGTCCTGGATCCACGGTCTTGCTTCAGAGGTCTTACCGTGAGTTGGGCAGAGTTACCCCCGTTGGAATTCAACGGAGTCATATGGCGCCCGGCCATTCCATTGACCTGCCCGGAAGGAGACCAAGCAGGATCGAACCCGCCAAGGTGAGTAACCTGGGGAGTGGCAACCGGCATAGGGGCCGGCTCAATCTTCCGCAACTTCTTGCCGTCACGGTCAAGTGCCTTTTTCCTGTAGCGGTCTAGGACTTTCTGGCTGACTTTGTGGCCGTCCCGCAGGTGGTCATATAGCTTATCGATTCGGGACAAGGTCCTGTTCTCGCACAGGCCGCAGTGATACCCAGATCCCGTGTTTGAATTGATATGTCGTTCCAAAGAGGAACGACGACCAAAGGAGGTGTCGCATGTGCACGAAAAGGCGGGGTGGCCTGTGGATTTCGCGTGGCTCTCAAGTCCGGAATTGGTCTGGAATGAGGCGCTGCAGACTATGCAGGTGTTCGCCGTGGGCCATTCCCGTCTGGTATGCTCCAAGAAGCTGGAGGACAGGGATTCTGTGATCCGGGGGGTTTCGGTGGGTGATTTCCTTGGAAAAGGCGGGGTCAGTAAAGTCGATGGGGCCCAGGCGAATAACCAATCCAGGTGTGCGGAGGGGCGCCTCAAGAAGGCATTGAAAGAAGGCAAGATAAGGGTCGAGTACTCGGTGTCCTAGACGCAAGCGACACAACAATCCCTCCCTGGGCCGAGTCCTCAGGGTGAATGAGAGCAAAGAACTCCGGCGGAATTCTGTACGGTAGATGCTCCAGGCACGAGAAAGAACCCGGCAGTCCAGGACGGTGCGATAGGGACTGGTCAGAGAGCACTAGCTCTTGGTCAACCCCCGGGTTCAGCACTAGCTGGCTCATTCTCAGAGACTTGGTCAGATCGAACAGCTTCAGACGGAGACAAACAAAAGGTGCTCCTGCTCCGAGACAGGTCAGAATAGCTGGGATGCATGCTGTCATCGACGGTATGCGGTTGAGTCCACTTTGGTAGTTTGGCTTGCCAAAGTCGTGCACAGTCTGCCTGGTCCCACAGGCCTCCATTGTGGATTGCTTTGCCAGTTTGATCTGGGCTTCAGAAGCGAACGGGTCGCGTATGATGGATGTTCTATCCTCAGTTTTGTGAAATATGCCCGTGTTCGCATCAAAGTGTCCATTGGGTCATGTCAAAGCTCATGGCAGAGCTCATAGCAACAGGAAGTGGTCTGGTTCCAACGGAAATTCAAAGGGTCCTACTCCTGGTATCCATGGCTTCAATACGGATAAGAAAGAGAGTTCCGAGGAGGGGGAAGATCCAAGTGTCAGAGAATAGCCACGCCCGGCAAAGTCTGACCGAGTTAATCCTGGAGTATCCATGGAGTCCGAGCCGGGTGGCAGGCCAAAGATCCCTTATACATTCGTCCCTCAGTAAGGCAAAGATCCTGGTGCGAATAGGCAGGGGATGGCCCACTGCATGTTCCTTTGACTCTAAAAGGCGGGACGTGTTCAAATGGGAACGTCAAGCATGATGGCCAGGTCACGAGCTCCTGGACATAGGTCCGTCCTGAACAAGCATAATCCGGGCGGTCTCTGTGTCAACACAGCCGGTTGGCATCTCAAGTCACTCACAGAAGCGTGCGAAACGTCCGAGGACAATCGAATTGCTGCGAACGAAGCTGCATTGGTTGTGATGATTGCTGTCCCTGCCCAACGGCTTGACAAGCTGGGAGTGACAGTGATTGTACCGGAATGCCAAAACAGAATTCAAGAAGCCAACGCGAACAGAACAACAGATATGCTGCTGGGCAAAGGATGTACTGGTCATAATGAACTGTGAACTTACGAATTGTGCGTGACTGGGGGCTTTGGCATCTGTTGTGGGCTGTCGAAGTTGGTATTCGTGCCCGTCTGGCGGGGATAAGTTCCTGGCAAGATTGCCACACCGTTGCGCGTGGCATTCCGCGGATCGTACCAGTCGACACGTTGGGCTGTATGTGACGCCGTGTTGGCGCTGGCACCATAGCTTGAGGTGTCGATGTCCCCGAAGTTCTGGTCGTGTCCGCCGCGTTGGGACCTGAGAATGTATGCCTGATTGCGTGGATCCATCTCTATTGCGTGTCTGTCGAAAAAATGATTCTCGGGTAAACGAGTCGTGCGAGAGGGCTGGGCCACAGCACCACTCTCATGTCACGGGCGTCATGCCACTTCAAATACCGGAGCTGATAAGCATGGATGCCCAACCGCACCATGTCCAGGAGACGGACAGGCGTCATTTGGGGGCGAGAGGGGTGCGAGAGGATATAAGACGCCGGGGTGCTTGAGGTGCTTGGGGTGCTCCTGAGAAGGCATACTTGAATGAGATTCGAGATTGTGTTGTCCTGCACGTTAGTATAAAAAGCCAAAGGCCAGTAGCATTGGATGCTGAAAGCCGACCATCACGATGCCACGGGCCCCGGTGAGCAGATTCGACCACGTTTTCCCCCAGACAACGTCATAGCCGGGTGCGAGACACGGACGAGGACAACAACAGAGGCGCGCACACCGACCGCGCTTGTTATCAGAACGAGATGGCTCGAAGCACAGGGTGCTTTGGGCGAGCGGATGAATTCGAAGTATTCTTCCAGTCCCTAGATAGGGAGGCTGCCCAGGAGGCCTCGTCGCCTGGAAGCCTGACAGGGTGCAAATCGTGCCAAAGCTGCCTGGCCTGACATGTGGTCCAATCATGGGCACTTGGCAGCGCCTCTTGGACCAGGGTTTGATGCAGGGCGTCAGGGCTATGGCCAACAGAGCGAGGTGAGACAAGAATAAATGGCAGTCGTTGGTGATATCCTGAGGTCTGCTTTGTTGACGAGCGTCAAGCCACAGCACCGTGGCCAGCACATGGAGAATGGGAAGAGGTCGCATTTGCTGGGGTGGACGTCATGGATCAGGTCACAAGAAGGTGCAGAGGTGGGCTCAGAGCAACCCGAACCCTCTCTAGATGGTTTGGACTTCCCGTCACTACAGGTCCGATCAAGTGCAAATGAACCCCCAGTCGAATGATCATCCCTTACATTTTGACACAAGTCAGATGAGGCGTCATATTGAAAGTATTCTATTAATGTGTTCCAGACCACGCAAAAAAATCCTGTCTGAAAACATAAACTCGTAAACCTGTTTAGCACAACACACGAGATTTCTCGGGTGTCTGCTTCGCGACCAGCGTATCTACCTGTAGACAACCTGTGCAGTACTTACTTTCAAAACTCCTATAGAATAGCCTCTTACAGAATAGCCTTTTATAGAATAACCTCCTATTACTTATTATTAAAACTTTCATAAAACAGCCTCCTATAGAATAGATTCCTATAGGAGAACCTGTAGGATAGCCAGCACAGGGTAACTAAGCTACAGGGGCTCTATCATGACGTTTTTATACTTTTGGGCAATATGGCTGTTATACGGAAACAATGTTTGCGATATTTGGTAAATGTGATTGGGTAGAAAGCTCTTGGAGAAACTTGAAATGGATCAGGAGAAACAGAAGATCATATCATGTAAGTCATCATCTCTCCTCCTGTTCATGAGCCCGTGAGTCATCGTCCCTGCTGAACATCTCCCGGCGATACTGATCATACAGCATAGTCGTCTTGTCCACCTTCTCAAAGTGAGCGCGGCCCAACTGTTTCTGCAACTCTTCGTCTTCTGCCTCACCCTCCTCGCCATCTCCGTAGTGCGCCAAGGATGCGGCAATCAGGAACGCGTTGCGAATCTGCCGGCCATTCCACCGGCCGACGCCTTGTTTTGCCATAGATTTCTCGTAGTGCTCGCGGGCAAAAGCGAGAATCTCCTTCTTCCTCAAATGCAGCTTGCGATATTCTGGGTCGATTGAGCCTTTCTTTTCCTCGATCTCTTTCAGTCGCTGCATGTTGAATTCGAACAACGCCTCGGTCTGGGCGAGGGTGAGATGATCGTATTTCAAGGTGAGATGCACTCGAGACTTGACTGCTTCATCCAGAACTCCGGGTCTGTTTGTGGTCAGAAACAGTATTCCGTTGTAGTACTCTAGCATCCGGAGGAATACTGATACTCGTAGTCAGCATGAGGTTGGCCAAGACTCTATGTTTTGAGACTCATCTCGAAATCCAAACATCTCGACTTACCGGATACTAGCCCGTTCCTCTGAAGATCCCCGACTTTCACCCTTTGGGTAATGAAAACGTCCGCTTCATCTAAGAGGAGAACACAATCCCAGAGATGGGCCAAACGGAAAATCTCATTGAGAGCCTTCTCCACTTTCTCAGAAGTTATACCAAGGTCTCCGCAGGTAATAGGGAAGAGGGGCTTCTGCCACTTTTGCGCTACAGCTTCCGCCGTAGCAGTTTTGCCGACTCCTGGAACTCCATGCAAGAGAATCACAAGCCCTTTACCTTTTCTACGGATCAGGTCCTGTCCTTGGATTTCAACACCATGCTTGGCTTCGAAGGACTTCCTATGGAAATGTGATTGGACCAGTGATTGGATCATCTGTTTGTCATCCGATCCCATTTGAAGCTGGCTGAAAGCTTGCCCACTGTCTGTTGTATCCTTCGGCTGAAGGGAACGAATGTCGAGATGGAGAAATTTGCGTTCCCAAACAGAGTATCCGTAGAAGCGCCGTGGTATAAGTGCAAAATCATTCCCGCTTGGCGTCTTGACTCTACTTTCATGGAGATACTCGTCACCAGACCAGTATGACGAAGCGCGGGTGGAATCGACTCCGTCCCAATCCACGACTCTCACCCGAGTTCGAAGCTCAGCGCTCGTTTTGTGCGTGTCGGTCCATTCAACAATGGGTGAGGATTTCCGCCAGCCGATCGAACCGGTACTTCCGGAGGCCGCTGCGCCGCCGTTGTAGAAGAGTGGTCTCCACGGCGGGTAGGTGTTGAAAGCTTCCGAAAAGTCAACCAGCACATCGCTTTCAATGTGTGTCGGACTTCTGGTGATCCTGCCTCGCGCATCATCAACGCTGGCCCCAGATGGGCCGGTGGTTAGAGACCAGCCGCTATAAAATCCATAGCGCTCTTCGATGAGTTTTATCATTGCCTCGCCATCAGCAATAGCCTGTTTCATTATTTCGTCATGACCGGTCTTGAAGCGCAGAGGATATACCGCCAAGCTAGTGATGTCTTTCTCCCCCGTGAAGGGTAAGATATGGGTGCAGCCGGAAACAGCTCCCCAGACTTCTCCATCGAATTCAATGTGATATGTGCAAACACGAAACGATCCTGGAGGCTCCTCTATTCCCAATTCCATTGGCGGTGGATGGAGAGCAACGGGATTGTACGTGAGGCCGGATATACCGTCTTTCGTGTCACTTCTTATAGGCTGTGACACTGCGTGTACACGCTTGATCGACTGAAATGTTGGCGGTACTTTGCCATTTGCAGTACCTGGCAAGAATCTGGCGGGCGGCCTTGGATAGTAGACGAGATCTTCTGGCTGAAACAGATACCAGAGGTCTTGGAATCGAATCCGTGGCTGTTGTTGCTTCAGCTCTGTCGTATTTGGCCATTTGTCAATTTCGGGAATCAGTCTATCCTTAACAAAGTCCACGTAACATTGGATTTGTTTTAGAGCTGCCTCTTGGTTACAAGACTCAAGTGGAGAATTCAGTGGTGTCTCTTGCGATCCCACTTGCTTTTGTAGTTCTTCCAACCTAATCATCATCTTCCTGTGGTGGTGGATAAGAAAAGAGAAGGGTCTGTTGAACTCAAGGGGTTGCTGTTCGAAGCGTTGATGCATTGTGATGTTTTCATCCTCTGCTAGTTGACGGAGAATGCGTATGACGATAGGTGAGTTGATGCGAATAGAATGTATCCAGCCATCTTCAGCCGAGCATTCGTCGATGTTCTTCGCTTCTGTCCTAGGTGGCGGCTTTGGTTGCGTATGTATCTTTGAGTCCGGACTCTCCTTGTTCTTGGCATCCGTCGAATCGGATGAGAGAATCGCAGAATTACGATCCTCCCAGAGGCTGATCTCGCTGTCGAGTTCAGTGCCTGCAACAAGGAAGTCGAGAACATGTCTCGTTTGGCCCTTCACCAATTCACGATATGCGGCCAAGTTACACTGTCTCGTTTCTGGAACACAATTTTCCTCTCGAGCTTTCTCATCCTGATCCTCCTCGTCATCAGGGACAAGTTCAGTTCCGCCTGCAGCCTGGTCAGATGTGGTCGGCTCAGCTGCAACGGAACTGGAGCTTTGTTGTCTTGTCGCGCGGAACTCAGTGACCAGTCTTGAAATATTGATATCAATGCCTCGCATGCAGAAGGATATCTCTCGAATGTACGATTCTGTTAATTCGACGTCGTCCATATTGCCTGGTTTGCTGTGAATGCAGATGATCTACTCCTTCCCTTCGATCTAGGGCTGTTAGAGATGTGTAGAACCCGAAGCGGAAAATTGTTAACAATGGGCCAGAGACCAGAGTAATGGATGGTCATGCAGCAAAGTGAAGAGGCACACGCTGTGTGTGATGCGAAGTATGTGATTTGGAGATGAGTGAGAAGGACGATACTGAACAACTTCAGGGTAGGAAAGCTCACTCAATTTAGAGAATCGTTCCAACATTACCTGCATTTGTATGGCAGTCAGTGTTCTGAGGGGTAATGACGGCAGATGGTAAACTGGCTGCTTACTGCATGTATCCGCCTTTTAATAGCAACCTGTCCCACCAATCTTCTAATTCAGCTGGCTTTATCCGGACTTAGCGGTTACATGGCGCCATTCAGGTGTGCCACACTAGCCCAGAGCCTTGTCAGGGGCAGAGCCTTGGTTCACGGGTAGTTCAGCATTCCCCTTTAGATTCCTCTGTTGGACTCGTTCTGTTTCTATCATTGCTCGTCTTCTCATCCCTAGTCGCAAAGTCTGGCGGGGATGATTACTGATGAGTACAAAAGCCCACTAGTTACAGTGACGCATGCAAGCCTTGCTTGGAAAATGGAACAATCCCTAAGCACGCCACAAAGCCTGATGGAGTTCAAGAGAAGAGATGAAGAAGTCCAGGTGTTCGAGGGTTTCAAAGAGACAGAGCCCACCATACACAGTGGGTTCAAGGAGCCGACTCGCTTTGATGAGAAAAAGGTTGAGTTCCGGACAATTTCACCTAGGTATATATCTCATTCGCACCTTAAAGGGGAGGATAAAAGCTTACAAGAGACGCCAGGCGAGATACGGCGGCTCTCCGGAAAAGACTTTTGTCGACTTTCAGCGGCAATTCTGGGGAAGCTGACCTGAAGGTCCAGGCCGAGACACTGGACTGGGACGGGTTAATTGAGCTGTATGCTGAAAAGATCACAGCAAACGAGAGAGTCAAGTCCAAGGGCAGTCATTTGAGAGATATGTTCAGGAAAGATCCGAGTCTTCCTAGTACCCTTCACAGCCTGACGGAAATGATCCCCGATGACCATGGACTGAGCGTATTGAGAGTGGGCTTAGCCTATATTTTCCTCGTAAGTTCCATAAGAGCAATCAGTGAGACCGCTACCATCTTTCGAGGACCTGTTTGACTAATCTCACGTTCAAGGCTTGGAAAAGACATATCGAATCTCATAATAGGGTTCTGGACACTTTGGCAGAAGTCCCTAAACTACTCGCCTGCGTATACGACAAGCGAGTTCCCTACAGAGGAGATCAGGCATTGTCCATTTTGACTGAAGACTTTCACGCTGTACTTCTCGATTCATTGATCCGGTTGGCCGAAATTATTTCCCCGTCTCAAGAACAAAAGAAACTGTGTACGTTAATATTCCCGAAGATGTACCCAAGTACTAACCAAGACACTCGCCAGAATTCACTAACAATCATTTAGGGGTCAAAAGAGCTTGGAAGAAGCTCAGTGAGCAAGAAAGCAAGGAGATCGACGATATCACTAGTCAGATCTCAACTTCCATGGCTAGAATCGATGAAAGAGTGGAACGGCTACTACATCAAAGGTTAGAAAATGTGGAAAAGATTGGGTATGCTTCACATAGAGAACTTCAAGCAAGTCGCCAGTTACACAACGAGAATTCTGGACACTTGCAACAGATCCTCGCAAGCTTACAGCACCTCAACATCCAGCTGGCGCAAGACGCTTCGATGCGGACACAACCATCTCAGCCCATGATGACTTTCCGAGAGAACGTCTTTCTCATGATCACCCCTGATATGGCATCAGTAATGCAGACCGGCTTATACAACATTGTCTCCGAAGACCGTTATATCGAGCGTGAGTTTGCTATGCTAGCATTCGCCTGCGAAGGAGCTGACTGATCAAGCGACAGAGTACCAACTGTGGCCACAGACCAGCCGGATTGCGAGACCAAGGACACCTGTCACGAGATTACTACCAGTGACCAATGAAGAGCTCGTCCGGATTCTCAGAATACAAGAGACCGACCCATCAGCTGAAGTCGATTTGAAATACGTCTTGCGGCGAGCCAACTCTATGCAGGAACGAGGTCTCAGCCAGGCCCGTTCGTTGATGACCAAGGATTCGTTCAAGAGCTTACTCGCCAAAGACGAGTCGGGAGTTCTCATGGTTAACGGCCACTGCAAAGAAGACGGTGCGGGCAAAACAAGCCCCCTGTCTGTGTGGAGCGCCTCCTTCGCTGCGTCACTCATGCAATCAGACTCCGTCGTGGTTTTGCATTATTTCTGTGGACTACATAGCCGCAGTACCGCAGGCGGACCACTTGCTGGGCCACTGGGGCTTGTCAAAAGTCTCATTGAGCAGTTGGTACACCAAGCCGGAGACAACGTCGCGAGGATGGGCCCTCTCGACAAAGCCTTGGCCCAGAAAGTGGAGGAGGACAGTTTCGACGCCATTCTCAGCCTCATCAAACCTCTGCTAATGAGTCTTGATACTGGCAAGACCGTCTTCATAATTGTAGACAATGCTTCAGAGTTTGAGAGTGTCACGTGGAATGAGTGGAGTGAGCAGATGGTCCAGATCTTCAAGACGCTTTACGATATAGTCAGAGAACAGACCAACGATTCACATGCAGGATCCAGCATGCGATTAAAAGTCAAATTACTCATGACGAATGCGAACAAATCGACAACTCTTGGGAGGCAGGTGGACGAGGGGGAGATCGTTTCATTGCACTGAGGGGGAAGGGGCAATAGTAGCCATTTTCAAGATTGGGATTTTCACACTGCTTGTTATCAATCATGTTGCAAGATTAGACCTTGAAAATTCGGATATGCTTTGGCAGATGAGTCTTCGCGACGAGACAACATATCAGAGCTAGCTCCGAGACCAGCAGGTTGACACTTGACACAATGCAGAACGATGATGATTGAAGGAATGATCTTGTCAAAGCCTGCTTAATCCCCTCACCTTCTTAATGGCCAGAGCATGTTGTGTACATCATGGCCAACAGTAGCTCTATCGTCATTTCGTGGAACCGCATCAAAAGGAACACAAAGGAGAGAAATAGACAACAGACTTGAAACCTGGATTATAACTTGGACACATGCAATGGCTTATACACCAAAAGTGTTGAGATCGAAATCATGGAACTCCTCCATGAAACCCGTCTCCAGGGCCGGCATTCCAAATCCGTCACCTGGGCTTACGGGGACCGATGCCGAGTCCACATTGAAGAAATCAAGATTCTCACCCAGGGGTCCGGCCGGGTATTCTGAGACATCCGGGGCGGGATTGGCAAAGAATCCGGTCTGGGCCACCGCGACGCCGGCTGGGAAAGCAGGATAAGCGGGCAGGCCCACGGGCTGCATCATGAGGATCTGAGACCCGAAGGCAGGGATCTGGGCCACTTGCCCCGCGCCGGGGAACGGGAGCACCGAAAAGAAGGCGGAGGAATATCCCGGCCGAGAGCCAGGGTGGTCGGCTGGGGCCGTGGTGGAGAAGCCGATCGGCGCGGTCCAATGTCCACCGGGGATGACGAGTGGCTTATCAGTCTGGGGAGCCATGGATCCTGTCGTCGGGGCGGCAGCGGATGCAGCGCTCGACTGATCGGGCCCCTGGCGCGGCTCCGACTTCTGAGTTCTGAGAAGGTCCTTGATCACATCGTTCGGCTTCTTGTGGACAAGACGGAGGTGCTGTTCGACGTGACCCGGCCTCTTAAACTCGTGGTCGCACATAGGGCACCGGTGCTCACGAGACTGCGCGGACTCCTGGATATGGCGTCTCAGGGCGGAGAGCTTGGTGAAACCCTTGCCGCAGGTGCATAAGTAGGCCTTGTGCTTGCTCTTTGTGGCATGTCGTTCCAGCTGGTGGTTGGTTGAAAATGATGCGGAGCAGTTTGCACAATGGGCGCTAGAAGGTTTCTGGAATCTGTGGTAGGTTAAAAAAAAAAAGGGCGTCACCTACCCAGTGAATTCAACCTTGGCGTGTAAGGTAGATTCAACTTGGGGTGGCATAGCCGCCGACCTTCCGCCTGGTTGTCCTGCTCCAACACGAGCGGGCGGGTTCCAGCCTCCTGACTGGTCCATTGTAGGGAGACAGGGTGCTAGCTCGGCGTCAGTGGCACCTGCGTTGTCAGCGCTGGAGTAAAGGGCGGCGTTGTACTGGGACATGGCGAGTACCAATTGCGTGGTTGTTGTGGTTGGCGATGGGTCGAGGGGTGTTGGCTTTGGTGCGTTCAAACGACCTGGCTGGGACTGGGGACCCCGCCTGGATATGCTTTCACAGATGAGGCTCTCACCATGGTTCCCGTTGAATGTACCTAGGTGTCTTGGTACCTGTTTCTGCAAGATAGGGTGCAAATGTGCAAGCTGCTGCAGCCTAAGCTCTGGCGCTCTGCACGCTAGACCTGGGCACTGCTGGGGAGAGACACGGTCCATTGACCGAATCGAGGATCTCCCCATGCTCATTCGGGATATACCATCCGCAGGACACGGGCCCGTTGAAGCCATTCAAGGATTTGCAGACACAGTAGGCAGCAAACGGGGGAGACGTGATGTGCTGATCACATTGTGTGCCCTTATGCTCATTAACTCTCCGATTGGAGCAATGAATACATGCAAGACTACGCAGCGCATGTTTAAGACAGGCACGGAGGGTACGTTTGTGGTAAATTGCAAACTTACATACATGACGTCCCTTGTTGTCTGTTGTCGATCACCTCCGTCTCAGCCAACAGCGGTCAAGCCAGCACAATGTGCTGACGTCTCCGCGTTGAGTGAGTCGACGGCCAGGGTAGCTAGAGAAGAAGGAAACTAGTGTCGTGAAGAAGGATGGGGGCAAGGCTGTGACTAAAGCAAGAAAACATAATCAAAAGCCCAAAGGGCTGAAGGGCGAGAAGCTCATTAGAAAAGCAAATTCTCAGAGGTTGAAACCGTCGAAGCCCACAGCCCAGGTCTCGTCCCCAAAGAAGTCGTTAAGCGTGACCGGAAAGTCCTCGCTCGGGGCAGGAGCAGCAGCGAAGGCGTCTGCGCTTGGGACAAACTGACCGGCTGTGAAAGATGAGCTGGCCAGAACGGATGGACTGGTAGTAGCGAATGCACCACCAGGGACGAATGAACCGGCCGGGAGACCGGCGTGCTGCTGCCCAGCAGATGCCGCGAATGACCAATCAGACAGCCCAGCAGTGGCAGGGACAGGGGCTGAAGGAAAAGCAGGCGCCGAAGTCCCAGATGAGGCTGCGGTCTTGCGCGCAGGAGCCCGGCGGCGGCGAGAAGGAGCACCTTCCCGAGGCTTCAGTTCCCGGGAATCGGACAAGAACCGCAGGCCTTCGACCGAAACCTTGTGGAAATGATGCCAGTGATCCTTGAGCTTGTCTTTGCGGGTGAATTTGTCCTGGCAAAGAACACAGGCGAAGATATTGGGCGTGTGCTGTGTGTCGATGTGGCGCTTGAGGGCCGAGTGCTTATTGAAGCCTGTGCCGCACTTGCACTGGTACGCCTGGTGCTGAGCCTCCTTTGCGTGTTGGTGGAGGGCAGAATCTGTCTGGTAGGGTGCAAAACAGACAGCACAGGCGTGATTGGCTACTGAGTCGACTTGGCAATGTTGTGCATGTTGTGCAACACCTGTTGGGCGTACTCTGGGGCTGGATCAGTTAGGGTTCTTAAAAAAAAAAAACCTTACCCGAAGGGTTCTGCGACCGCAGAATCCACATCGGGCTGCAGCTGTGCTGCTGTGCCACCACCGATCCAGTCGACCGAGGACCGGAGAGGTGCTGTCCAGGCCGCCCACTGGTCCAAGTCAGGGGGTAGAGCAGGGTATTCGGAGTCGACTGCATCGAGGCTGAGCTGGGGGGCGTCAAGTTCGAAGAGATCGTTGTACTCTGACATGGTCGAGGTACTTTCAAGAATGACGATCAGGCTGTGAAAATGCGAAGAAGACTAGTTCAAATGGTGCTGGTTACGTGTGACTGGAGACGTGGGCATGGCCTGGCACATATTCCCGCGCAGTGACTGACCAGAGCCTCGTCCAGGTGGGCAGGTACCTTAGAGCCTTGGAGTACTTGCAAGCGTAGGGTTCAAAGCCTGCATGATGGCAGACGAAGTGGCACCACCTGAACCGACAAGGCCCCAGGAACGGGACTGGGCCAGTTATGAGGCCTCACCACTACAGATGGCCGCAATCGAAGTATTGCATGGTGACTGCAAAGTGCCAGTTCCGTACGGCCGTTGCGTGTCTGCCACATCAGAACACTCGCGCAATCAGAAAGCACCAAGGCAGTGCTCGATTCAGTATCATGCAGAAGAATAAGGCACAGTAATCACAAGGGACCAAAGAAGAAGGAAACCATGAATGACAGATGGAACAGACATTGTATTTCAAGACCCACGACGGTGATCGTTGTGGTGCAGGTAGTGGTGCTAATCGGCAAGAAAAGAGATCGTCCCCGGAACCCCCCCCAGATCCCGAAGAGGCTGTCATTCCTTACCATCCATCCCCCCTTCCATGCCATCTCAGACCTTTTTCATCGTCCAAGACAGTAGTCTCGTGATGCTGCAATGCCAAATCAGCTCTCGAGCAGGGTGCCTGTTGAGAATACCATCGTGTTGCTCCATCCTCCTCGCACAATGCGTGCGCTGTCGATTTCTTTTTTTCTTTTTTCGAATATGTATCGTTCCATCGAAGCTGTGTTATGAACAGGTAAACACAGTCAGCCGTAGTGGCCGCCGGAGTCGCAGGCAGGTAAGTCCAGTTGGGCTCGTGAATTCTGCCAGGAATCCAAAAGTAGCCGAAGACGAACTACGATGCGTCCATGCCAGGCCGAGATGGAACCAATGAGCCTTTATCATCAAATGTGAGGGGGCTTTCATCCATTGCCCTCCCTGGTGCCTTCCTGTCCTGTCATCCGTTCCGTTCAAAACGCCTGCCATATGCATCAAGTCCGTTGCTCGTGTCAAAAGTTGACCACGCAGCCAGATGGTGGGTATCGCTATGCATGATGAGGGCAAAAAAGTCGTGACCATGTCCGCCTTTCCAAGTCAATCCTGTCGATCCAACCGTGTCCATGAGGGAGTCTTTGTTGAAGGCGAAAAGGAAAGAACCAATGCCGAGGAAATCCGAAATTTCTTTTGGCTGTCAAAAGGCCGAATCGATGTTTCTTGAACCCCTCTTCCTCTGGTGCACGCCGTCGTCCGTTACGCCGTAATACTTAAATCAAGTGTTCCTGGTACACCCTTCGACTCCATGGCTGAATGCGCTGATGAAATGCGAAATCAAGCTGGTCGAAAACCAGGTGCGAAAATGCCGTGCTTGGTGTTGTTTGTGTTCGATTGGCGAATTGTGTCTTTCGAAACGTGCCGCCAACGCCGATGTTGAAAGAATGTTGTGATGTACGCAATGCAAATGAAGTAAAGACTGAATGCGGTGAGTCGAATAAGAGTGAAAAAGAAAAGAAAAGAAATCGAAACTCGAAAGAGATTACAGAAATGCCGAGCAAAAGGAGCCAAATCGTGAAAAGGCGCATGAGATGCGCGTAAATTGCGATCGCGCCTCTGACAGCTTTGATATGTATGAGCTGTCAGAAACGTCAGGACAGATAGGCCTGCGTGGCGACGTCGACTGCTGAAAAATGTTGGGTGTAACCGATACAGATTTGACATGCAGGTCAAATGGTGTATTCGCTTGACACGAGCGACCGAAGAGGTGCAAAAGTGTCAAAAAGACCGAGCGATTGCTCAGTCGACAAGCTGTTGCGGTAAAGGCGAGTAAAGGCCGGTGGCAGCAGCGTTGTACAGTTTTTGTGTTGGTTTAGAGTGATCCCCGCTGGCCAGGGCGCAGCCAGAAACCAAGAAGCTCCTCAGCGAAGTCGTCGAGCTCGATGAGGCGGAACTGGCCCACGGCCCACTTGGCCTGGAAGGCCGCGTTCCGCCAAGCGCCAGAGATGTTGCGCCTCCAGCCGACGAGCTCGACATTCCAGCCGCGCTCGAGGGCCCGCTCGACGTTGCTGAGGAAGCCGTCCGAGAACTCGGCCTCGGCCGCGTCGCCTGTCGCCAAGACCATTGTTCCAGGCCTCGGGGCGTCGAGGATGCTCTGGACCATTTTCAGGTGGAGGATCTCGTCGACTCCCTGCTCGCGGTGCTTCATGGCGACCTGAATGGGAGGGCACCAGGGGCCGTAGTCGTCGGACTCCTCGTCGAGCGCTCCAGACGCGGGCATCGGCATCTTGGTGATGTGGGGGTTGGAAGCCTTGGGCTTGGGGCCGGTAACACGCTGCAGGATGTTCATGTCGTAGCCGCACAGCTCGGCCTCCTTCATGTAGTCAGGGTGCTGACTGGCCGGCTTGAGCGAGCCCACGACGGCGCGCTTGGCGCAAGGGCGGTAACGCTCCAGGACGAGGGCAAAGGCCTCGAAGAAGAAGGGAGGGGCCTGAACTCTGTAGTTGTTGGAGACTCCCCGCTTCGCCTTCATGCAGTCGTAATAGCCAATGACGATGTTGGACAGATCGACAAAGACATGGATGGGCTCCTGGGACTGTGAGATCTGGGGGTGCGATCGCATCACGCTGTCCTCAGCAAAGCGCTCGTCAAGCTTGGCCTTCAGAATGTTGAGCTGTGTCGCCTTGTCGACGCGATAGAGGGGGTCGATTGAATTTCTGGAGACGGTCTTCAGGTAGTGGTAACCAGGCTTCTGAGGGGCCCAGGGGCTGTTGACAGTAGGCTGGTAGTGACCAGGCAGGAAGTCGCCATTGATGTCCCAAGGAAGGATGAGCGCCTCAGCAACGGGGGAGATGAGCGGCTTATTGGCAAGCTGCGCGAGAGCGATGCGCTCGTTGTGCTGAAGCTTCCCAAGATGGTTGTCGTTGGGGTTGAGGATCTTGAGTGGCGCCCCAGCTCGGAAAAGGAAGTTTTGGAACTCAGAGTGCTTCTCCTGGGCGTGGACTGCATTGACCTGGTCGTAGAAGGGGTCCGCGGAGTCGTCCGGCGAGTAGATTTCGGGGGTGGAGCCGACCAAGAGGGATTTGATGTTGAGCTTCGGACTCAGGCCGGCCTCAGCCGGGGTGACTGGGCTCACAGAAGTCGGGGTGGTGTCGCGGCTGAAACTGGCGATGTCAGCAGACGTGGGGGTGTCTCTGGCAGGGCTGTCATCGTCGGTAGTCGCGCCGTCAATTGCTGCATGGTTGAGATCCTGGATCTGGGGGCGAGCCAAGTTGTCGGTAATGCTGGTGAGGCCCATACCTAGAAGGGGGGAGGTAGTGGGGCCGACCACGGCAGCATGGCCGCTGACAGGGGAGAGGGAGATGCGGAGCGGCGAATTGGCCTTGTCGCTGCTGTCGGACTCGTCGCTCTTGAAGTCTGCGACGGTCTGGAAGAGGCGTGCAAAGTTGCCCAGTTTGGGGGACCTGGGGCGAGGGCCGGTTCGGCGAGCTCGACGGTCAACGCCTGAGGCCGTCTTGGCAGTTGCCAGAACAGAGAGAGCCATGGTCAAGTCGATGTTTCAGTGATATTAGACAAGATGGTGGCTAAGGGGAGAAGATGAAAGACAAGGAGTTTCGAAAGCCGTGGAACAGGCGCTGGGCCATTCAAGACTCGTGTACTTGTATGTGTAAGTGTGTTGGGAGAGGTAAGGGCAAGGGCGACGAGGTGAGTGATATCGCAAAGTCGCAAAAGGGTGAGGTTTGGTTGGGTGGCAATTCAGTAACGAAAGGCGACTGAGAGAGACCGAAAATGGGGCTAATCAAGGCCGTCAAAGGAGCACGATTCCTGCTCAAAGATGATTGCTGTGAGGACTGTTCAAGATGTACAACTTGGGGTTTTGAAAAGATACGATTCTTGAAGGAAAGGATGGGTGTAGCTTGATGGGAAGAGAGTCGAGCGGAGGGAGGTCCGAAGGGGAAGTGAGTGGTGACTCGAGGCCGGCGACGAGGTCAATGATCCGATCCAATCGACTTGGGACTTGGGCCAGACCGAGTGGCGGTTTCCGGCTGCGGGCGGAAAGGTGGGGCAGGTTGGGAGGATGATCGCGCCTGATTGGCGGCTGGTCTGAACTGCCTCAGTCGCTCACTTTCACTGCACTCAAAACATCTAACATGGCATTCGCACCCAAACTCTTTTCCAAGGTCCAAAGTTGAGGCCGATTTCCTCAGTTTTCTCTGAGAATTTTGTCAAAACCAGCCACCCAATTTCACGATTTTCGCCTGCCTGTTGGCGAAAATTCACAGACTTTGGATGAAGGGCATCTCAAGCTCTAAGAGGTTTGGCCTGAGGCGCTGGGGCGTGAGTCAATCAGCCCAGAAAATACGCGCAGCTTCATGACGATAGCCACGGGGCAAGATGTTCAGATCCATCTCCCCAAGGCGCCGCAAGTACAATAGTATATCAAATATTGAGTATCTGCAGAGCTATCTACTCTCACAGCCATCCAGCTCCGTCCCCCATTGCCAATTCATCAGACGGCGTGGCGCCGTCATCGGCAAGAGATCAATCCCCTCATAAAGTAAAAGCTGAGTGAGGCCCTCAGATAGCTCTCACCTCAGGCATCGCCCGTCCCCTCCTCTTTCCCCCCAGGAGTCTCTTTTGTGATGTGTCCCCGAAACTCCTTACAGTAATCCGTACAGTACAAGTGAGAACTTCCCCACCACTGTTAAGGGGGAGGTTGAATAAAAAACGTAAAACCTCAGACCGTCGTGTGCAACGCCTGGGCATAATCTGTGCCGTTCGCGGGAAAATTCATGTCGTGAGCAGGGGCTGTTCTGTGTTCTTCAGCCCCAGCTTTATGCTTCTCTCCGCTCGAAAAGGATGATAGATGATAGGTGTCAGGGTGAGCGACAAATGACGAGTTGTGGAGAATCACCGTCGTGCAAGTCGACAAATGCAAGATATCAGGAATGGCCACGACCAAGGCCTCATCCAGACAGGCTCGCTCAATTTTACTGCTGCTTCTTCAGCGCGTCCCTCTCAGCGAGCCACGCAGCCTTCTGGGCGCGAACAGGCGTCAGCTCCTTCTCCATCTCCTCGTTCTCGCGCTGCATCCCGAGGATCCAGTCGCCAATGTGCCTTCCCGCCGCGGCGCTCATCTGCCGCTCCGTCGCCTCCTTGAGCTCCCTGTCGCGCGCCGCACGGTCGGCCTCCTGCTGCCGAGCCGCCTCGTCGCGCTCCTTGCGCTTGCGCTCCCGCTCCGCCCGGTGCTGCTGGATGTCGCTCAGGTACCGCACGCTGTGGCCCAGCGTCGCGTTCTCCTCCGCGACGCCGTGGTGGGGACGGCTCTGCGGCGGCGCCGTGAAGAATAGGACGTGGCCCTTGTCGTCTGTCTGGTACTGATCGCGAACCTCGCGCGGGATCGAGGCGTCGACGTCGTCGTAGAGCACCCATGAGTCATAGCGCGGCGCTGCGTGCATGTTCGCATTGGCATTGGCATGCGGAATTGCCGTATTGCTCGCGGTTGGCGCCATTGGCATGCGCGAGTGGTGATGCTGGGCTGAGGGAGCGTAGGGGGTGGGAGGTTGGCTCGAAAAGCTTCCTGAGTTGGGTATGTGGTGGTGATGACCCACCGGTGCAGGGCTAGGCACGAAATGCGGCTGCTGATGCTGCGGCGGCGGCGGCTGGTGCTGGTGCTGGTGCTGTTGAGGGTGGTGGCTGTATGGATGCTGTGGAGCAAAATGGGGACTGGCAGCGTGGTGGTGCACGGGCGAAGGGGCCGCGTGGTGCTGCTGATGCTGGTACTGGTGATGAGTAGACCCGACGGGGATGGCGCTAGGCGTGGTCGGGACCGGGCGTGGTGGGATGAAGTGCGGCTGCTGGTAGTGATTTGCATGCGCATGTGCATGTGCCTGTGCAGGAGAAGGGGAAGCGATCGGGCCCGGTGCGCCGGGGTGAAAGGCGGTCGACCCAGGGCCCATCGGGACAGATTGTCGACGAATCGGGTCGACAGCTGCCATCGAGGGCGGTGGGACCGCTGGCGGCTCTGGGGTCGGCTCTGGCGAAGGGGAATCCTGTTTTTGCAGGGATCCTGCGGTTAGCCATTCGCTTGTCCCAAGCTTTGTTCAAAAGATGCTTGCTACGCTCTGCTCGGCTTGAGGAACCTGCCTGCGTGCGAGACGTGGCACTCAGGCCGTGTTGAGCTTTCCATGGGCAGGGATGGCTCGAAAAAAGTTTGTTGTGCAAGGGAGGGGTGTGTAGGGGTGTGCAAGGAGCCAGATTACGCGAGTCTGACACGATAAGGGAAATTGTGGCTGAGCCCAAGAGCCTCGAGACGACTCGCCGCTTGCTGGCCCGAGACATACAAAGACAAAGATGGCAGAGGCACGACTCGGACTCGTTGCAAATGACGTCTTTGTCGCAGGGGGGTTGAACACGGAGCAACACGCGACTGGGGAATGAGAGAGAGTATGGGATCTGGAACTTGACTTACATTTGGCTCTCGGGGTCGGATGTGGACACCTCCTATTATAGGTGGCGCGTCCTTGTGTCCCCAATTTGGCTTTGGCATCGCGTCTGTCTCCTTTGCATTATCGTTAAGCAAGTGTGCAATAGGAGTCTGCTCCTTCTTGGCCTTGCGAGGCACGTCAAACAGATCCATCTCGTAGTCCTTCTCCCGGACCTCGTCTGGCAGGCAGCTGGTCCAGGTCTTGATCCGGTTGAAGGTGAATTTCTCCTCGTTGTACCGCGCCTCACAGACATACACCTCCTTGCCCAGCGGCAGGCCTCGGGGCCGGCCCCTGTGGTAGCGGGTGTGGAACATGACGAAGCAGCGGTCCACGATATCCTCGATCCGGTGGTCGCGGTACTGGCCAGTCTTCATGACCTCGTTCCTGTAGAAGCGCTTCGACACGCGGTGGATGGTCTGCTCCGGACGGTAGTACCAGCAAGTGTTGATCCACTTCTTTCCCGCCTCGTCCTGCCAGAGCCGATAGATCTGCGCCACAATGGGCTTCTCCAGGTCGTTCATGTTGCGGATATGAACCCAGTCGCCTGGAAAAGAGACAAAAATATCAGCATCGTTCTAGCCCAGCTTTGCGCGCATTTTTGGATATTCCTTTTCTCAGACTTACCGACTCTCCAAATTTCGCCGTTATGCTGGACCTCTGAAAGTGGCAATTTACCCTCCTCATCACGGAAGGCATCGTCCGGCCTGGCCTTCTCCTGCTCGACCAGCCTTTGAGCCTCCTTCAGCAGTTCAACCGCATCCTCGTAGATCTGGCTGTCAGATGTATTGTACTGCATCGCATTGCGAAACATAAGCTCGAGATCGGCGAGGCATTCGTCCACATTTCGGTACTTCTTGCGCTTCGCGTTCCTCTTGATTTGGTCAAGAGCGATTGGGTTCGCCACCACCTGGTAGTACTCCTTGTTGAGCTGCTTGTCAGGCAGTCTCTCGAAATCGAGGACGCGGAGGTTTCCGTCCTGGTCTTTTGGCTTGCGCAGGCCTTTAAGCACCGCATTGATTCGAGCTTCCGTCGGAGTAAACACCTTTGGTGGACGGCCACGTTTCTTGTGGTAGTCGTCGTCATCATCGGCGTCCTTCTTGGAATAACGGCCACGACGGCGGCCGCGGCGACGGCCGCCTTCGTCGTCTGAGTCGTCCTCGTCCTCGTCTTCATCCTCTTCCTCCTCGTCCTCCTCTTCGAGCTCGTCCTCGGAGCCGGGTTCTGGTGAGGGGTCCACGGGAGGGAGCTCCCCAAAGTCGGGTAGCACAGCATCCTCGGTAGAGATGGAACCGTTATTGATGAGCTCCTGGAGCTTCTCTTTAAAGACCTCCAGCAGCCGAACAGAGTACTTAAAAATGTCGGAGCTGGGACGATTGTAGATTTGCGCGTTGCGAAATATTTGAGCCACGTCGAAAACGAACTGGGAGAACTCTGTGTATTCCTTCTTGAGAAGTTTGCCCTGCGCCCTGTCAGCCCAATGCCTGCAGCTGTGATAATGCTGGTACAACTTACTCGAACTGTGCTGAACGCGATCGGATTTGAGATGACTTCGTGGTAATCTGGGAAGATGTTCTTGCGCGGAATACGCTGGAACGGCTCACATATTTCATCGTCACTGTGCACTCAGAATATTAGTATCTGCTTACAAGTTCAGTTGAGCGACGCGGAGACTCACTCTTCCGTGTAGCTGCTGAGATACTTTTGGGTATCATCGATAAGTTGGCGCAACTCCTTGTTAGGGTCATCGAAGTTCCGCCACCTTCCTCTTCCGCGCCGGCCCTTCGAAGAATCGGGAGGCTCGGCGCTATCAACTTCGCCGTCTGCGTCTGGATCGGCATCGGCATCGGCATCTGCATCCGCATCCGCATCCGCATCGGCGTCGGCGTCGGCGTCGGCGTCAGCGTCAGCCTCGCCAACAGCATCCGCATCGATTTCGCCCTCGGCATCCGCATCGCCATTTGCGTCTGACCCCGCGCTCACATTGGGCCTGACAGCGGCCGACTCTCCGCCGTTGGTGTTGGCAGGAGCGTCCTCCATATCGACATCATGGTCGCCCTTGGCCTCGATTGAATCACGAACCATGATCTCGTCTGCAGATCTCGGGGCCATGGTTCCGTCCTCAACGTCAAGATCGGCCGGCAGATCCTGACCTGAACCCTGCTGCTCCTTCTCCCGCTGTTCGGACCCACCTGCACCCTGTGTTCGGCTGCTGGTGCCCTGATCTGGGTCTTGCTGGCGGTTGTCCGTCCGAGTGTCGCTGTGGTCAGAACCACCCTCTCCCTCAGCGTTGCCGTTCGTGTGTCCACCGTTTCCAATGCCACCCTGCCCTTGGCCTCCGTTTGCGTCGTCGTCGTCGTCGTTATCTCGACTGGGATGGTCCCGGGAATCCGTTGACTCCTCGTCAGACTGCTCAGTCTCTTCAGCCTCCTCCTCGTCGTCGCCAGACTCTTCAGCCTCTTGATCTTGTAGGAAGATTTGGATACTTTCGAAGTATTGAATTCCTTGGAGACCTTGAACTCGTTGTCTCCACGCGACGAATTGCGCCCACGGGATCGGGTTTGATGCCGCCTCCAATGGGCTCCACGTGCGAGTAACACCAGCAGCGAGAAGACGATTATGCCTTTGCCTTTGCCTGTCTGTGGCAAACGTATACCCTTCGGAAGCGATGCCGCCCAAGGTCGCAGTTGCCTCCTCGTCAAAGGGATCGGGCTGGCCGGGCTCAGTGGGTTGGTCAGGCTCCTCGAGGTCAGACTCTTCGGGTGAGGCGGGCAAGATGTACAGGTCGTCGCTTTCCTCGCTGTCGTCGTCGTCGTCGTCGTCGTCGCTCTCTTCGTCGAACTCTTGGTCGCTTTCTCCTTCCCGCACCCAGAAGGAGCTTCTGTTGGGGTTGACTCGTGGTGGCTACGTGCCCTGTCAGCTTCCCGCAAGTTTCCAAAACACCATGGAATCCGAGTGTTGATTGTCACCCGCCGTCGCGTCGCACCACGTCAATGACACGCCCTGCTCCTCGACATACACGCAGGGACGCGATGCGCAGCGTGTCTGGGGAGTTTTATTCGCCACGCACGTGAGGACAGCTGACCACAGCAAAAATGGGACAGGCAGCAAAGTTGCATTGGAGAACGGAAGAAATACAACCAGCGACTTACACTTCGAGAGTCTACACGGTTGCGTGCCTGGCGCAGCTGTGGTGGCTGCTGTTCGAGCTGCAGGCGAGAAACGGGCGGGAGGATATGGTCCAGGTCCTGGGAGACGCGACTGTTGTCCGAATTGAGAGGGGGGAAGTAGTCCTCGCCTCTTCCGTGGCCGAGGCCGTTGCTGCGCTGCTCCAACTGCTGCTCGCCGACGAGTGCGCGCCTCCTCTCCTCCAATGGCGCTAGCGCCCGGGATGGGGGGCCGGCGGCAGCATGGGCCCACTGGCGACTTGGGGCCATGTTGGGGTTTGCTGTGGCAGAGGGGGGTTGTTGCTTGCTCTTGTCAGGGTTCGGTGCTGGTTTGCGCGAGGGGCGTGTGTCTAGTGGGAGCGAAGGTGAGATGGATGTGGCCCGAGCGTTGCTCCTGGAGCTTGCAGTGATTGGTGCTGGTGATCTGCTTTGTCAGTCAGTGAATGGGTTTACCCATATCAAAGAGAGGGCAAGATGTGGAATTGGCGATTCAGTCCTCCCTTTGCCAATGTCATCATTCCCCTCCGAATTCCCTTTTCGGCCTCGTCAAACCACGACTGCTCCATGACAGCAGCAAGAAATAGCCAAGCAAACATCGTTCAAGTGGGAAGAGGGTCACCAGTGTTGCCAGGGTCTCGCCACTGAGAAGGAAATCAGATTCCGAACTTACCTTGGACTTGGCTTGAGAGCGACCACCACCTGTTTCTTCCTTTGTTGCTCGAAAGGGAGGCGGTTCAAGTGTGTTTTAAAACAGAAGAGGAGAAAGAGGGCTTACTTGTCCAGAACCTCCTGTCAGTCCAAGGCAAGCCGGGCAGGTGAGCTTGGTACAGGAGCTTGGCCTGGCTTCACTGCCTTGGTGGACTTGAACATACGCCCTAGTGATCCGGGGGTAGTTGCATATATATGCGAGAGGGACTTTATGCGAATAGCAGGCGGCGAGTGACTTCACACAAGCCTTGAACCTAAACATCAAGACTCGAGAGACTCAGGGGTGCTGGCCAAGTAAGGGAAAACCAACACAGACGCATATTTCACAACCTCCACACTGGCAACCCCCCAACAGAGGATCTACACAGCAGACGCTCACCATTCAAACTGGCTAAACTATGACCGAGATACGGTTCAGAGTCCGCGGCCCAGGCTGGGTTGAGACGGTCACAGCAACGCCAGACTGGACAATCCAGAAGGTAATAGACCACCTCAAGGAGAAGCAAGGCGCAGAGCCATCCGCCCTGAAGTACGGCTACCCCCTGAAGAACATCGACCTCAGCAACACCAATGCAACGATCGAGCCCCTAAATCTGAAAGGCGAGGCCATCACATTCGTACCAAAGGAGGACAGCACGGCGGCCCCATCCGCGCCCGAGATCCCCACGGCGACGAAACCAGCCTTCAAGCCCAAGGCGGTGGAGCCTGACCACACGGTCATAGAATGGCCCGAGAAGGACGGCTACCTCGCGCTGCGCGTGATGCCTGACGACAACTCTTGCATGTTCACCGCGTTCGGCGGGGTGTTCCAGAGGGCGGACCCGGCGCCGGCGCTGCGGAGGGAGGTCGCCGAGTACATCCTGGCGCACCCGGACAAGTTCGACAAGGTGGTGCTGGAGATGGAGCCCCAGCGTTACGCGCAGCTCATGCTCTCGCCGGATAGGTGGGGAGGCGCCATCGAGCTGTCCATCTTGTCGGACATCTACGACATCGAGATATGCTCCGTGGACGTCAAGGTGCGTGTACACCCAGCCCCGTGTCAGCGGAAGCTACCTATCAGCACATGATTATGCCTCTGACGCAGCAAACACAGTCACAACGCGTAGACCGCTACGGCGAAGGCAAGGCGACCCGCTGCCTGCTCCTGTACTCGGGCATTCACTACGACCGCATAGCCTTCACCATGGACCTCAGCCTTCCCGTGGACTTTGACGAAACCAAGTGGGACACGGGCAACGACGGCGTGGTCGAGATGGCGCAGAGGCTCGCGAGGCAGCTCAAGGACAAGCACTACTTCACCGACACGACCGACTTCGTGCTCAGGTGCGACGTCCCCGGCTGCGGCTGGATCGGCGCCGGCGCCGCCGAGGCGAGCAAGCACATGAAGGAGACGGGGCACTCTGCCCTGAGCGAGATGGAGATCACCTAGAAGGGGTCCCTCCCGCGCTAGGGCAGGGCGGCGGTATTTGCAGCGTTTCACCATTCTTGGGCTGTAACCTTGGGGAGGTTGACTGGTGTATTTAGCTTTGATGGCATGGCGTAGGAGCTAAATTCGCAAGCGTGATAGAGACTCCTTTGGACTAGGAGCACGTGGTGACTTGACGAAGTCACAACTGCATAGACGGTCATTTTGGCATGAATTAAGGACCAGCTGATCCGGCACTATTTACTAAATTGTTCCGCAGGCCCCTCACGACTTATAGGTCAGACCTCCGCCATAGCTGTGCTCGCTGTTCTCCCCGCCGGCCGTGACCTTACCCTCCGTGACGCCCGTCTCGAACGCGCAAGTGCCCATGTCCAGCTTCTTGGCCGGCCCGCTCGGCGAGATGTCAAAGTCGAAGATGTCGATCGGCAAACCTATGGTCGTGCACGCGTTCGGGATATCCACGATGCCCGCGACGTGACCCTGCACCGGCGCGCACGACAGCAGGAGGTAGATCTGGTAGTCGCTGTAGCCGAAGCGGCGGAGATATTCGATGACACCTGGCGGTCGTCAGCTAAACGTGCTACACACACACAAAAGAAAAAGCCAAGACACTCACGCAGCGTGGTCTGACGATACGCAACAGCAACGTCAAGATAATGCTGTTTCCCATGCTGGTCGACACTGAAACCCTCAAAATAGATATACCTGCCCGGGCCGAAATGCGGCTCGACAGGGCCGGGGATGTAGATTGGGCTCTTCATTCCCAGGTCCGCCAGCCCGTTCTTGAGGACCTTGAAGTTGATGGTGATGACACCCGCCATCTCGATCGCCCCGCAGAAGCTGATCTCGCCGTCGCCCTGGCTGAAGTGCAGGTCGCCGACGCTGAACTTGGCGCCGTCCACGTGCACGGGGAGGTATACCTTGCTGCCGCCTGGTGAGTGTGAGAGCCCGCATTAGCTTGGAAATTCTCAATCCGTATGAACAGCGAAGTATGACAGAGCCAAATACATACGCGAGAGGTTCTTGATATCACAATTCCCACCGTGCTCCGGCCGCCCAGGCACGGTGCGCGCGCCCTCCCGGCCGATCTTCTCGGCAAGGTCCACGCTGTCGGTGCTGATGCCGCCCGGGTGGCAGTTGTGCGGCAGGGGCGGCAGCGCGACGTCGCGGCCCTCGAGCTTGGAGCTGGCGATGAGCTGCGCCTCTCGCTCGTTCCACGTGGCCAGGACCTCCGGAGACGGCGCGCAGCCCAGGATGCCCGGGTGGATGAGCCCGGCAAACTTGACGTGCGGGATGTGCCGGGACGTGCAGTAGATGCCCTCGAAGTCCCAGATTGCTTTCGCGCTGCAGTGTGTGAGCTGGAAGGCCTTGGGACAAAGTGGAATGAGATGGGGGAGGTTGCATGGTTGGGTATCTGGATGGATGGTTTGACAACTTACGTGGATGGATAGATCTCGTCCAGGAACCCACCGCCGTTCGACTTATCAAAGACTCCCGTGAAACCCCATGGCTGGTCTTGGAACGGTTGCACATCCATTATCTCGACCAGTAGGACATCGCCTGGTTTCGCGCCCTCGACTTCAAAGGGTCCGGAGAGGTAGTGGATCTTTGTCAAATCCACATTCCTCATATCGTCTGCGGAGTCATTGTTCTTGATCTGGCCGCCGGTCCTTCACGGCACATAGGTATTAGAAATAAGGTGTACTTTGATGTGAGAAGCCCTGAACACATACCAGTCCACACACTCGATTTTGACAGTCTCCCCATCTTTAATCTTCCCGGCGAAGGGGACTGGGAAAACGATCAACTTTCATCCATAGCAATTACCAGGATATCTGGTGGTTTTCCTCACTGTCTGGATGCCACCTATTCTACCCTCGCCTGTTAGTCTCGAGGCCGAGGCGGCTGTTGCGTACGTGACTTACATGAAGCTGTGGCTGCTCACTGGCAGGCTTATCAAGGTCGACCTTGCAGACAGTCCGAATTTCGCCAGGCATTTTGATCAAGCTGTACAGTTCTGAATATGATTGCCCTTGAACGTAAATTGATGTAATGCTATCGCGAAGCAATCCCTAGATATCCTCTCTTCCCCGCCATGGCGGCAGGTCTGTAGTTATATCACATCTCACGGACTACCCCGCACAAGCGTACGGCAATGCTGTGTGTCTCTGAGATGAATCCTCGCTTGGACGACGTAATGAAATCTAACTACACAGATTAGGTTGGTCGTTATCGGAGAGGTTGGTAGTTGACGGCTCGAAACAAATCCCAGCCCTTATCTAGGTGGACTCACCCAATCCCGAGCTTGGCCGCACCCATCCGCCCGGATCGGCCCCCTAGTCTCCACCTCTCCGCAGATAAGACCGCCGAGTCCTTGTCGGTAGGCGATTTGGAATATTGGGCTCGCCTGGTACTAAACCCAAGTATCGAGTACGTAAGATACACAGCAAAGGGATTTCATTTCATTCCATTTGGTCTATTCATCGTATTTGTTTCGCTTTATTGGCCGAATATGAGCATGAGCATGCCCGTCATTGCCATACAGCGGCTAGAGCTCGGCCGGCCGGCCGTCGGGATGGGGATCCATTTCGGAATACGCAGGTGGCTCGTCATGGATCTTATCCAGACTTGACAGAGGCAGACTGAGAAACTTCTGCTTGTTTCTCCACTCCTGTTGGCTCGCTGCGAAACCGTCGCTGCGGGTCGACGGTGGCGGCGGATCCGTAACCTTGGTGATCAGATACGCAGTCGACGCCTCGGCGATGCCATAAATCAGCACACCCAAGAGCGGCACCCGGAGCAATGTGTAAAAGCCGATGCCGAACCCGAACAGCAGTCCCTCGCGGCTGCGGAACCAGTTGCGCTTCTCCTGCTTGTTGAAGCGGATGCGGGCGAAGTAGGGCTCGAGTAGCTCGCGCATGAGGCTGCGGGATGAGAAGTAGGTCTGGAGGAAGATGACGAGGTATCTTCGCGGGAGGAAAATTCCCGTGCCAAAGATGACGGAGGCCGGACCAAGCCCAACTGCCTGGTTGAAGGTGTAGAAACTGGCTGCTGGCAGGACGAAGCGACCGACCACGGGCAGATATGACATCAAGTAGACGGCGAGAGAGATGCCAGCTTTGCGGGCGAACCTGTACAGGAACATGGAGATGGCCTCGGCTGTACTGGTCGTGTGAGTGCTCCCATCACGGGTCGAGTACTGCCTTAGGTTGGGATAGTACATATCCCGCAGCTCCTTTGGGTCGTCGTGCTTATGCTTCTGGACATAGGTCACATCCACCCATCTTAGTGACTCCATGAATCTGTCTCTTGTCAGATCTCAAGCCACCAGACCAAATTGGGCTCCAGGATACAACTCACAGGTTGTCTAGAGTCGGCGTGGCATAGCGCATCAGAGTCATGAGAAAGAGCGGCACCTGCAAGACATAGTTCGCGATAAAGTCGAGCCCTTCTAGGATTTTATCGTCCCAGGTGACAGAATCAAGGCGGAAGATGAGAGACAGGAACCACAGGAAGACGCGGATGCCGAGTATCTGGGAAGGGCATGTGAGCACGTGTCATGCTGTATATGGAGGCATTGAGCACATACTGGGATGTAGATGGCAAGACGGATGGCTATACCAGCAGCCACGGCGATCGCGGCCTGGCGATAGTGCTCAGAGCTGAACAGGGCAGGATTCTGTAGGGCCCGGTGAGCTATTGAATACTGTCAGCGCCAAGGACCGAATATTGGCCAGTACAGGAGGGGGTAATAGTGTTACCTCCAACCAGGGTGAGCTGGACACCTCGAAGGATGGCGTTTATGTCGAAATGAGAGATGTCAAATGCCTTCTTCAGCTTCTCCTTGTCAATGTCCACTGGTGACGACGGCTGCTGTGGTTGCTGCTGGCTTGGTGGTCTCCTCTCACGGGCCGCCATCGTGATGATTGATCGATGTCGATGCTGTGGATCTGAGGCAATCGTGACTATGGATTGCTATGTACTTGAGCCAAGCTTGGTGTGGCAAAGATTTGAAGCTGTTGAGGCCTCAACAGTCACTATGTGAAGAGCTGACGAGGCAGATGGATTGATGGTGGGCTATGTGGGCTGTGTGTGTGTGGCTTGTGTGTGCTCGGCCTGGGGAGCCGAGAGATGATGTCAGCTCCGAGCTCCAGTGTACCTAGGCAAGACGGCAGAAAGGCGGAACGGTGGAACGGGGAGACCATGTCAGAAACGGGCAGGGTCTGGTCAGCCTTGCCTGGATGAAAACAAGCATGGGCCACCTGGAGCTGCAGCTCGTGCCTTCCAAGGTTTCCCCAGGCGCTACCAAGGTCCCTGGATCTAGTGTCTGCCGGTCTGCCAGTCTGTCAGGTCTGTCACTAACCGTCAAGCTTCCAAAACGGCCCGCTATTCCCAGGGTGCTCTCAGTTAATGCCCCATCCGACAGGGAGACAAGCTGCACAGAACATTGAAGCTATGGCCGGGCCATGACGATCAATCAGTCCATCAGATGATATTTTGTTACGTGGAAAACGAGTACATATAAACATCAACACGCCACTTATTGTTAGAGAATGAATGCACACCGGGGCCAGCCAGCCATCATTCGTCATGAGATTCTAGGCGTTACGCCCTCATTCAACCAAGATGCGTTAGCCAATACCATAGTTGGATTGAGGACCGTACGATGGGGAGGGAAGATGGAACCCCTCCCCAACCTGGAATGCAAGTTGAATTGCGATTGATGAGTGGGGGTGACTACTAATAATACTGTACGCACAGTCGCAGAAAGTGGGTTAACGTTACTCGCTTCCAATTTCAACCCCTGCTGAACTGCTACAAGACTGCTGCAAGAATGTCAGTGGGTGCTCCTCTACTGGGCGTACTAGAGGTATGTGCCTGGGCCTAGGCTTCCCTGGCTGTCCGTAATCGCGGGCAGCGGCTCGACATCGAAAAGTTGTAGACTACCTTGCCTACCTAGTCATTCCCTCTCCTCAACCCTTCATCCAATCTTCATCCCTCGGCTTGCCTATGCGCCTGCCATTGGACACAACTCTGATCCCAAGGCTTGACCTGAACAGAGCCTCATCTCTTGCAGCTCGGGCTTGGTCATAGCTGTTGTTCGCTGCGTCAGTTCGCGACATCGTTCGACTCGTGTCTCAAGTCCTTCTTGATGAACTGATTCTCCTCCACCCTGCGACCAATATCTGGGTCTTGTAATTCGACTCGTCCAACCCCATCCACACGTCCGCCCATTTTGCCATGTCGACTATCGCTGTCCCTCGTCTGCTGTAGACATGATTGTCTGACAAGCCTTCGTCAACCTCGACCGCCTTCCACGCCATCATCACATTGCCCATCATGGACCAACTGCGACCACCTGGCGATACCACGCCTTTTCCTCCACCGCGAAGACATTCCACCGTCCCAACCTCTTTCCAGCCAGCACCCTCGCGCCCACCTTCGAATTCTGTCTCCGGTAATGGCTCCGTCGAGACCCTCTTCAACCACCCCTCCGTCAGGATAGTGGCCTTCTCGGCCGGAAAATCCGCCTTCGACCGAACTGGCCCTGGTTCTGAGGAGAAGCCCGGCTCACTACCCTCTTTCTCCCAGTTTGAGAGGACCCTAGCCGTTGGTACGTGCGGAAAGAACTGCATTATACTGAATGCCCCTCGCTAAACCCTTTCAAAGGTGCTTTCCAGATCTACCGAGCCCCCGGTTCCGTCGCGTTCCTCCGATGTGGTTCAGCCCTACAGCCTATCCTGCCCAAGAGTCAATGCTGGACCCTCGACGAGAATTCAAGCAAATTTGCACTGCAAATCCGGCGACCAAATTACTGGAGAATCGAGGTACCTGTGAGCGATGACGGAGACACGCGTAGGGCCGCCGTGTTGCGCGAGATCTTGGACAAGATACTACAGTTCGAGAAGACACCATGCCCGTTCGAGCGGAACTTTACTGTGCAGCTGCCTGAGAGGCCGACAACTCCGGTCAAAAAGCGACCATGGACCCCTCCAGTCCGTAACGTATCGATGAATTGGCCCCCACAGCCAGTCACGCCGCCTCCTGAATTTGCAACTCGGACAAGGTTCTACAACCCGAATGCGCGGAGGCATTCTGATTTTGGAGTAGACTTGTCCAAAAGCAGCGACACCCCTGAGACACCTGAAGCGAAGGCTGAGGGAAAGCCCGCAGATGGATCAGCGAGATTCGGTACACCCACGAGGCCGCCATCGCGGAGGCTGTTGGATACGATGGACACGCCACGGCAGGAGACAATCCCGGAGGAGGCCGGCTCTGAGGAAGCCAAACCGGAGTTTGGCATTAAATTCAGATCGGTCCTGGAGGAGCCCGAGCCACTTACGCCCCCGCTTACTGCCATTCCGCCGGAGCTTGCTAGCAAGCCTGTCGAGCCTGCTTTAGACGCACCTCCAATTGCTAAGGCAGAGGCAGAGACCACAAAAGACCTGGAAGCAAGCCCAAAAGCCTCACAGCCCGAGAGAAGTCTGGTCGTTCCGAAGAAGCGCGAGCCCATCTGGATAACGAAGAAACCATCCGCTGCGACTAGGAAGGTGCAACGACCAGCGGTACCAAAGGCGCATCCAGCCGGACCCGCGGCGACAATGTCGTCGCCAAGTCAAAATGAAAATACGGCACAGACTGTCGGGAACCCTACGTTGCCTCAGGAGACCTTGAACCGAGACTCGTCCCCTGTGAGAGATAGCCCGAAGCGAAGCGACTCAACGAGTTCCGAAGAAGCTGGTTCCATAGAAGGAGCTGGACAAATGCGCTTGAGACGGACCAGGGTAGCTGCATTCGCATCCAGACGAGCTGCCACAGCACCTTTACTGAGACTCCGGACTTCAACGCCAGCCTTGAACGTCCAGGAGGCGCCCGCGCCACAAGAAATAACCGAGCCTAGCTCACCAGCCGAATCGTCGGATTCATTCCACAGCACCCAGTCGTGGCACTCACCTCTTGCTCCTCCATCACCACCCATGTCCCCCAGGCGAGCATATCCGTATCCGCATGAAAACATCCCTCTGGCGAGAACGGGAGATGGGCCAGAGTCCGCTGCTACGCCAACTGTGTCGACATGGGAGAAGAGCTCGACTGGAGCGGTTGCGGGGAGTGGAGCTGGGACGCCCATCACACCATATTGCAAAGACCATAGTGGGGATGTTGACACAGAGAACAAGGATGATGTGAAGAAAGCAGACGAGCCTGAGAGACCGGCTCAGGCTATCGCTATTACCAACAGTACCGTAGAAGATAGCACCGAGCATGTTGCGACTGCAGACACCGATTCACTCTCAACGTCCTGGTCATCCGCCGCATCCCGGACGTCATCCCCAGGATCGAACACGGCCATGCGCCATCGCGCAGCGACAACCTCGGTCTCCATCTCTCATACCAGTCCGCGCGCACTGTCACCCCTGCCCCCACCCGCCAACCTCTTCACCCCACGCCAAGGCCTCCGGCGGCTCCCGTCGACGGCCGAGCTCTCTGTCCGCGCATCGACGGCCGTCAAGTCGATCCGGCGCATCCCGAGCGCGATCCTGAACAAGACGTGCGAGATGATCCTCGGCCCGCCTGCGCATCTCATCAATCTGATGCTGAAAGTGGCGGCGCGCATCGCGGCAGGCGAGTTCCGCGGGTTTGTGTTCGGGTTGGGCGAGGGCGGCGAGGTCGTCGACGTCCGATGGGACTGGAGCGACGAGCACAGCGACATCGACGAGGAGGGCGCCGCGCTCGAGGGGTGGGACGAGTCCGAGTTTGACTTTGGCGACGACCCCGCGCGCAGGCGGCTGAGACAGCGGCACCCTCGCGGCCGCGACAGGATGAGGGCTAGCTTTGCCGCTGCGGACCTGTCACGGCCTGCGAGGGCGCCGGGCAAGGCGATTGCGTACCAGGACCCTTGGGATGACGAGGATGAGGATCCCAGTCGCAGCTGGGGCGTCGATTAGGGGTGAATTACACTGGTGATTTTTTTGGGTTTGCTGCTGAAATGGAGACTTGGCAGTGAGGATAAGTGTCAAGGGAATGAGGATTGTTTCAGTTGGGTGTAAGATACCACGAGCATGCATGGCCGGCGTTTTATATACCGGACAGCCTGGGCTGGCTGTCTTGAGGAGATTTGGAGCTCTCTCTATCGATGTGTACAGTAGCATCTAGTAGTCGACAGGTGGTCCGTCAGGAAGTCCCTACACTGACCCATGCGGCTTGGGACCCATGGGGGATGAATAAGAGTAATGACCATCTAGACTTGTCATTTCGCTACGGCCTGAGTTAACCGTGACAGTTGTCATCGCAGATGTGGTCCAGACACGGGCAGGCAGCACGATGGCTTCACTGACAAATTCTCCGGCTTCAACTTGAGGCATTATGACCCATGAGGGTGTTCGGCGCCGTGTCTTGCACAAATTTGGGGAGGCAGGAGTTCCTTGCTTGTGATTGCTTCAAAATATTTATATGTGATATGTCCTTCCCGCTACCTCTCCCTCAAACACACAGTCTGTATAACGACCTCCCAAAACACGAGACGCATGTAGAGTCCCGCTCCCTCGCGATGCCGCGTCATGTAACGTCAAGGCCAGGCGAATAATTCATCAGGAAGGAAAAGAAGACCGTGGTGGGGGGGGGGGGAGTGGTTGAAAAACAGCCGAGATTCTTTCTTATTGTATGTGGAAGAAGGGAGAAGCTTCCCGCCTGGCTGTAGAGTTGAAGAAGAAGAGAAAAAAAGAGAAATATGAAGCTGTTGATTGAATCCATCGCGAGGACTCCGAAACGCCGTTTCGATATGCATTGAGCCATCCATCCATTTGTCCGACCGCACCAAAACTCATCCCAATCAGACCTTTGGCCAACGCGTCCCCCCCCCCCCACCCGGCCGGACGCCTCTGTGCTCTGTCCTGTTCAAGCAGGAGAGGACAAAGAAACACCATCAATCTGCAACTCCCATATTCAACCACCCGCCAACCCGCAGTCAATCACTCAAACCAAAAGACCCCCCATCTCACCTCCGGAAATCCAAGCTCCCCCGACTCCTGTCCCCATCCAGGCTCGGCCTAACCGAAGCGCTAGAGCTCCGCCGGCGCATGGCGCGCTGCTCGCCCGGGTCGGCCGGGTTCAGCCCCGAGGAGCGCGCGAACAGGTTGAGGATGTCGGTCAGCGAGATGACACCCGTCAGGCGGCCCGAGAGGTGGGCGCCGGGGAGCGCGGCCGCGGGTATGGACGAGGAGCCCGCCGCGGCGCCCATGGTGGGCGAGAAGACGGACGAGGACATGGGCAGGGGCGAGGGGGGCGCCGAGGCCTGGTTCTGGGACTGCGCTTGTTGGGTGTTGATGGCTGCTGTTGTCGCGGAGACTGAGGGGGAGGCCGAGGTGCTGTTGTTGTTGCTGTTGCTCGCTGCTGCGCCGGCTACGGCGGTTGTGGGGCCGCTCGTGCTCTGCATGGCCGCCGCGTTGCCGCCGCCGCTCCAGGTGTTTGTGCTCGTCCCGACGGGGCCCAGCAGCGGCGTGGCCGGGGCGCTGGGGCTGGGGCTCGCGCTCTCGACGACCCACATCCTGTGGGAGCGGGTGGCGACGAGCTTGGCGACGGTGGCGGCGAGAGTCTGGTAGGGGTTGACGTAGAAGACGGGGACGGAGTCGCGGCCCTTCTCCATGCCGCGCTCCGAGAGGATGACGGTGATGAAGTGCATGCAGGTGGACTGGAGGAGCGGGAGGGAGGCGGCGGAGGTGAGCAGGCGCACGTCGGCGCTGGAAATGTTGCCGACGACGTTGGACGCGTTGTCGATTACGGCGACCGAGGTGAGGCCCTCGTTGGACATGAGCATCAGGGCTTCTGCGAGGGGTGCGTCGGCGCTGTGGGGGGGAGAGAGGTGTGAGTGGTTAGCTTTGGGACAGACAGTCAAGAAGTTGTTGACAGGAGGAGTGACCTACTTGATAGAAATGATCTGCTGCGAACCGATCTGCAGGTCTCTGATGAGCACGGGATATAGCCTCTCGATGACCGGGAAGTTGATGCCCTCGTTCCAGAAGAACTCGAGCAACTTGAGCTGCGATAGGATACCGGTAACCTCGCCCTCCTCGCTCATGATCAGCAGGCGGTGGATACCGCTCCCAAAGACCTCGATGGCGCCCGGCAGGAAGGTCTCGGGCGGTAGCGACAGGAGCTGCTCGGGGCGGCAGATGGGCTGTATGTCTCTCAACGGGATGGCCTCCCTCTCCCTGGCACGGGTGGCGATGGTGTCGTACAGGGCGACGTGCTCGTCTTCTGGCCTGGCCAGGCCAACGACAGCGAGCAGGTAGGCATTGAGGTCCCTGTAGTCGAAGGTGGAGACAGCCTTCTTCTGGGGGCCGTCCTTGACCAGGACACAGTTGCCGGCAGCGTTGCCCTTAACCAGGGCCATGGTGGCCTCCTCAACGCTGCTGTCCATGTCTACCCAGCGGACCTCGTCGGTGTTGAGGGCGACCAGCTCGCCGACCTGGACCTCGCGCCAGTCACGGCCGGCGAACTTGGGATTGGGCTGGCGCGAGGAGGGCGGGTGGTTGATGAGCTCCTGTACCGCGGCCTGGGTGAAGGAGGGGTGGCGGGAGGTGCGGGGCGAGGGCGGCGCATGGTGGTTTCGAAGGTTCTCGGCGAAGCTGGAGCGGTGGGCGTGCGAGTGGACGGACTTGTGCAGGGACGAGCTGGAGGGCGATCGCTGTGGGAGGCCTGGGTGCTGGCCGGGAGAGGTCGAGTAGAGATTTGGGTGGGCGAGCTTGTCGAGGCCGGTGCCCGAGGACGCTGGAGACGGCTGCTTGCCTAGTTGCTGTTGTTGGTCCATCTTGACGACGATATCGTTGGTGATGGAACAGTATGGTATGGTATGGTATGGTCTGGTCTGGTATGGCAGTGACGGCAGTACCTGGATATGTATGTCGGTCAAGTCGTGTCGTGACTACCTTATCTGGACGAGGCAGGCGTGACCGCTGCTCGCAGAGGCAGAGGGGGCGAAGCTGCTGCGTGATATGTTGTGCACAGGTGAGATCAGGAGACTGGCGCGCAGAATCGCGTGGTTGCACAGGTTGCACAGCGAGCAATTTGGCTGGAGTTGCAAGGTGGTGAGGTCGTCCAAGGCAGCGAAAGGTGAGGCCAAGGTCAGCAGCAGTGGGATGGATGCAATGCAGCACTGGCACTGCACACACACACACACACACACACACACAGCCCAGGTTCGCGGAGGTGGGCGTGGGTCGTGGATTGACCGGGCGGTTGTTCGTGTCCGGGGTCGACGGTGGAGTATCAAGGGTCGAGGTGTGCAGGCGAGCCAGGCTAATTGGGCCGTTTCTGGCAGGGGGATAAACAAGTGACGACGGAGCTCCAGATATGCCTATGCCTCTGACCGAGCTACCAGAAGAGGGGCTGCTGTACTTTTTTCTTTTCTTTTCTTTTCTTTTCTTTTCCTTTCCTGTTCTCTTCTGCTTCTTTGCCCTTCTCTTTCCCTTATCAGCTGCCAGTAGGACAAGCTTGATTAGCAAGTGTCTCTCCGACCCCGTCACTGGTCCCTGCCCCTCTCTGATTCTGTATGCCTGCCTGTTCCTTGGAGATGATGCTAGACTGGCTGGCGATGGGTAGTTAGACAGGCTTGAAATGAAGGATGGACATGTACGATGTTGTTATGAGAGGAAAGCTCTACAGCTGAACCGCAAATATTCTGGTAAGATGAGGGGAGAGAGCTGGAGTTTCGATCTAAACGTACGGAACAGACATAAAGACCTAGCAGCACGAGCTGCTAGAGCTCCCAAGCTGGCGATAGTCCCAAGTCTTGGGGAGGGGGCGAGCCCCCCAATAGGGCGATCGACCCTCGATATGGATCGTCATGATCTGACTCAATCGCGCGTATGTGCCCTGACGACACATCAAGGACAAACCATCGCACACATCCGTTTAGAGTATTTATTTGAGAGTGCATGTCGACATTCGAACATATATGTCAATACCATGAAAAGCCCATGACGAGGTTGGATGTCAGCCAGTTCGGGACGGTAAGGACGAAGGAGGTCCACCGTCTGGTACGACGCAGGTATCACGCAGAGAAAAGGAAAAAAAATATTGGAATGAAAATGTATGGACCAGAAGTGATGCGATCGTCGCATGTTGTTGCCAAGGCGGATCAGTGACAGGCCCTCACGCTCGATCAGCAACGTCGGACGTGGAAGTGAGGGTCTGAGAGTTTGGGTGACACCAGTAGTCAGTCTAGTCTACTCGTCTGCCAGTGCTCTGCGACGAGCCAAGTTGCATGGCTTATCCCTACCTAAAACCGCTCCCTTCATGCGGTTCCAGAAGAATCCCATCCGCCAACGACAGTACCTGCTAGTGCCGTTGGGAGACCCTGCTTTTTAGTGTACTGTGGTAGTTTTCATTCTTAATAATTAAAAACCATAATAGCATTGCGTTTTTTCTGCCCTAGACCAACAGAATTTGCCGGGGAATGTGCATATTCCCAATGGAGGGGACGACGCTGGAGAACATGTGGTCCGTCCAGTCGTCTTCGAAATGTTCGCATGCGGCGGGCCCTGCATGATTGTTTCGCACCCACAGACGGAAGCAGACGAGTGGAAAAGAGAGTACTGCGTAAAGGGTAAAGGAAGACAGAGGCCATTCCGTCGCATTCCTCATGCTGCAGGGCGAAGTAAAGTACCCCTACTGCCGTAATATGCATCTCACCAATCTCCATTTGTAGGCATCAGCCCCGTAAAGAGGGCTTCTTTCTTTGTCTGTTTTCATGTTCATGCTCATGCGAGTGTTTTCAAATTTTCTCGTTGCAATTGTACAGTCGGTACGGTACAGTGGGGGAAAGAGAGGCAGAGACAGGGACAGAGAGAGAAAGGGAAAAGAAAGGAAAATGCTTGATCTACACACGGTGGTACATAGATACATAATTATACTGGGTGACAATCTTATGCACACCACTTCCTCCCCCCTCTGCCCCTCCAAAAAACCCACCCACACCCAAGTTGCACCCACCCTCTCTCACCAATGGTCATCGTGTCCCGCGCCAAAAGTCTCCCCCTCAGCTCCTGCTAACAGTATCTGCACGCGCCAACAAAAGTACTGACTGACTGACTGACTGACTGGAGCGGAACCCTTCCACAGCCACGTCAAACTTTCACCTGGGACCTGGTTTTGGGCTGGGCGGCTGGGTTGGGCTGGCTGGCTGCAGCCGCTATCAATCTTGTTTGTTTCCTTAGACACACAAATTTCCCAATCCACCCGTTCCACTCCCGTTCACGATAGTTTACACATTCCCATACATACATACCTTCCTTCTTACTTCACTACTGCTACCGAATGCGTGCCATCGCCGCCTTCCAACAGTGGTCCAATCTGTTGTTGCTCTAAATATTCAAATCTGCCCGCCTGCCTCTGCACGGGCCATCCACTTACTTGTGGACTTCCCTCCCACCCCCCGTCCCCCATTCTTGTCTCGTCCCACCGCGGGGCAATCCACTCAATCGTCAACACAGCAACGTCCACAACACAAACAGCCTTACTTTTTCTCCTACCAATTTCCCGAACCGGTCTCCCATCTTCCACCGACAACAATCGCGTCCTGAACCCCGACGCCTGCAGCCCAGAGACCTCGACGTCCCACGCGCCCTCTCTCTCGACTCAGCCTTTTTCCCGCGTGCGCGCTGCGGCGCCTTGCCTAGTCATCGGCCACCCGCGCACAACAACCACCGCCCGCTCCCCCCCCCCTCCTCGATCCATAATTCCGCCGACCATGTCTATGCTACCTCCCGAGATCACGGCCGAGCTGGGCCAGCTCATCCAGGGCCTCCAGTCACCCGACAACTCGATCCGCTCTCAGGCAGAGGAGGCACTGGCCAACAACTGGACCAGCACGCGTCCAGAGGTTCTGCTGATGGGCTTGGCTGAGCACATTGCCGGGTCGCAGGATGTCCAGGTCCGCTCCTTTGCTGCCGTCATCTTCCGGAGGATAGCCTCAAAGACACGCAAGAACGAACAGGGCCAGGTCGTCGATGTCTTCATCTCCCTGGCCAAGGAGCAGGCCCTCGTCGTCAGGCAAAAACTCCTCGAGTGCCTCGTCAACGAGACCGACAAGCAGGTCAGGAACAAGATCAGCGACAGTGTTGCCGAGGTCGGAAGGCAATATTCAGATGGGAGTACGTGTCTATCTCCGTCGCGCCGGCCGCCTTTCTTCCCCCGCCGGATTTGCTAAAAACAAGGTACAGACGAGCCATGGCCAGAGCTGCTCACCGTGCTCTTCCAACTGAGCATAGCCGAAGATCCTGGCAAGCGGGAATCAGCCTTCCGCGTCTTCAACACCACCCCTGGCATTATCGAGAAGCAGCACCACGAGGCGGTTGGACAGGCCTTCACCAAGGGTTTTAAGGATGACTCTGTCGGTGTACGTTTGTTAACGAGTCGCGATCCCAATATTCATGAGGCAGCGCTGATATTAGCCAACAGGTCCGCCTCGCCGCCATGGAGGCCTTCGCTTCCTTCTTCAGGAGCCTGAACAAGAAGAGCCAACAACAATACTACCCGCTGATCCCCGAGGTCCTCAACATCCTCATACCCATCAAGGAGTCTCAGGACTCCGAGGATCTCAGCAAGGCTCTGGTCGCTCTCATCGACCTCGCCGAATCGGCCCCCAAGATGTTCAAGCCCCTGTTCCACAACCTGGTCCAGTTCAGCATATCCGTCATCCAGGACAAGGAGCTCAGCGACATCTGCCGCCAGAACGCCTTGGAGCTCATGGCTACATTTGCAGACTACGCGCCATCCATGTGCAAGAAGGACAGCTCCTTCACGAATGACATGATCACACAGTGCCTGAGCCTGATGACGGACCTGGGCGAGGATGAGGACGTCCAGGACTGGCTCGACGCCGACGACGTACGTCCAACCCGAGAGACAGAAAATATGAGAAGAAGAGAGAATTCCAGGATGTCGCTAACTTCGCATAGCTTGACCAAGAGGAGAGCGATCAAAATCACGTTGCCGGTGAGCAGTGTATGGACCGGCTGGCTAACAAGCTCGGTGGTCTGACAATTCTCGCGCCCACTTTCAACTGGCTGCCGCGCATGATGCAGTCCATGTCGTGGAAGGATAAGCATGCTGCTCTGATGGCCATCTCGGCCATCTCGGAAGGCTGCCGGGAGCAGATGCTTGGGGAGCTGCGACAGGTCCTTGACCTGGTCGTGCCGGCCCTCAAGGACCCCCACCCCCGCGTGCGGTGGGCTGGATGCAATGCGCTCGGCCAGATGAGCACCGATTTCGCACCCACCATGCAGAAGGAGTACTACGATGCGATCCTCAAGGCCATCGTTCCCGTACTCGACTCGCCCGAGCCACGTGTCAAGTCCCACGCCGCGGCTGCTCTGGTCAACTTCTGCGAGGAGGCAGAGAAGTCTGTGCTCGAGCCGTACTTGGACGACCTGCTTTCGTCGCTCTTCCGGCTACTCCAGAACGACAAGAGGTATGTGCAGGAGCAGGCCCTCTCCACCATTGCGACCATTGCCGATGCCGCGGAGGCAGCGTTCAGCAAGTACTATGATTCCTTGATGCCGCTCCTCTTCAACGTCCTGCAATCGCCGATGGACAAGGACACCCGCCTGCTCAAGGCCAAGGCTATGGAGTGCGCCACGCTCATCGGCCTCGCCGTCGGCAAGGACCGACTGGCCGGGGATGCCATGAAGCTGGTCCAGATCCTGGCCCACATCCAGACAAGCGTCACCGACGCCGACGACCCGCAGGCCCAGTACCTGATGCACTGCTGGGGCCGCATGTGCCGTGTCATGGGTACCGAGTTCCTGCCGTTCCTCCCCAACGTCATGCCGCCGCTGTTAGAGCTCGCCAAGGCGAACGCCGACATCCAGCTCCTGGACGACGACGAGCAGGTTGAGGCCCTTCAGCAGGAGGATGGCTGGGAGCTTGTGCCCCTCAAGGGCAAGATGATCGGCATCAAGACCAGCACCATGGACGACAAGCACATGGCTATCGAACTCCTGGTTGTCTACGCTCAGGTTCTCGAGGGCAACTTTGCGCCGTACGTTGCAGAAGTAATGGAGAAGATCGCGCTCCCCGGCCTCGCCTTCTTCTTCCACGACCCTGTGAGGTACATGTCCGCCAAGCTGGTCCCTCAGCTTCTGAACTCGTTCAAGAAGGCCTACGGCAACCCATCAAACGAGCTCCGTGGCCTCTGGGCTGGCACCGTCGACAAGCTCCTCGAGGTGCTGACCGCCGAGCCTGCTATTGACACTCTGGCGGAGATGTACCAGTGCTTCTACGAGTCTGTCGAGTGTCTGGGCAGGGACTGTCTGACTCCTCAGCACATGGACAAGTTCATCGAATCGGTCAAGACCGCCCTGGACGACTACAAGGAGCGTGTGCAGGAACGCCTCGAGGAAAACGACGGCGCTAACCCCGAAGACGTTGAAGACGAGGCCGAAGAGACGCTCATGGCAATTGAGGACGACCAGACCCTGCTGTCAGACATGAACAAGGCGTTCCACTCCATCTTCAAGTACCACGGATCTGCCTTCCTGCGCCCCTGGGAGCGCCTCATGTCGACGTACGAGGCTTTCCTCAACAACGGGAGGGATCCCACACAACGCCAGTGGGGCCTGTGCATCATGGATGACGTGCTCGAGTACTGTGGCCCTGAGTCCATCCACTATGCCAACTACATCATGACACCGCTCATCGAAGGATGCCGTGATGCATCGCCTGCCATTCGTCAAGCTGCCGCGTACGGTATTGGAGTCGCGGCCCAGAAGGGCGGACAGGCATGGGCACAGTTCCTTGGCGGCTCCGTCCCGGCTCTGTTCCAGGCGACGCAGGTGCCCGACGCGCGGAACGAGGACAACGTTTACGCCACCGAGAACGCGTGCGCGGCCATCGCCAAGATCCTACACTTCAACGCGAGCAATGTGCCTAGTCAAGACGAGGTCATTACTCAGTGGATCAACACGCTGCCTGTCACAAACGATGAGGAGGCTGCTCCTTATGCATATGCTTACCTGGCGGAATTGATTGACAAGTAAGTAGATAACCTGCCCCGTTCGCCCACCAGAGTTCGGCTGGTCAGGGGCATCCTGCTGCGACACACCTGTCCAGCCAACTGCATGGCTGAGTACCAACCGGCTCAAGTTGCCCTTTCAAATCATGATTCTCCGAATTGAAGAAGAATTTGACACTGACATCGACCTTCCAGGCAACATCCCGCTGTCGGCCAACAGCCTGACAAGATCTTCCTTTACATCGCACAGGGGCTCGAGTCACAGACCCTGACGTCGCAGACGGCCAACCGCGTGTGCACCGCCACAAAGGTCCTGCTCCAGGTGACCAACACGGACCCGACGCCGCTGCTCCAGCAGTTCACGCCCGACGCGCAGCAGGTGATCATGGCCTTCTTCAACTAGGGGTTGACAGTGGGCCATCCCAACGCGGCGCCGGCGTCGGACCCGGGGCGGCGGGCGAGGACCAACAGCTCGGCCGTGGCTTTCACGGTGTTGGGCTTGTAGGACGACCCGGTCGCACGCTACGAGGAATTTATTAAACCGATGGAAAGGCATATATGGGAACGGCAAATGGACAGGGTGCTCCGCGGACAAGTCCCAGACAGCAGGACATATCGGTGTTACTCCCCATGCGCCTGCGAGGCAAGGCAAGGCAAGCCGCAAGACCAACCGCGACGTCTGGCGACTTGATTTACCTCGGGGCCTTGCGGGTTTGGCACTTCTCTTACCCTCCAAGAGGGAAGAAGCGTTACCGAACAAATACCAAGAAGAAATAAGGAGAGTAGTAGGAACATGGATACACCATGCCTCCGGTGTGTGCCCTTGATTGGTTGGATGGATATGGATAGGGGATCGATCGAAGCGTTTCAGAGGAGAGTGGGAGAGGAGAAAGACAGTAGTTAGATTTCTGAAGATACCAAAACCACTATTTCTACCTTTTCTTTTTCTTATTTCGTTATCTTCGGTTTCTCTTTTCCATCCTTACTTCCGCTCTGGGCTTGACCGGTTTCAGGACTACCACAATATGAGCGTGTGAATGTGGATAGGTGATATAATGAAGTCGCGCTCGAGGTCTTCCGTCGGTGGCCTTCAAAAGCTTGCTTGCCCTTCGGCTACCACTCTAATAAAAGGGCATCTGTCAGCTTGCCCAGAGCTTGGCGCTACCTGGCACTTTCGACCACCGAGGGGGAGCGGGTTTCCCGACTCATTATGGCTCATCCCGCTGGACTCAGCATCGTGTGCCCATTGGTAGGGGACAAAAACACCCCTGCTGCAGCAGCAGTGCCTGCCGATCGTCATTGCGCGGGATAGTTACCACCAACTCATGATGACCTCGCTCAACATTGCATATCGCAGATAGGGGACAAGAAACCCCCTGATCGATCGTCACCACACGGATGAATTACCACCAAGTCATGCCATCATGGCTTCGCTCAGCATCGCATAACATCGGCAGGGAGCAAAAAGCCGCAATGCTTGCCCGACCTTTATTGCACGGGCAACAACTGAGGAGGAGGAGGAGGAGGAGGTGGTGGTGGTGGTATTGTCTGAGTCATCATGAGACGGTGGTAATTCATCCGCCTCCATAATAACCTCAGAGCAGACTAAGCAGCGCCGGCGGGGAGTAGGGCCACCGGGGAAGCAAGGCGTACAACAATAACAACGGCGGTAGTGGTCGAGGTCGGCCTCGTTGCCACTGCAGGGCTTGGGAGGTGTTCGGGCCTCCCGAGTTGATAAAAAGGGTTAGTGTTTTCATTTGGTGCGCGCTTTACGCCCGGCTCCGGAAACTTGAAGCTGGCGGGGTGGGAGTTTGGGACTAACGGCCGCTGGCCAGATAAACGAGGAATACGTGCGCAGCAAGCAGCAGCAGCAAGAATCGATCGGCGTTGCTTCCGTCTTGGAGTGGCTGATGCTCATCTCTTGTCCGATTCGGGCCTAGGCTGTGTGTCGCCGTATTCTGGACGCGATACGCGATTGGTCGTTGCCCGTCGAGGAGGCTAGGCTTGATGTGGCTGCTTATGGCATGCGGCCGTTTGAGCGGTGGTCCCTTTGTTTGTTGCGCAGGACGGGGGCAGCGTCATTGCTGAGATGTAGATTATTGTTACACCTCCAGGGCTGGCTGGAGTTTTTGATATAAAGATGGCCGTGGCTTCTTGGATGATGACGGGTGAGATGGATTGTTGTCTTGCGGACAATCTTTTCTGATATCGACGGTCTGAAGAGCATATCAAAGTCGATCTTTTTAACACAGCTTCATCTTCTTGTACACGAATTGCAAATTGAGGACTGAGCCCGAAGCAACTCAAGATTGAGCAAGATCCGCCAAGATGAGCGAAAACGGCCAAGTCGGTACGTCTACACTGTCCCTCTTCTCGTCCCCCACTGCCGCCGCCGCCGAATACTTACATCAATACGGCGAGTAGTGTCAGATAGCTACTGGATATATGCACCAAACAAAGGAGCGCCGGTGTTCTTCACTGTAGCCTTCGCATTTTCAGGGCTGTGGCAAATATGGCAGGGCCAGTGAGTGTAATCATCCTTCCCCGCGGAAGTCGAACCCTTGGCCAAGCTTCGTGTGAACTGACATGCTGTCTCTCGCCAAACAGCCACTACAAGTGCTGGCATGTGACGTGGCACTACACCTTATGTGCGGCGATATTCACAGCAGGCTTTATCACCAGGGAGATTGGGGCGTTCCACTACGATAACCTGCCGGTGTTCATAGCCAGTTCATGCTTGGTATACGCGGCACCGTAAGTCGAACCCTCAGGCATAAAAAAAGAAATCAAAGGAGTTCAGGGAGCAGAGGAGCTGACAGAACACCCAGCCCACTGTACGAGGCGGCCAACTACCACATCCTGGGCCGCGTGCTCTTCTACGTGCCGTACCACTCCCCAATCCACCCTGGCCGCGTGTGGACGACATTCGCCATGCTCGCGGCAGTGGTGGAGTCCCTCAGCGGCGTGGGCGCGTCCTACTCGGCCAACCAGGCGCTCCCGGACCGCATGCAGGACGTGGGCAAGGCACTGCTGAAGGCGTCGCTGATCCTGCAGCTGGTCATCATCAACACCTTCGTGGTGCTGGCGGTGACCTTCCACCGGCGGGTGCTCAAGGCGGGCATACACAACCGCAGCATCAACAGCTCGATGCTGACGCTGTACGTCAGCACGGCGCTCATCGAGGCGCGCACCATCTACCGCACGGTCGAGTACTTCGGCCTCGCGGGCGTGCGGATCCAGCGTGGTGCCGACCTGGCCAACCTGCCGCCCGAGTTCCGGTACGAGTGGTTCTTCTACGTTTTCGAGGCGAGCCTGATGCTCGCCAACGCGCTCCTGTGGAACGTGCGCCACCCGAGGCGGTACCTGCCCGCGACTACCAACGTCTTCCTCAGCCAGGCCGACGGCGTCACCGAGGTCGAGGGCCCTGGCTACAAGGACAGCAGGTCGTTCCTCGTGACCCTGCTGGACCCGTTTGATATGATGGGGCTGGCAACGGGCCGGGACAAGAAGGATCGGTTCTGGGAGGAGGGTCATCAGCAGGGGGGGCATGAGGTGGCTGGTGCTAAGGGCGAGGCCAAACCGGCTGGCCAGCACGAGACTGCTTGAGTTTCTTCGTTTTGGCTTGGGCGAAGATGAGGTGGAGACTGGAGCTCGATGAACTCTAAGCACCTTGGAGACGAAGTGATGTTGCACGTGTCGGGATCGGGGTGGCATGGAAAGTGGCTGATTTTGCTTCGTCAAGATCAATGTCAGTTTGTTCAGCTTGGGGCTTCTTGTTTGGAGGGCTCAGCCCCGTGTGTTGGTGGTTGCGGTTGGCTGCTGAACTGGGTGCAGGAGGTGTTGAGCATGTCATTTTTGTACTTCTTTACGTACTTGTTAGAGTTCGCACGATACCCATGTTGGCTGCAATTAGAAGATGGACGATCTTATGAGCTGGATTCATCTCCGGACGGTCCACACAAGACGTTGAATGACAGGCGGCGTGGGGTGAGAGAATCGCAATGGAGAGTCAGACTTTGTAAGAAAAGAGAAACTGAACGAAAAGACAAAACAAATTCTAAGACCATTGCAACGCAGGCCTTGGGAACAGGCGCAGAAGGCGGCGGAGTTGGCTGGGCCTGATACGCGAGACTGACGGTGTATGACCTCGGTCGAGACGATTTGGGCTGCTGCTGCTGTTCCTGTTGCTGCCTCGGACTCTTGCATTATCCTGCTGCCTTGCTTGATGGTCTGACGACTGTCATCACAAGTAAAGTGATGATGTGAAGGTGAGCAGCAGATAAGTTTACTGACACTCAGAAGAGATCCATACCTACAGATGGGAGTCGGTGCTGTGGGATCAGCTTCGCCGCTTCCCCAGGTGGCCGTCAAGGTAGGTCCAAAAATAGCCGCCAAAGAACGATGTGCTGTGTACTAAGTACCTCTGTATCTTCTGGCGCTAACCTCTTTGAGGAGCCATGAGCAGACGGAGCTGTGTGTGGCGGTCGCCCCTTCCTTGGACTGTCACTGGTCTTTCGGCCGGGTCATGCTTGCCAAGACAGGCAAGACAGACAGATTGAGAGATCAGAGCAGCCCAGAGCGGGCAGGAACCAGAAGGGCTGTGTGCAGCCAGTTGCGAGGAGGGTCTGTGCCTGTCAACTTGCAAATGTACCCGCTGCGGTATCTGCAATGGTACGGCAACACCACCACCAACGGACAACCCCTCCCTCTCCTGTCATGTGCCGCGCCGCCGTTGTGCATGCTGTCCGTTGGTGGTAAGCCACCATGCGCCGTCCGAACCAGACAAGCTCAACAGTGAAACTCGACCACAACCCAACCTCATGTTGAATGCCAACCAAACCTAGGTGATGAGGCCATCACGGCAACGGCAACGGCAACGGCAACGGCATCCCCATTGACACCAACGTCGTACCAAAACAGCAGGTCACCTGTGTCTTGTCTTGTCTTGTCCTGTCTTGTCCTACTGCACAATACGAATACGTGTGCAGGGCTCGCCACCAAGACAGGACAGCTCACTGGCTCTCGCCTTGACTTGACTTGACTGGACTGTGGATGAATTGGGAGATACACAACAGGCAGAGGATTGGTGCTGCAGTCGATCCAAAGCAACACGCCATCTATCTGGATCCAGCCCCGCCTCGGCGTCGTCCGCCGTCGCCCGCCACGTGCAAGCACAAAAGTGCTATGCTGTGTGGCTGCTGCCCCACAAGCAAGATATCGTCACGCCTTCTCGCCGCACCAAGGACTCGACTCGACAGGGCGTTACGCTCTGGCCGATTCGAGCCAAGCCGGCTGTCTCGATTACATTTTCCAGACATATCGAGCCAGCCGTTTATGCTCGCTTCCAGCCTGTACGACAACTGTATGTGAAACGTCCACATCGAAGCCCCATCACACACCAGCTGCAGCTCGCGGCGCCCTCACCAAGCCAAGCTCAGGGGGGCTAGATTCAACAGACTTCTGTGCTCCCAAGACCGGCAGCATTGCGCCCAATGCCCATATCAGAAATCGCTGGACTTGACATCCGTCCGTCCTGCAAATTAGCCTTATTAGTCCAACCTCGCCTCGCCCCGCCTACCGTCTCCTCCCACTCCCTCGTCATTCCGCCGCAACCTGCCCGACAAGTCTTGTCATCTCCGCCCCGCCTCCGTCGAATCTTCCTTCACAACTCCGGAACCTCACTCACCCTTGGACGCCTGAGATCCGTGAAGGATCAATAAGCAGCAAACCTACTCCTGCCTGTGCTGACTTTGCATGTGGCGCTCCCTTGATGAGTTGGCGCTTCCAAACGAACACACACAGCCCCACGGCCGACCAGCGATCCCAATCCTCTTGCTCGCGCTTCCCGGTCTGCCACCCCAGAAAGCGGGTTCTCCACTGCTTGTTGAAAGCAGTGGAAGCCATACTGGGGGCGGCAGGTCTCCTGTTTATCATTCCATGTCAACAGAGACAGTGAATAACCAGCAACGTAATTCAGCTGCACCCAGTGAGTAGTCTGGTTGTGGCATAGCGGACAGGTACAATCTGACGCCCGGCACGTCAGAGATCACCATTTTGCATCAAAATCCTCAATCTCACCCCAGGCAACACTCAATTCTTCCTCGGGTTCAAGCCGTGGCTTCGGAGCCATCCACGCCTGGACGCAAGCCGTGTCCATTTGCCCACGTTACCAAATTCTGAAAGGAAGCGACTAGCATCAGCCCCGCTCCCTGCAGACCCCGGGTGAGCGAAGGAGCACCTTCTTCCCGTTCAGATCGGGTCTTCCCTGTCAAGCCTCGTCAGGATTTTGCCCATTCTGATTCTGGTTACCATTCTGGGTCTTGGGCCTCTCTTGTTCATCTGGCCGTCACCGCTCCGCCCACCCCGTCCCGACCTGTTGGGGAGACAGATATCCACAGCGGCGGCCCCCGGCAGCGACCACAACTCGCAAGTCTGCCACTTGCAAGTCACTGCCACTCTTCCTCCTGACCTGTCACCCTCAGGGGTACTTCAGATCTGCCGGGCCCTGGTACTGGCGAGTATTCCCTGTAATCTCGACGTGGGTACATGATACACGTCTGCCTACTTCTACTCGTCCCCCCAAAAGCCGCCCTTGACCCCTGGACCACCTCGGACGCAACGCGTACGTGCATACAACATTCTCCCAAGGTGACATCAAGATACGACTGCCACCCACTCCGTCCAACACTGGTCCACTCGTGTGACCAACCTTAACTGTAGAACGCAGACCTGTCCAACAAGATCTGCAGCTACTCGCATACTTCGCCCTCCACCTCGGACAACAGCCACTTTACTCGGTACCTCGGTGGCACCTTTTTCATACCACTGGCTTAGTGTTACTGCCAGACCCGACCGGTATCACTGGCCATCCCTAACGGCTAGAATCCCTATATCTCCCTTCGCAATCCCCGATGGTCACGCACTGGAGGACAGAATCCATCATGGACAACCCCTTGACGAGGCCGAGTGCCCACAGCCTGCAAAGGCCACAAGTCTTTGTCAAAGTCGAGTTCGGCGTGTCATGGTCTCCTCAGCACGCTCCTCGATCTCGTGGTTTCCAATATAGATCACGCGCACTCCGAGAGAGAGCCGCATATTTTCCACGTCACGTACCGGCGCCGACGACTAACTATCTCGCTGCCGCATATATACAACAGTTTCAACAGGCTCAAGTGCCCCAATTCTACGACCAAGGAGCACCAGAACTCTCACAACCACATCAGGGGCCACCGCAACCCGAACAAGCACACCAACAAGGTCGACTGCAGCAAGAACACCAGCGAAACCGTTCAAGACAGGTCGACTTCACCTCGGCGCCCGAAGAACCTCTAGAGGATCAACGAGCCTCTCGTGAAGAGAGGAGACCCTCTGGAGAACGGCACGAGAGGGGACGCTCGGCACCACCACCCCTCAGCGACAACAATTGGGACGTAGTCCATCCTCAGCTGATGGCTGACAACCCAGGGGGCTCCTCGACGGCCTATGCCACCGCCGACCGACCAGTCTCGGACGTGTGGAAGGACCTGCCGGAGGTGCCCACACGCTTCCGCCTTGGAGAAGAAGGCATGCCTTGGGAGTCGGTGACGTTTCCCATGGGCTGGGAGCCATTCATGGAGCCGGATCCTCTTCTCCAGCCGCCATCGTCCCATGCTTCGCCCGATCCCCAGTACAGCCAGGCGGTATCACGTCCCTCAGAGGAGGCACCTACCGGTCCTACGGTCGTCCAGATTGAGTCGCCCATCGAGTCGTCGCCCCGGTATCGAAGGGAAGACCCGGAGAGGGTCCGCGAGCTGGAGGCGCTGGGCTCAGCAATGATGACGGTGGACAATGGCTTCGAAAACCAATGGTGGAACAGTGGGGAGCGGCAACCAATGGCAACCGCCTTGTATCCTCCGCCGACAACACGCGACCACGTCAGAGAGCAGTTGGCGCTAGGCTGGGCAATGGCACACATGCCGCCAGAAAGCAGCACCACAGCAGGAGGAGGAACAGTCTCCATCCTCAGCGGAGAGCCCGGTACTGCCACTCTAAACAACACGGTCGTTTCACCGGTGTCCAGCTACAGCGGGCCTGAAATCCAGCCCGGGCTAAGCAGGTCGCTGTCGACGAGGTCGGACGAGCTGTGGTTCACCGGCGGGAGATACGCTTAATGGAGGTACTGAAGGGTTCCGGCGTTTTGGGGGCTATGCTACGAGATCAATGAGGAGCGAGGTTACTTTGAATTGGAGAGCAGAGCGTGCTCGCAGTGCTCGACACGTTCTGCTACTGTTGTACGACTAAAATCAAAAGGATTTGTCCAAGTATGGCTTTTTTCTGCACTGGGGAGACACCGGCCTACGGTTTTGCTTGGCAGTCTGGGTGTCTATTGGAGGATATATCCACTAAGGCGGTTGCTACAACATTACTTCAAAGAAGAGTAGTTGTTGGCCCACGATCAGTATTCTCTATCTCTAATGGAATGTATCAGCATTCACTGTACAGTCAGGCCATCATGCCGTCGACCCGCCAACTGCCCCTTTCCCGTCCCGTTCGTCCAGAGATAGTCTAGTCCTAATCCTCAAAGGGGGGCCATCCCGCCCTTGGGAGCTCGTGCAGGAAATCTCCACCGCACCACATGAGATCGACACAGGCAGCAGGATTAAATCTGCATTGTCCGCATGGTGTTCGGGGCGCGGGTTAGCCTTTTAGAACCCCTGGAATATCTATCTTGTGGCGCATATGCTGCATATACCACAATGCAGTGCAGTGGCACATGTGAGACTGAGGTATCTACTCGACTGACTGATTGAATCAGTGCCAACAGTGTATGCTGTATGTACCTCGCGGAGGGGGCGAATAACGGGCGGCAAGGCCACACAGCCACGGGCGGTACTTGCCGCTGATTTCAAACTCAGCCATGTGTGTGTGTGTGTGTGTGTGTGTGTGTGTGTGTGTGTGTGTGTGTGTGTGTGTGTGTGTGCTTCCACAGACGCATACACACACACCCACTTCTTTCCCATCTTGGGTTTGTGAAACGTAGCGTTTGGATCTGCATTGTGTGATTTCATGGGTTGGTGTCGTTGGTTTTTACGTTCCATTTTCCGGGGAGGCGCCCATGTTTTTGCTTTTCTTTCTTGTCTGGTAAGGTTTCCTTGGGTGAGGATTAACTATCCTGGAGTAGAAACCACTGAGATTCCTATAGTACTTCTTACTTCACGACTAGGTTTGAGAAACCTTCCTATCATGGTCAAGTTTGCTTCAGGTATCCTAAGGCGTCAGCCACCTTACGTTGAGGGCGTCACGGGCCGAAAGGCGGGGGGATAGAGGGTGGGTATCACGGCGCTTCCTTCTTGCGAGATATCCATGTTATCTGATGGGAGGGATTTTGAGCTCTTGGGGGCCTTAGGCAGGCTGCGGTGGACTACTATCATGGCTTCTTGACCGCCGTAGAGGCGAGGTTGTGGCTTTTTACCGCTGAATGGCAGTGGGATGTCTCATGTGCCATGCTGTGGCGACGGGAGAGGATTTTCCCTTTCTGGTTTGTTTTTGCTTTTCCACCGCCATGTGGGGGATCGCTTGATATGCTGTCATCTGAGCTACATCAGCTCGTTCAACATCTTGTGCACTTACGCCTGGGAGGATTCTATAGTGATGCCCACATGATGCGGGAAGTGGCGAGCCGAGCCTTGACTATCTTCACTGAGAACAGACTGATATCAACATCCACCGCCTCACCCGGGCGTGCGGGCAAGGTTCCCTGGAATAAGACTAGCTCCCGCAATGTGGATGCTGCTGAAGCTGATACTTTGAGGCCGATCAGACTTTAGGACAACCACATTGAGACACAACACCTGTCTTTGCCTTCGACAAAAAGCCTGGTAAAGATGGATATTGCCGTCGGACCATGGCACAAAATTGGGAGGCATTTTCGCCTCCCGGAAACTCGGACTGGCTTGTTGGTTTGTACAAGAGACTATGTATGCACGGCATCAGCGTTGGTCTGAGCACTGCCGAGTAGGGGTTGCACGGAGGCTCATCTTATCGTACGGGTGGCGTGGGGCATTTGCTATTTTTGGAACATATCAGGAAAAAGGTTTTGGCATTGTGTGTGTGTGTGTGTGTGTGTGTGTGTGTGTGTGTGTGACTATGGATATGGTTTCTAAGATTGAGTATATCTGAATTGGATTTTGTAATAGGGAGTCTGTGGACGGGCGAAATCAATGGCTTCATGTTGATTGATTGCCGAGCTCCATGTGAGTCGGGTTAGGGCTCGAGGATAATTGTTTCATGATTGGGTTTTTTTTGTTTAGGTAGGACCCCTACTCGGACCCCCTGCAGCACCTAGCTTCGCTGTTTACTGCAAGTACTGCAGGAGAGATGTGATGGGTGGTTGTCATCTTTCTAGGCATCTGCATTTCTTGGAAGGGCCACCCAGGGGGGAGATCATACGTGGTATTCGGAACTGCGTCACAAAACCGAGCGTGTTGTTGATCGGTACAGACTATGGCCTCTGCTTGGTCACTGTCTGGTAAAACCACCGTGCGTTGCTGTACGTAAAACGGACCGGGCCATGATCAATTAGTACATGACCTAAGAGACGATGGTTAAGGCTAGCCTTTGACTTTTGTGGAAGCTGGATTTTGAACGAAGAAAAAGAAACATCGCACAGGACGCTACTAAAAAAGGACAGGGGAAGGGGGGTAGGGGGGTCTCTCTGAATAGTCTCCACCAACCACGACAACGACCACGACGACAACTCATGCAATGGTTCTCCATTGAATCGATATCCCTTCTAGAAACAAGAGCCAGACACGGCATTGATCTCCCCAATGTCACGTCAAAAACTCGAACACTCGTCTCGCCAGCCCATCCATTCCCCACGCGCCAAAAGATTTCTGAGACCCGCCGCAGCACGAAAAAGTGGCTTGCGACCAACCCCTGCCACCCCCGGCTCCCGGCTCCAGGCAACAGAATTCTCGGCGCCGTGAGTGGTGAGAATCGGCCGCTCCCAAGCCCGCTTCAAACCCGTCAAACGGTATCCCCCCCACATACTTGCCGTGCTTTGCATCGCATGGAATTTGACCGCTCGTCTACCTTTCTCTTTTCTCTCTGTGTACTCCTATCTGAGAAATGGATCTCTCTCTGATGATGATGTGGACTGAGGGAATTATTCGGGCATTTCTATAGGGCGGGTTGGAGCGGAAACAATCCCCGAGAGTGAACGGGATTGTCTCTGTGGAGAGGTCTATACTATTGGTCATCCACCTGAGGGTCCCGGAGCAAAATGGACGGACCTGTCAGGTTTGTGTGCTTGACAAACAACAGGTAGACTCCTGAGGATCGGTCTGGTTTTAGGGGGCCGCCACAAGTCCTATCAGCTTGTCCCCGGCGGTTCAAGCATCTCACGTTGCCCTCCCTAGTCTAATCGCTGGTGGTCAAGTTGTTGTGGCAGTGGTCAACAGCTGAGGACACGGACAGCCAGGTACGACAAGGACTCACGATTCACCAGTCGTCTTAATTTAGCAACATGTTGTATTTCCTCCGCCAGCCCTAGGCCAAGGCGCCATGCCATGCCATGCCCTTTCCAATCTCTCGTCACTTCGGTATTTATCCCTTTCGCTAATCACCCAAAATCCGGGGTAAAATTTCAAGACCAGTCCAAGCGGAATTCATCAAGACATTCGACCATCGACGGGTTGGTTCCGCCTTTGGAAGCAAAGACCGATATTGTTCGGCCCGTAGTGCATGACAGTGAGGATTCATTCCCTGGAGAATGGCCTAGAGCCAGCCAGTGCCGTCCTCAAATCTCCTGGCTGGTCCGTCCTCGAGATCTATCTTGGGGTGCCACCGGGGGGACGGAGAAAGCAGAGCAGATTGCACCTTGAGCAACATTGAATCCTTGGCGCTTCTCTAGCGCAGCTGGACCAACAGGCGGACTTTTGTTTGGTCGCCTTGCAAGGGGGGTATCCGGGAGGGATTAACGAGAGCTACCCAAGGTCCTTTTACATCGTGGGCCGTGGGGGGAGGCTGCATTTCGTTGTTGTTCCCCTTTTTGCCCGCGCACATGCCAGGTCAATGTCTCTCTCTCCAGTAAAGTCGGCAGCCCCGAGATCACTTGGGCCCAGGAACCGGCCGACTTCAATGAAGGGGACGAGATGGCTGGCCTCTGATAATCTTGTTGCCTTGGGAAGCGCGTGTGGAGGCTGAGGGTCATGATGTGATGCGATCGGCCCCAAACTCGATGAGGCCGTCCAGCCGCGCGACAAGCTTTCTGATGCTTGACATTGCTGGTGGATCATCCCCATTGTCCTCGGCAGTGGCCAGACTCCATCAATCATTAACACATGGTATTCGCAAACCACGCGGCAAAGACAATGACGAGAAACATGATTCGGTAAAGCCTCTGACCATAGATGGACTCTGGAGTAATGGTTGCTGCCCCATCTGCCTCCTCGGCCTCTTCAACCCCATCAGAAATGTAACGACGCACAGGAACGTATCCTCCTGTGCTGCGCAAAGTTTCATGTGGCTTGCAGGTGGTCAAACACAGCTCCAGCTAAATCGTTACATCAATGCTGCGTGCAGGACAGGCAGCAGGATATTCCACACGTGCGACACGACATACCGGCATGGTATTTGTTACTGCGAGTCACTGGCCTGATAGAGCCTGATAGACACAAACCCCCTACAGTACATACCTGTGACTGGATGGACTCGTCGGGTACATGGCCTGTGGAGTACAGATGTACCCCGTTGTACTCTTGCCAACGTCTGGGCGGAGACGAACCTTGGAATGGCCTCGCACGGCATCTTGGGGGTGCTCTTGGTTGGATCAAGCTGGTCACGGAGATGCTATACAGCGTCTAGGATACCCAACCCCAATGGATAGAGACAATTCTGGAGCCTATCGTGTAGGACACGCGCCGCCGCCGAGCAGCTTCACCTCGGACTTCATCGCCAAGTGCTGCCCCATTTCCTACAGGTCACGCCTGCATATTTGGGGGCTGCCGGCAGTCTGTTTGCGTTCTTACTCTTCATACTTACAGATAGCGGCGTTGGGAAGGTCTGACTGATCTTACTGAGTCTTGGATCGTGCAAGGCAGTCTGCTGGAAGCACCAGTCTATTCGGCGTGGTGGCTCACGGGTTGAGCCACTGCCCTCTCGCTTGTGAATCACTCTACACAGAGAGATTTCGCTTCAGGATCTGGCCCTCATGCTCGCCCGACCGGACGCGAAATTCCACACCATGATCAGTGCTCCCGAGGTCGCGGTTCTTCCAGAGCAGCGTGACGAAAGACTCGAGCAGAGCCTGCGTCTCTGTGAGAGGAACAACAGGGTCTGGCGAGACGTTTGATTTCGTATTTGAAGTGGACGAGTGTGGTCAAAGTCTCGTTGGAGAAGGGTCTAGAAGGTACACGATTAATTTCTACGCATCCATCATTGATCGTAAACCTCCAGTTTGCTACCACAACGACGTCCCGGCTTTTGATTTATGACTTCTGAAACGAACTCCATTTCAGATTAACTACAATTTTCGTTGTAATTATCAATATGTCATTCAGTCTCTCTGGACCGAGGCGTGCGGTGTACCTCAATATTTGCCGCGTCGGTTGGAGCAGTGCCCACCCACAGTCGCAATTGACAGGGGTGGGCAGCTCGACATCGTCTCGACAGCATCACTGCTTACGATAAATTCACTAGTATGAATACTTCACATCTGACCAACTTTGTGAACCTCCACAGCCATTGTAAATGTAGGTAGACCTACAAAAATTTGAGTTCTTAATTGCCAGTCCTGTTCAAATGTGCAAATTGCAAACCACAAGAACATTGAATGGCCAGACCTCAGTTCTGCAAGATGCCTGGCAGCCCAGCCATCCTCAATGACTGGCAGGCACAGCCTACTGGCTTCTACTTGTCATACGCGACGGTATTGCAACCACTGGAGAAACAAGAATCCCGAGAAACAGAGATTCTTGGCTTTAGAGTGAGTATGCATGTCCGTACTAGAACCCAAAGGATCATGGACAAGAGAATGATTTATGGTCGCCGTCCCACCTCCACGCCGCGAGTGTGTTCATGGAAGTCAGTGATTCAACAGCACCACAATCACATCTTTTCCTGGAATAGCAAGTCACAGGTCCAAGAAATGGGTTCGACCAAGGAATATAAATATGTTGCTTGTGAGCTCAAAGCCTTCCCAGCCGGGCTCCAAAAAGTCCCAATGGCCCAAGGAATGATCTTCCACGATATCCACAACGACCAGAGAACTGTACGACATCAATTCGATATCGCAAAGCTCTTTACCATGTGAGCAGCTGTTTCTCCGCAGTGGCTGGAATAATGCTAATGCGTGTTGCCTAGCCACTTACCAAGACCACGACACAATGGGGAAGGACAAGTCCAGCTGGGTGCAGGACTTCTTGAAAGGTTCGAGGAGTGTGCCTGAAACCAAGACGTTTCGCTGCAAGCACAAACCAGCGCACTCTAATCCCAAGAGAGTTTTTTTGGGTTTTGCGCCACAAGACCAATACGGTCGTGACGAGTGGGAGGTCGAATGGGCACCATGCCGTGAAGCGGATGCCATCAAATACATGGAGGACAAACACGATTACGACTACGGTCGACGGCACTACATCAACCATGGAAAGCCTCATCATCAGCTCCAAAAGGAGGCTAGATCCAAGAAGCACAGCAACCCGTCCGACCGGGGCCCGAGTCACCAAAGCACAGCTGCCCCGGCACCCGATCTAGATCAGAAAATGCGCGCAGAGGCGGCGGCTCGTCAACAGTATCGGCAAAAGCAGATGCAGCCGCCCACGGCAGCTCCGATGAATACGTACTCTCCTCAGGACAGATCCCGTTGGCAAAAGAACGACCCAAGTATAGAGACATGGAGGGCCGAAGTTAGGCCTTCAGATCGGAACTTCGATCGTCCACCACAGGGCGCATCCGGTGGACAAAAACAACCCGGGCATCGCCACCGCCATAAGTCGGCCTTTGAGTATGAGCAAAGAGATTGCGCTCAGCCGTATGCAACGGAGGCGCCAGGGGTCTCGAGCGCAGCGCGAGTCCCGGTCCCAGCCAGGGAGAACCCCGTGCTCCAGGGTCCAATGGATGGACAACGACAGATGCGTCGCCCTCACAGGTCCAACTTTCAGGACTATCCCAGACGGGATCAGCAGCTACATTCGTCGACCACACGGTCGAACGCACCAGTACCTGTGGACATGGCGGCTCCGAAGACAGGATCCGTCCAGCCCTTTGGACCGCCTCAGCCTGGAAGCATGGGCCCTGCCATGGAAAGGTCCGATATGCCTCACCCGATGATGCATGCGCCCCCGAATTACAAAATTTCCGTGAATCCAGAGGTAAAAGCAGCTTTCAGAACCCCTGGGCCTCAAGGGCCACAGGCTCCCCAGGGACCGCATCGAAATGAGTATATCGTCGTCACTTACGAGGAGCCTTCCGAGCCCCCAAATCCGAGAAAGCATCGGACTCGCCCGTCTAAGCATTCGTCTCAAGGATACCCGCCTCCACCTTTGATGCGAGATATGGCTGCTGGCATGCCTGAGGACCGTGGAACGCCTTCGCCACCGCCTTCGGTATCGTCGCGGGCCTGTTCGGCCCGCGGTGGAACTCCTCCACGGATGCCGTCCCCGTCAATGACGGCTTCGCATCACACAAGAGAGCCGACGCCTGTGTCTATGCCTCCTTTTCCTGGAACACATGCAATGCCGCCGCCGGCAGCGCCCACGCCTCCGCAACGTCTCCGGCCTGACGAGATGCCTCGGATGTTCAGACCGTCGCATCCTGGGATGCCGTCATGGGCGCGCGACACAACACCATAGAGCTAGGCATAGTTGCCGACGATGGACTCTATAGAAGTGGGCCCATGCCCCTCAGAGCCTGGGGATATTATGCAGGATCATGGTGTCTCATTCGCTTTTCCTTGTTTCTTTCCTTTGAGACCTGCTTTTTTGGACGTTTACCTTTTTGAGAGGTGGCACGCTGGGCAGCATAGCGACGCAGCGTACTTCTTGGCTTGCTTGAGGCGCATCTCTGCATTTCGGCTGGGTGATGTGGACATCGGCTGGCCGAAAGATCATACCACAGAGTATTGGAGTCTGGGTTTGATGCTGGCCATGTGCTACACTTTTGACTCGCTGGTGCCGGGTCTAGTTTTAGGTTTTTGGTCTTCTCTTCCTTGTTACTGAGCGACCAGTTGACATGGGAGAATCTTCAAGATTGCTTTTTGATTAACAGCTTTTGCTGGTATTTATAAGCATATAGTTTTGATGACCCGTCTGGCAAGAATATGCAAGCCACAAATTCTAGTGACATGGAATTCATTACCAAACTTCAACACGGCTACCTAGGTAAGTCATACGCGATTCATTGTAATGCCTATGTGTGGGTGTCTTACTCACTAAAGAGACTTGTCTATGTAGTTAAGACTACCATATACTGTCCTTGAGTTGCTACTGATGGTTGGTCACAGATGATGGTGACGGTTACAATGAAGGAGTATAAATATCTCCCTAGTAGGCAGCTGTTGTCGTCTTGCGATTCTGGCTTCTGTGTGCAGGCAACACAAGACCAAGTACAGTTGTGCAAATCCACTCAACCATCAAGAGAAAAAGAATCAAAGTGAATTCTTGCAGCAGATTCACTGCTGTACGTTACAAGCAACGATCAATAGTATGGGACAGGATCAGAGTTCTCCCATGGTGCATGGAAAACACAAACACACGCGTGGTCGAGGTCGCCGACACCATCGTGACCCTGATCATGGTGGCGACGATGGCCATCACCACCACCACCACCACCACGGGTCTTCTCATCAGCACCACGAACCCGAGAGGATAAACGTCCCCGTCCACTTCGCCTGCCATGACAATCATCGTAAATGTCAGGGTAAACTCTATCGTCAGGACGACATCAAAATGAAGGATGGCAATCTCATGACAGTCACCTGGCAGCACTGCCGCTCGGTCGAAGTCCATAACTACATCGACAAAAATAGGGCCGACCCCTGCGAAGGCCTGCATCAGGGTGCCGGACAACCTCCCCAGTCTCAACAAGCAGCCCAGTCTCAGGAGGAGGCTGGCCCGAGCTCGACCCAGCACCCCGCCATGGGAGCGCAGCCCGTGTCACAACAGGAGCCAAAGCCGTCTCTCGGCGGCGACAAGATGGGGCCTGGCCCGTCTGGCCAGCCTGTTCCGGGTCCCGGCGCTGTGCCACCTCCGTCAGCACGGCGTCTGCGTCCTGCTTATCAGTGGATGCCGGACGACGACGACTTGGTGTATGATGTTCCAGGTTCACACCGTGGCGGCGTGGCATATCCTCAGGGCACGGCGTTCCCTGATGAGCCCTACGCCGGTGAGTATGCAGGGATGTCAAGCGTGCCCCCCGGCGAGATGTATGAAGGCGACCAGGGCGCGCCATACCCAGGGGAATTTGGAGAGGGTGGAGACATGCCGTTTGCTGCTAGACCCGGGGCTAATAGAAAAGGCTCTTGGCCTGGGAGCACCTTTGCCCCGGCGGCTGAGCCTCCTCGTACCCAGTGGGTGGCGAATCGTCCTGAGAATTTCTACCACCCGGACGAGACCGATGGAATAGCGAAAGCTCCGCCTCACATAGTGCTACCGTCGGCCTGGGATCGGAATGGAATAAATTACTCCGATTTTTAATGGGCCGGAGAGGTCTCACTGATGAGTTAGAGGAATTGGTGTGGTGGCTATGAATGCCAGGTCTGCAGAGCGGTTGCGCTGAGTGTGGGCGCTTGCGCTTTGTGAGTGTTTTATTTGATTCTTCTGTGGCCAAACTAAGAGCGGTTGAGAAGATTTGATGCCGAGACTCAATTCAGTAGCGATGTTTACACTCAGTGAGGAACGATCATTACTCTTCCATGTCAGACACTCCATAGGCACAAGCACTTGCAGAAGAACGCGTGACTCTGAATTCGTCAAGAGATTCATTGCTGAGCTCCAGAGTGGCTATTCTGGCCAGAATTGATTGTCCAGTAACGCAGTGGTCACCCCCCGTCCGTCAGATTATTGACCGGGAATCGAACCACAGGATAGTAAACCACCCAGCAGCAATGCTGAAAGTGCTGAGAATGCCTTTCTTCGTTCCAAGTCCAAGTCTGGCTTTGCCCCCCCCCCCCCAAAAAAAAAAGAATCCCTTTTGCGTAATCACGAGGGTTGCTGGTGCATCCTCCGCCTAATCGACGTCGTCGACAGAAGCGAACTTAAACTGTGCGTAAGTTGGGTACTTGGGAGGGTACTGCATGGTGATGACCAGGTAGTGGAGCAGGATCTGTGAAAAAAACAACGTCTGTTAGCAAGTTTCCCCAGGAAATGCATCCGTTGGATGAGGATGCTGTGTGAAGAACCTGACTGTCATGAACGCACCTGGGGATCCTGGTCATCGCTCTCAGGCATCTGCCAGGCATTTCCCTTGTCATCGGTGACGCTTCACAAAAGGAAGATCAAATCAGCTTCCACTTTCCTATTAATTGCATAGCAGGCAAAACAACTGACATGAAGACACCCTCCTCGCAGGTCTGTCCGCACTCGGTGACGGTCCAGTTCTGCGCGGGGCCGCCGGTGATGTCGGCGAACAGCTTGTCGTCATGATTGATGGTCACGGCGGGGTCGGCGTTGATGGAGCTGGCAGAGAGCTGGAAGACCTGGGTGTCGTCAATCTGCTCGAGGTACCACTGGAGAAAAGGTGGCTGTGTTAGCATGGTGCTTTTCTTTTTCGGGTAGTGCTCGTTTGTGGAGTTGGGTAGGAGCCTGATTGATTTACCTCGGCTGCGCCTGCCTCGTCGACCTGGACATTGACTGCCTTGGGGTTCAAGGTCTTGTCCTCGGACGAGTCGCGCTGGACCCAGCGCTCGCCCCAGGGGCTGGTGGCGAGGGTGGAGATGTAGTAGAAGCCGGTCTTGAGCTGCATCTTGTCGACTTTGATCGATGGCTGTGCAGATACTGAGATGCTTGGCTTAGGAAGGTGGCGTGTTCCTTGCAGGCTCTTGGAAGAAAGTAAAGGAAGGTCAGTTTGGAGGGAAGTTGAGGGAAGGAAGGAAAGTTCTAGTAAATTTGAAGAATGGGTGGACCTTACGTTTGCATGGGACCAAGGAATGAATCACTTGAAGCACCTACCTCTTTCTGAATCACACATGCTTCGTCACATTGAATTCAAACAGACAGAACTTCTTATAAAAGTGAACTAGACAACAAAGCCCTCCCTCCCTTCACTTCAGCTGACGGTTCGAAATACGAGAGACAAACGGAGACTCAGATCCCATAAGAGGAGAAGAGCAATGTCGTAGACAATGCTGACAGGCCGTGCGTGCTCCTATTTAAGTGTCGCCAAGTTCCGCATGTTCCTCTTGGGGGCCGTATATTGCCAAATATCTGGCCTCCAAGGACGTCGATCCCTCCAGATGTCCTCGATGGATGTATCACTCGGGCCACTTGGCAATGCTCACGAGAGTCAACAGCACACTTGTCTCACAGTCCCTCCGCATTTCGACTTGGCAGAAGCCGCCATACAAAGGAAGGGAGACAGCTAAGACCTCAGCTTCTACAACTAAAGCTCCGTCTAAAACTAGGAATATCGGTTGGGGTTTAGATCTAAATTCTTCCAAATACATGGAGAGAGACCTCATTGGTCCAAATTCAATCTCAAAATGGTCGGCTTGGCATACCTAATTATTAAGAAAGGGGATATTTACACAGGAAAAAATGGATGGCACACAGATTACCGCTAACTAATCAACCACGCTACCGCTACAGCCAATCAGATCACACCATTTAATAATACTAGATAACCCACACTAGTGTAAATTACAGTGATTAACGATTATAGCACCTAATGGCCTTAATATACCAACTTAACTTAATAACCCTCTATTAACTATAACTTAAATTAATTAAATACTTAGTAAATCTATTAAAATACCAGCCTTAAAAGTAAAGGGTACTAGAAGTAATATTACAAGCAGCTTTATCTTTAAGTATAAAGCTGGCAGCTAAGAAGTAGTAAAAAGGAAGATAAGGGACTGTTAACTAGTTACTACGGGTAAATCTAAGGCCTAGTAACGGTAAGGGTAAGATTAAGGGCAAGATTAAGGGTAAGATTAAGGTCTTAGGGGCTTAAAATAAGGCCGGAAATACTATCCCTTTAGCTAATTAGGTATAGAGGGTATATAGTAATAGCTTTAGTATATAGTAATAGTAATGTGTGATAAGGATATATAGATATAATAGCTAGTGTAGTAAAAAAAACGGTATACTATATAAATTTGGTTAGTATACTTTTTTATTTACACTAGGGGCGACATATATCTGTGTACCATCTGTTTTTTCCTGTGCGAATATCCCCTTTCTTATTGAGACCGAGAATATCGTGAATTTTGAAAACGACGAGCCAATAGCTGATATGCGACCGGGCGAAACTGTGCAACAAGAATCAGTTCCTGTATTCATGGACGAGCGAGTGGGCATGCTTTGCCAACCAAGCGGAATGCGCAAATGTGCCAGTCCTTCGAGAAAGTCTGAATATGTCTGCACGATGTGTGGCTGCAAATGCTGCCCTGGAATTCTGCAGGCGAGCTGCTGCAACTTTAGAATTGAATTCATCTATACGCGGGCTTAGACTTCAAATGCGTACATCCATAAGGTTGTCACCTTGTATATCAATGTCGGTCGGCCTTGCCTGGTCTCTTGAGAACAGATCCTGGAGATCACGCAAGCATATGCGCACTTTTTTTCGAAACTCTTCTTCAGAAGAAAGCAGGTTTCGAGTTATGTTGTGAACCAGTGTGAAAGCTGGAGAGTCTGATGGGACCGTTGCTCGAATGGTTAAGTTTGGCTGAAGCTTAAAATCGTTCAAGAATGCTTGTTGTGAGTATTCAACTGCAACACGAACCTGGAGGAGGAAACTGAAGACCCTCAGCCCTCCTGAAACGGTCTTTCTGTTTCGTTTGAGTTGGGTTTGAAGCTGCGGCATTCCCCGAGCTTGCGGGCGCCTCGAGGCTCTAAACCCTAAGCAATCGCAACTCCCCGTAACGGGAGTCAAGGAAACCAGCTGCCGGGGTTCCGCTTCATTCGATGTGGTGCTGTTCCCCTGTGGTGCTGGACAGGTTGCGTGAGATGAGGACGGGTTCAATGTATCGCCTGCTACTGTCGAATTTCCCGTCATCTCATGAGGGCTAACGGAGAGTTCATGCTGAGAGACTGGCTGGAGGGGCATCTCAAGGCTTTTCTTGATGAAATTCTCAAGCGTGGTCTGGACTCTGTCAAATCTCAGTATCAAAGCATCCTCTGTCTTAGACAGCTCCGTCTCCACCTTCCTTGCGAGATCTGGAAGAGCAGTGTCAATATGGCCCTTGATACCCTCTGTTCCATCGAACATCAAGGAGGCAAGATCCTTCGCCTGTTGGCGGGACTCATCTCTCATGGCTGAGTTGAGGTCACTAATCAGATTAGCACGAGACCTCTTTTCATGAAATTCAGCCAAAGGGACTCGACATCATCTGGCTCACTAGTTTAAGACTTCCATGTAGCCTAATAGCACAAAATTCAGGGTATGGATTTGCTGTCTGAAAGACTCGAATTTGTCTTTCTGGAAGGGGTACCGTAATCTGCGACTGAGAACTTGGCGCCTGCTTTGCATGGCAGATCCGGTTGACGGCGGCGAATACTTGTCGCTGAGGTTTCCAAGCTCATCAAGGCACTTTCCGCAGGCAGTTATGCATTCATTTACGGCATCTCTGAAGTCCCGCTCCAAGGAGGACGCTGTCCGATATCGATTTTCGAGCAGCTATAGTTTGGTTTTCAGCTGCTCCGCGTTGTGTCGCAGCCCAGAGAGATCCTCTTCCCGGGACCGATAGCTACGACAATAGCTGATGAGTCTGTGACAGACTGTTATACTAGTAGAGAGTAGGCCGGCGGAGCCAGTGACAACGCTTAAAGGGTCCATTCTGAGGACGTAAACAAGGAACGGTGATACAGAATAAAGGGTTCGTAAGCACATCCAGTCAAACGAGTGATCGGGGAACTGGGGCGGGGATGGGGTCTCAGGACCTTTTCTGCCTGGCTGCCCGGTTGGGCTAATATTCATCTTAGTGACATGTTGTGTAACATAGCACTTGAGTAATAGGACTCGGCGAATGGACTCTCGCTGTTGCCAGGCTCAACCACACTATGGGAATCTACAAGCTCCACTAGGCCTTGGCTAGAGTTGTAGAGGAATGAATGAGAATGAATATTTCCCAGCGTGGAAAAAAGACAGTGCTGCGTCAGCATCAACCTTGGAATAGACAATTGCATTCGCGTGTTGAACGCCGAGTCTGGAGACTAAACACACAACCTCGTGGTGGCCTGACCCAAGTACCTAGGTAATTATGAGTGTCACGAAACTTCCGAATAGATGTCCGCCGGCAAACATCTTACTTCGCAACAGCCTGAATAATCGAATCCTGACGCCTCGGAAGATAAGTATGGATCTTAACAATCCGCAACCCAGCCTCATCAAGCAAATCCCGCCACTCATCAACAGTACGCTCACTAGCCCCAACCCCCATCATCATCACCATATCCAAACTCGTGGCCTGCCAGTGCGCCCTGGAATTAGGCACCACGATCTCGTCAACCAGCAGTTGCGAGTCGGCGCCCATCGCCTCCTTCACTCGCGACAGGATCGCCACGGCCTTGTCGCGGGGCCAGTCGTGCAGCACGTTGCGGATGTAGTAAAATTTGGCGTCCCTTACCGGCTGCGGTTTGAAGAAGTCGTGCGCCATGAACTTCACCCCGTCCACCGCCGGCGCAATCGCTATCGTCTGCGCCATATCCTGGAGGATGAGGCGGCCCTTTAGCACCGGGAATGCCTTCGCGAGCGCGGCGCACTGGTGTCCGAACCCCCCGCCGATGTCGACGAACGCCGGGGTGACGGGGCTTGTATGCAGGAAGGTGCCCAGCTCTCTCTCGAGGGGGAACACTGTGAACCACGGCACGCGAGCCTGCGGGCTGATCGACATGGCCTGCTGGAAGGCCTCCCATCTACGGGGCTGTGCTTTCATCGCCTCGAACCCGGCCACCTTGGTCTTGAAGACCTTCTTGTGGATTACATGTGGCACCTGCTCGACGTTGCGATATCCCGTCGCGGCGATAGCTTCGGGGAAAGCCTGCAGCATGCTGCCGACCGTGTGGAACTCGTGGTAGATGAAGCCAGCATAGTCGGGCCGAGCCAGTATATGCGTGGTCTTGTTTGCGGCAAAGGTGTGGTGGCAGGTTTCCTGGACCTGGTCAACCGATGCAAGATATCTTAGAATCCGGCCTGTGTGAGTTTTAGTGATACAATCATCTCCTGAGAATTCGATTTGGCCAGGCTTACGCAACAAAGAGGCCTCGACACCCGTCTTGGTAGATATTTCATCCACTGTCAGAGAATGCGAGCCGTCCGCAAGTATTTTGAATAGCTGTAGATCTTCTGCCAGCTGCGCCCCTGTGAGCTGAAGCTGTAGGTTTATGAAACGCATTTGGGTTTCTCCTGGTGTCTCGAGCCGCCACTGGAGCTTCTGCAAGCTGTCGAGCAACTCACCGCGAGCCTCATCGCTCTGGCTGGCCACCTTGTAGAGTTGTTCAAGGAGTGTATCCATGTCTTTCCTCGGGGCCATGTTGTTCTATTGGTAGCGTGGATCTTTTCGTTGTGGATTGCACAGTTCTATTCTAACAGTTCATGACATGCCTGTGTGTCTATTCCAAACGAAGGCGACCATGCTTGTTTATATTCTTGAACATCTGGCTTAGAGTTCAGTAGAATTGCTAAACACTTGTACTGCGTATACCAGCTTAGTACTGCCAGTAGCTGACCATTTTGTTATACAACCCCTACCAAGGTGACATGCCCGGCTGTAGGTGGGCCCGAACGGTACGTAGCAGCGATAGAAGCGAGGGAGAGAATTAAGGTTCTGGGTAGCTCCCGGGTTCCCGCGCCCGGGATGTACATCTGGGGACCACCATGATCAAGTCCGCGAGGCCAAGGGGTCGGATTTAATCATCTCCGCAAACCCGAGAAAGAGGCTAATTGTTCCGAGAAGGACTATCCGTCCGGTCCCTTTTGACTATAAGACGACGAGCCTTGCTCGTATATCCGCTACACGACGTACTTACTACTCGACCCCTTATAGAATAACCCCTAATAGAATAAGCTCCTAAGAAATAACCTCCTATGACATAGCCTCCTATAGGATAACCTCTTACAAGATAGCTTCCTATAAGATAACTCCTAATAGAATAAGCTCCTAAGGAATAACCTCCTATGAGATAGCCTCCTATGAGATAGCCTCTTATAAGATAGCTTCCTATAAGATAACCTCTTATAGGATAACCTCCTATAAGATAACCTCCTATAGGATAGCTTTTTCTAGAATAATCCTCTATAGGATAGCTTACTTTAAAACTATTTTTAATTATAAAGTAAAAAAGTTTTCAAAGCTTTATAATAATATACCTAATAAATTTATAAAGTCGCGAGCTTACTTTATAAGATAAGCTTATACTATTATATATAAATTAAATTTGTTTTTAAAAATATATTTACATAACATTATATTAACTATTTATATTCTTTAAGTTCCGCTACTAAGCTA
>JADAZS010000113.1:0-162339 GCA_014872975.1 Diaporthe citriasiana | reverse complement strand
CTTTAAAAGTAGTAGCTAATATAATTATCTACCTAGTATTTTAGTTATATAGGGTATAAAAGCTTACCGAGAAATAGGTTATAATTAATACTATAAGGATAAAATTACTTTTTATATCTAGTATTCTAGGAGTATAGCTATAAGATATAGTATTACCCTAAAATATAGTGTTACTACTTGCTTAACTATATATTATACCCCTATTTATTATAATAAAAGTATAATTACTATAAATAGGGTCTAAAAGGCTATTAAATTAAATCCTAACTAGTAGAGTGTTTTACCAGCTATTAAGGTGCCGTTTAAAGAAAAGGGGCCTATATATATAACTATTTATTAACCTTAAAAATTAGTAATAAATATAATAGTACTATACTAGGTATATAAGTACTATAAGATCTATAAGATTTAATAAATAAATAGTAATAATAATATAGCTAAGATTATAATAAAGGCTTAATTAAATAAAGTATTATAACGCTTTATTAACTATAATAATATTATAATATATATAAATAGCTATATTAACCGTGATAAGTTATCTGCTTAAAATAAAAGTAAAGGTGATTACCTGTAAAGTAATATTAATAGAGGTATATAAGATATAAGAGTATTAGGTTAGGCTTTATATAGTACTGGGTAAGGCTAGCTAGCTACTTATTTTACTTAATTCTTTACCCCTACTATCCTCTTCTTAGTTTAATTACTAGTAGGGGAGAAGATTTAGTTAGAAACTTTTATATCTTAAAGGTCTTTAAGATATTATAGAAAGAGAAAGCTACTTTTCCTACTTATCTAGAGTAACTTTTTTATCAGCTAAGTAGTATAAGACTTATAGTTCTAGTTAATACTTTTTATAGCCCTTATATATTAATATTACTATAATAAGAGTAAATTAGATTTTAGCCGGCTAGGATTTTCTATAACTAGAAGTAATTATAGGTGCTAGACTAGTTAAATCTAATAAGTAGTTTATAGATCTAGTATAGTATTAACTATTAGTAAAGAGATAGAGTTTAGTAATAATACCTAGGTAGAGGTATTAGTTATATATAAATAAGATTATAGTAAGAATACCTAGTTAAATAAGCAATATTTACTATAAATAGCTTTACTTTACTATTACCGTGGGAAGGATATAAGGCTATATATACTACGTGCCTTTGGCCCCTTCTTCCCTCCTACATACCAGACAAGAACCAACAAATAAAGACCAATTTGAAGTAATTACTATTACCCAAGCCAGACCAACAGTTGGCATGTTACTTTTAGTTCAGAGCCTGTTGCCGAGGTAGTAACTCGTTCGCTGTGAGCCTCGCGATCGTAAATTTAGCTGAGAAAGGGCAGACTGTAATGTTCATGGAGATAAAGAATTGGCCGGGAAATAGCCGGCATAGCGCCAACAGGCATATGGCCGCAGATCAAAACAGGAACCTGTGCCGGCCGCTGGCGTTGTATCAACCAACGAACGTTAAGAACGGCCTCTGAAATCAGTTATTGAAACCTAGGTGGCCCATCAGGCCGCCTCATTTGAGACTAGTAGCGTAGTGGCCTGGCGGCCTAAAATGTGGTCAATTTGCTCCCTCAGAAGTCTGGCTAACAGATAAAGACCTCGGGATGAATCATATTCACAGCGCATTGCTGGAGGGCCAGGACTTTCATAGGTTCACTAAGTGGAGAAGAAATCGGTAAGCACATTGTTCTGCCTCTGGTTCCATCGTATTAGAAGACATGAAATGGCATTGCAATCTAGGCGGGACCAGAAGTCCTAAATTTGACTCTCAGCAGGCCCTTAGATGGCCAGAGCCGGCCAGGGGGTTGAGGTGGGGGGGCCGAAGCCGGATGAGTGGCCGCCACGACCCATGAAGGCGAAACGGATGAGGCGGTCAGCTTACGCCGAGAGAAGTCTTGGTTTGGGGCTGGCGAACGTATATACTTTTAGACAACAAGATCGACAACGCTGCTTCTAGACTAGGCTAGGCGACCGTTCATTGTGAACATGCTATTTCTGGACCACATAACTATGCGGCAATTCACCAGGCCTTCCGTTTCACAGCATACCCTTACAGTAGCGATTGCTATGCGGGTACTTATGCGGCTGAAGCCCGGGTGTTAGTGCTACCACCTGTTTCAGATAATTCGACCTGACAACCTCAACTTCTACTAAATCACTCTGGCTAGCGCAACAACTCGTCGCTCCTCACGCTCAGCATGGCCCCGGTCTCACACGACAGATTTGATAAAGAACTATCGTCCTATGAAGGAAAATGAATGTACCTACATATGCACCTCCGCAGTGTGGTTTGGCTCTCATATGATGACGTCCTGGGTTCCAGCACGAACGGGCTTCAGCTAGCATATGTCCAAGGACTCAAGGCCGGATGGTTTCAACCCCAATGATGCCATTTGCTCTGCACGCACAAGTCGCCATCAAGTGACATACGACCTAGGCAGGGGAATACTACCTGTGTGAAGAGTGGCGATGAATTCAAGGCTGGGCATCCCGAGAGCTCAGATTCCATGACGCAAGGAAGGAGTGGTTCCTTGACCTTCTGGTGTAACTCGGAAGATTTCGCCCGACCGGATGACGCACTCCAGCACTCGAGGCCAGCAGATGCTGGAATCAAGGTTGCAACGGATGAAGGAAGCGCGGAGGAAAAGAGTTTCCAGTGTGACCAAACGTTTGCATCTGAATACTCCGCCGCACTGTGCAGACTTGGCAAGCCAATGGATTCGAATACCTGACTTCCTCGAGGTGAACTTGACTTCTTAAATCTTGTCACCTTGACGTCAAGATGAAGACATCTCTGCCGTGGTACCTGGAAATAAAACAGCACTTGAGGAAGCAAAGGGGCAAGGTAGCGCCTGATAGAGCCACGGGATTTGAGAGACCTCGGGACTTGTGAAAGTATGTACATTTGTTTTAGAAATAGCTACACGTATTCATGATACCGCTGATTTCATGAAACCAAGGTCCGGGGTGCTCAGAAACCTCGCTGCCGTGTGAGCCCCGAGTGCCGTTGCTGCGATTATTCCCACCCACACCAATATGCACCTTAAGAAGATCCCCTTAGCGACTCTCTCAGCTTCCTCAGAGTCGTTGAGTCGTGGGAAAGGCTCCCTAGGCACCGGTCTGTCTAAGAACTTGCAAAGCGGCTGCCATCCTTCTTTAAGGTTCATGACCAGAAGCTTCTGAGGTGGGACAACTCGTTTGACCATTTCATTATGGATTTCAATGAGATCTATTCAATTTCTCATATTGTCAGTTTCCATACGATCATTCCATTGAGTTCTTAAGTAGTAAGCAAAACGAACCTGGACTTAGGGGAGTCCCTGGCCCACGGGCCTTTTCCATTTCCCTCTTAGCAAGTCTCTGCCAGTGAGCAGCGATTCTGGGAAACCATCGCAGCCCAGGCATCGGAGCTGTGAGAATCGGCAAGTACCATGGGAACGCGTACTTCAGGTTGCCACCGATGCTCGTCCACCACCTCTCCGGGTCCCGCGTGACGAGCACCACCTTCGCCTCCGGGTACAACTCGACGAGCTCGGGGATGAAGTCGAAGTTGGGCGTGTCGGTCACGCCAACGAAGCCTGTAGTCAGTTCTCGCAGCAGCTTCATCGTTTTTTCCTTGTCGCCGGCCTCCCGTGCTTCGTATGCGCGGACCCATTTCTTTGCGAATGCTACACCTCGTCAGGTTCGTCTGCTACTTATCAAGCCCTCAAATTGCGGTGCACACACCATCCTCGCGCCATAGAATGTGAGTCCCACCGTGCATGACAGGACCATGCAGAACCTTCTCGAGCGCCAGTTGCATGGATGTCGTTCCTGTCCTCGAATAGCCGGCGCCGATGACTTGGAGCTGTGTCGCATCATCACCCGGCTTGGAGGGAACACCACCCATCTTGGTCGGTTCCAAGGTTCCTTGGGTTATTGTGCTGGAGTGAAAGGTTGAGAATAGTTGATTTCCTTTGGCTGTGAAGCGTTCGAGTGGCGATTTGAATCATCAGAATCTACTTTGAGAACAAACATGCGTGTTTTATTTCGCGGTACCAGAGCTCTGCAGATAGGGGCAACACAAATCGCGTGTTTCAGCGAGCGTGGGAGAAGTCTCGGCTGGAAAGTGGATCTCTCATGGACGTTGGTCACATTTGGGAACTAACTCTGCAGGCTTGGAAGTCTGATAACCAGAAAGAAAATATGATAGATTTGTTGTTGGTGGGCCTCCTCGGCGGACGTCAAATCACCGAGGCCGCCACCTTCCAGCTGGTAATTACATGTGCAGTAAAATGCAGCCAACAACTACAACAGCAGCCGCAACCCGAGCATTCAATTTTGAGGGCGTATTTGACCTGGACCTCCACGAAATACCCAACAGAGAAGAAGATGCCAGAAAGTATCCTTAGCGACGAATTCACTGCTTTCCCCGACGACGATGGGGCTCGGGAGGCGAAGTAAGCCGATAGCCGGAAACTGAGTATTTCATCCAAGAGGTGGTTGTTAGCTGACTCCTGGTCGGTTTTTAAGGAAGGACGAGACAATCCCGGACCTGTACTATTATGTTGGAACGGACGGCCGAACGTATCAAGGATATATGCCAGGAGGTGGGTCGGTCTTCCATCATGATGAATTAGTACCCCGCTGACGATAGCATGATTAGAATATTTGCTACCGAACGATAGTGTAAGTTCCAAGTTCGGTCTTGTCATGGTGGTAGCGATTCAAAGCTGAACCAGATCAAACAAGGCTGAACAAGAACGGTTGGGTAAGTCTTCCCGGCCACCGATTCTCTCGCTACTTTAGACGAATTACTGCTGACAATTTCTTGCGCAGACTTCTCACACGAGATATATCGACTCATCCTAGACAATAAATTAGCCGAGGCCCCAGTAAGATCACCGGAGTACGCACTTGACAGTAAGTACGATTGGAACTGGATAGCCTGTGCGGCATTGACCCAGTATCATATGCGACAGTCGGAACAGGAACTGGTATCTGGGCTCTACAATTTGGTAAGTGGGGTGCGGCTCGGGCAGACTCATCTCTATAAACGCTGTTATCACCACTACTGACACAGGATGCAGCAGAAGACAACCCCACATGCAATGTCATCGGAACAGACCTGAGTTCGATCCAGCCTTTGCCTTGGATGCCAAACTGCCAATTCGTCCAAGAGAATTCCGAACTGCAGGACTGGTTGTTTCCCCACAAGTTCGACTATAGTAAGCAGCTTTGGATACGATCTCTTACCACTTAAAGAACAAACATGCCCCCGTCTTGAGCCTATACAACAAAGACTTTATGGGCTACAGGGTTTGATGCAGGCTATGGCCACCTTGTGGTTTCGCTCCTAACCGTATTGGCATAAAACTACTTCTTTGGTTTTTTGACAGCTGACCCTGACTGCTGTAGTCCACCTACGCGGGACGATAGCGTGTTTCAACGACGTGATGACGATAATGCGCAAGGCATTCGACAGCCTCGCGCCAGGTGGGTGGATCGAATTCCAGGACGCCTGTTTTGAGATACATGGTTTGGAGAGCGGTAGGTTCCACGGCACCGCGATGGAGCGCTGGAGCAGACTTGTGCCTAAAGGTGCAGCGGCGCTTGGACGCAACCTAGCGAAAGCCAAGCTGTACAAGACACAACTGGAAGATGTTGGTCTTGTGGATGTCTGTGAGAGGATCATCCACGTCCCCGGTGGCCCCTGGCCTTCGGGGGACAAGGCAAAGCTCATTGGTGTCTACACGGCCAATGCTTTCCACACGGGAGTCGTGGATAGCTTCAAGAACTTCCTCCTTGCTGCGGGCGAGATGTCCTCTGCTGAGGTGGACACTTTCGCCGCCCAGGTCAAAAATGACATCCGCGACGCCAATATCAGATGGTACATTCCAATGTTAGTATTGAGATGATAACGGCATAGTTCGCGTGGACTGACATTTAATTTTTAGGTACGTCGTGTATGGAAGGAGGCCATATAATGGAGAGGCAGGCCATTATTGAGCGGTTGCAGCATTGGAATAGGGACCTCTGGAAGGGCCGTATTTGGCGTGTGGCTGAAAACTTTTGGTTGCAAGCAAGCATATTTGGTTTGGGCACAATAAAGAAATCAGGCTTGATGGGAAAACCGGAAATGAGATTGTCCACGATCTGCTATTTTGCGAACGTTTGCTTTAGTGAACACTCCAGCACAAGAAAACAAAAAGGACACTTGAGTCAAGTTGAACATGAGTACACCGGTGGGAACAAGTGGTATGGTTGGAACAGCGTACAGATCAAGTCTGTCGGTATCATCAATTCTAATGCTAGATCTACTCTAGATCAAATCTCCAAGTCGTGAATCTTGATGCAGTCACATACCGAGAGGTTCTCGGTAGTTCACCCTAGATGTGCCCATCACATCGAAATAACCCCAAAAACGCCAGGAACCCAGTCTATATGATGATGGAAAGGAAGCATGAAAACGCTGCTAGTAATGCATAGCTTTACTCTTACTCGATGGCGACGGCGTGGGACTCCTCCGAGTGCAGGGGGTTGATGCTCTCGTCGAAGCGCATCTTGAAGTCCTCGCCGAGCTGCTTGCGCAGGGCGGTCTGGACGGCCTCGAGAACGTTGGGGAAGACGCCGAAGTTGGCCGGGTTGTTCTCGTCGTTGTCGCCGCCCTGGAAGACACCGGTGCGCACCAGGCAGGTGTTCCAGCCGTACATGTTGCCGCCGATGATGTCAGAGGCAGGGTTGTCGCCGACCATGTAGATGTTCTCGGGCAGCTTCTCCTCGCCGTGCAGCTCGTCCATCCAGCTGGCCATGACCTCGTCGGCGTACTTGTACGTGGCCAGCTCGGGCTTGCCGTAGACGACACGCTCCAGGTCGCAGTTGGTCAGGGCCTTGTACATAGCCTCGAGACCAATGCGGAAGGCGCCCTGGGACATGCGGGGTGTTGGGTGCTCTGTGGGGCACAGCAGGTCGCCCTGGGAGAAGTAGATGGGGATGCGCTGTGAGACGGGGTCCTTGGCCCGGGTGTGGAGGCGGCCGTTCTCAGACTGCAGCAGGTCCATGATGATCTGCATGTCGGTCGCGTAGTCGCGGCTGTCGCTGAAGACGAGGATAGCCTCGATGTTGACCTTGGAAAAGTCACGGGGGCGGGAGGTGGCCCGCTCGGCGTCGGTGAAGACCCGGTAGGGGGCGATGGTCGGGTCCCAGGCGACAATGTCGTTGGGCACGACAATGTCCTTGAAGCCGTACTGCTCGGCGACCTCGCGGCACTTGTATCCCTCGCCACCGACGACGAGAACGGTGTTGTAGTACTCGGACAGGGCGGACATGGGTGTGTGGGACTGGATGAACTGGTCGGTGTGGACGGGCTGGCCGAGGATCTTGCTGAGCTGCTCGCAACGGGCCTTCTCGGGCTTGCCAGAACCGTTGGTGAGGCTGATACGATGTCAGCAGCCGTGCCAGGGTGATGGAGAATGCTGGAGGCGGGAGGTGCGGGAGTGAAAGACTTACAAGATGTGAGGGATCTTGATGCCGAGCTCGTTCTCGCCGTTGAGGATCTCCAGAGCCTTACGGCCCTCCGGAATTAGACGGTCACCGTGGACCAGGACACCGTCAATGTCGAAGGCAAAGGCCATGTTCTTGGCCTTCTTGACCTTCTCGGTCTCGATGGTCTGGACCTGGGACGCAAGCAGAGCGCGAGTGGGCTGGATCGGTGGCATGCCAGGCCGGGTAGGCCGGCCGGTGACAGGATCACGGTCAGGGTAGTGCACAGAGGACAGGCGGGACTGGCGGGACTGCCTCCTGGGGATGGGCAGAGAGGCACCAAAGGAGTTGCGAGATCCCCTGCGGTCCTTCATGGAGGGCACGACACTCAGGTTGTGCATGTACTTTGCCGCCTCAGAGACCGAGGACCGCGTGGCTGGGACCTCGATGGGGCCATCGCCCTCCTCATCGGGGATTGGGATGGCCCGCTTGCTCTCAGTCTTCTGGGGGTTTTGGGTGCCGTTGGTGGCCACCTCGGAGTCTTGGACGCCAGGCATGATGGAAACTGTCGAGGGGAAAGGGGGTATCAAAAGGCAAGGAAGGTTCTTGTGAAGTTGGCGTCTTGGGGATGGCTTCCGGAGCTTCTGTCACAACAACAACAAGAAGCAGAAAGATAAGAGAGATCAGACAGGTTTCACACGAATATCAACCTCACCTCGACCTCCGGGAGTGGGTTCCTCGAGCGCTTATATGCTCTGCCAGGAGCCTGCTCCTCCCGAGACCCAAGTCAACAGAGGGCCAACTTTTCTGGCAGAGCTGTCTGCTCGCATTGTGGTACTGTGCGTGCCTAAGGTTATCCCGGCAGGGGGTCTTTGGTTCGCGTCTCGCGAAGGAGAAGCTGTTGAGATGATCTCATTCATGCGGGCGGCTGAGCGGGACAGTGTACAGTCTACCTCGCGCCGGCAGCCCTGTGGCGGGTCTGGATGGCGGGACAGAGGGGGAGGCTGATGTCGCCAGTACCTACTCGAGTAAACTAAAATGTCAGCCCCAGGCATGTACTGTGCATCTCTAACAACCATGTGTTTGCTGGAGGACATAAAGAATGGGGACAGTCGTCCACAGTACGTAAGGGTATCGGACGAAGAAAGATGGATACCCTGACTCGAAGAGGACGTCATCGCGCCACAATTATCGCGATAAATTCCCGCGACGACAAGTATCCACAGATTAGGATATAGCACGGCTAGCACAGGCAACAGCGCGGGTAAGCGTGCTGTAGTCTTGTTAATTTTAAGCGGAGAGCCTGGGGACGACCGAGACAAAACAGAGGTACTGTGTAAAGGGAAAAAAGTCCTCTGTTCCGAAACGAGCTGTCTGGCTCGTGCGACGCGTGTGAGTGCGGCGAAATTGATGAAAGAAACTGTAAAGAACCTTCCAAAGCTTATCTTAGGGGGGATCGTCCCGAAATTCGCGTTACTTGGGTAGTGACAGGTGGCAAGGGACCGTGCTATGTGCAATGCAGTACTGTCGCTGCTGCTACCTACCTATGCAGGCCAAACTTGACGTCTCTACTGTAGGTACGCCAGGTACACTAACTACACTAAATTCAGTCAGTCGCAGCGGTGCTCCCCTGAGAGCCGTGCAGAGCCGCCCGGCGGCCGGTGCTGTACACAGAAGCTCTGGTTGGCTGGTGAAGCTGCCTGTGCCCTGAACCAATGAACCGAGCCAAACCGTTTGAAGCTTTGCCGAGCTGGAATCTTGCCGCATTAGGTGCCCTTGGCTGCCCTGAGATTCCTCCAGGGAACATGAACCCGGAAAAGGGCCGTGAGGTCCCACCGAGAACCCTCCGCATACCCTCCGCCTCCTTGCAGCACTGCGGAGCCGCAGATGGACTGGGTGATGTCACAAAACCGGGCCTCTGGCGAAATCTCTTCCGATCTGTTCGGGCAGGATCCATAAAAGTTCCAGACATCTGGCAGTGAGATCCATGATCGTCGCCCCCGGTTTGGCCAACCGCTTCTCAACCCCTCAGACAGCTCGTTGGAGTGAGTACCCAAAACTACCTACCTGGATACCAAATGGCGCACGCTGCGACGGCGCATCACTGGCCGTACGGTGTGGCTGCACCTGGGTACCGAGTACCTCGCCGTCCTACTTCCCTCCTTCCTCCCTCCTGCCTGCCGTCCTGGTCCCGCCGAGACTGCCGAGCCCACCCCTGGGAGACCGCACATGGAACCAACCTCCCGTCCTTGGTCCATCCTTGCGACACGTTGGACCCTTTCACATGCTCGACGTCGAAGTGACTCAAGCACAACCAACTGAAACCACCATCTCGTAAGGTTGACCCACGACAATATCCACTTGGAATCGCCGACCGCCCTGGCAGGCCTGGAGACGGTGCGAGGCCTAGCAAAAATTAGCAGTAACGGCAATAAATCAGCCGCCCGTGGCGACTGACGACTCGTACAATGAGAATGACCTGGCACTGGCCGTACTGTGCTGTCGTGACCCCTCCTCCCCAGGAACGGGCAACTGGCTTTTCTGTTGGGGCGCCGATGATGCAATCACACCTCCAGCCCGGCCTTATCAATGCTGCGCTCTCGTTAGAGTTCCGAAGAAACCTTGGTCGCTGGTGTTGCGCTGCCCGTCTCTGACTTGGACATCACATCCCGTCGACACGCAGACCGACTTTTTGGCATTCACGGATCGACGATCCCCCAAGAGTTGACAGCTTATCAAGGTAAGCCCTCGCTGCCTCCTGCGCAGCTGCATGTGACAGCGCATACATACTCACACTTTTAGATAGCAACCATTCCTATTCCGCCATCCCAGGATATTGCAGAGCAAATCATAGGAAAATGGCACCACAATTCACCTTCACCCTGAACAACGGCGTCAAGGTCCCTGGCCTGGGCTTCGGCACATTCGCCAGCGAGGGCTCCGAGGGCGAGAGCTACAGGGCCACCAAGAAGGCCCTCGAGGTCGGCTACCGGCACCTGGACTGCGCCTGGTTCTACCAGAACGAAGGCGAGGTTGGCCAGGCCATCCGCGACTTCCTGAAGGAGAACCACGACGTCAAACGTGAGGACATCTTCGTCTGCACAAAGGTCTGGAACCACCTGCACAAGCCAGAGGACGTCAAGTGGTCCTTCAACGACTCCCTCAAGAAGCTAGGCCTCGACTACGTCGACCTGTACCTCGTCCACTGGCCCATCGCTGCAGAGAGGACCGACGACTACCAACCAAAGCTTGGCCCTGATGGGAAGTACATCATCAACAAGGAGCTCACAGAGAACCCTGAGCCGACATGGCGCGCCATGGAGGAGCTGGCAGAGTCTGGCAAGGCCCGCGCCATCGGCGTCTCCAACTGGACAATCGACGACCTGAAGAAGCTCTTCTCGTTCGCCAAGATCAAGCCCGCCGTCAACCAGATCGAGATCCACCCCTTCCTGCCCAACGAAGAGCTCGTCAAGTTCTGCCTCGAGAACAACGTCCTGCCCGAGGCGTACTCGCCCTTGGGCTCCCAGGACCAGGTCCCCACCACCGGCGAAAAGGTGCGCACCAACAAGACGCTCAACGAGGTTGCTGAGCGCAGCAACCACACCCTGGCACAGGTCCTGCTGGCCTGGGGCCTGAGGAGGGGCTACGCCGTGCTGCCCAAGAGCTCCACCCCTCACCGCATCGAGAGCAACTTCGAGGTGCCCAAGCTGTCCGACGAGGATTTCGAGGCTGTCAACCAGGTGGCCAAGGGTCGCCACACGCGCTTCGTCAACATGAAGGACACCTTCGGCTACAACGTCTGGCCTGAGGAGTCCCCAGAGAAGGGTACTGCTGCTGCCTGAGAAGTCCTGACGCTGATCAAATGGTACCATCGAGCCATGGCGTGGATACTTCTGAGGAAGCTTGGGGAGTAGAAGCAACACATAAAGTGATTGGAGATACCCATGGACGAGAGCGAGCGAGGTTTTGAAATTTACGACAAAAACAATGTACACAGCACTGAATGAGAGACGATAGATCCGAACCTGATAGACCAATAGACCGGTTCGCCCTCGATACTACCTTATGCTTACCTCTCTCAATGTCTGCTACCTGGCGCGTTGTCGTCCCCGCACCTGGCCGACCATGCGGATCTGTCATTGTGAAACAAATACTTCAATTCAACCCCGGATTCGCGTCCAAGGCGGGTAAGACCGACTGCACTGCAACGCAAATCAAGCTCCAAGGCCGTCAGTCTCGGACAGCCAGTGGGGTATCCATGCGCTGTTATCTTGCGCTATGTATTGTCCAAATGGTACCGGCTGTAAGGAAATGAGAGTATCCCACCGAGGAGACTTTCATCCAACAATTCGCGTCTTCACAGCTATACACAATGTGGTGTTGCCTCCATCAACCCCGTACCCGAGGTGCTAAGCCGATGATTTGCCCCACATCCGAGCACTAGGCTTGAATTTGGCCAGGCACATCAAACATCCCAACAGTCGGCCGCCTTGGGAGTTGAGGCTAGTTACAGCACTACCGCAACAACCATGCCCAGACCGAGTGTCAGCATTGAGGTCACGGGTGGTTACACTGGACCAAGCAATTAAGGAGTCATGCCTGCCCTTCTCATGAGGGGTAGAAACAGCATGAAAGCGAGCATCTTTCAAGACGACGTCTCATTTCTTGTCTATCACCACCTGATGTGACTGACCCTGACTCGGTAAATACAACCCTCCGCCGCGCCGCCGTATGCAAACCCCCTTGCAACCCAAATCACAAGACACACAAGAGAATTTACTTTCAGCACAGGCCTGCGAAGATCTTCTCGGAGCTGAGAGCAACTGTTGACGATGACGTCGAGCACGACCTTCGTCCTGGTCCCCGGCGCGTGGCACCCGGCGTCTGCGCTGGACCTCATCGCGAAGCCGCTCAGCGCCGCTGGGTACACCGTGAGGGGAGTGGACCTTCCGAGCGTCGGCTCGGAGCCCCCGCTTGACGATTTCAGCCCGGACGTCGACAAGATCAGCAGCGTTATCGCGGAAGAGGCAGACAGGGGTCAGGACGTGGTCCTGTTCATGCACAGCTATGGCGGCGTCGTCGGCACGGAGGCTTGTCGTGGTCTGGGGAAGAAGGAAAGGGAGGCCGCTGGTAAGAAGGGCGGCGTGGTGAGACTGATTTACTGTGCTGCCTTTCTGCTAAGCGAGGGCGAGTTTCCTGCCGCCGGCTCAGAGCTCGCAGGTAGTTACTTGCTAACGTTGGTTCGATCTTCAGGAGTGTCTCTCTTTGAAAAGATCGGAGGCAAGCCGCTGCCGTGGTTCATAATCACGGACAACGAGACTCGCTTAAAGGCCGACACGCCCGAGGAGATCTTCTACAACGATCTGAGCGCCGACGAGGCGAAGAAGGCCGTCGATACTCTGTCGCACCACTGCTACAAGTGTCTTTTCACGAAGCTCACGTATCGTGCGTACATGGAAATCCCGACCAGTTATCAGTTCTGTACGAAGGACAACGCCATCCCGTTGTTTGTCCAGGAGAAGATGGTTGAGGACGCCAGGGCTCTCGGGGTCCACATCGATACGGAGACTTTTGATGCCTCACATTCGCCGTTCTTGAGCATGCCCGATAAGGTTGTTTCTGCGTGCAAAAAGGCTGCTGGCAGTTCGTGATCGAAACCTGTGAGTATTCTCGTGCTGCTGCCCGATGATTATTGCAGCTATCAGAAATCTTTTTCCCCCTTGAATGTCGGGTATTCTCTCAAATGCGAACGCGTGTAGGATGAACAGTTCGAATCTCGTTGCTATGTCAAATGAGGTATCATGTGAATACGCAGAGGCAGCAACGGCTGGCCACAATGCTTGAAATTCAAATTTGACGCGAAATTACATATGTATCTGTTATTGGCGTATAGCATTGACTAGCATATGTACTGTATGCCATTCCTTTTCTGGTCCGCAGTGTCTCGATTAGTCTTGATCATCATGCTTCAGCCTGGCCTAGACCCCTGGCTTCCAAGGAGTAGTATATGTCCAAGCCATTCAATTCCCAAGTTTACAGTTTTGCGAAAGCATACATCAAGTGATTTCTTACCAGTATGCGACTGTAGATCGACTGGATATTACTGAAGAGAAGCAAGAGAGCGACTCGCTTTCTATCGCGTAATCACAAGATATCCAATCTGTGGCCTCAAGTGCTGATAGTATTGAGACGTGGTGGTCTATGGGAGCTCATCGTGAAGAAGTGAGGTTCTTTGTGAAAGACGATTGCGATGCGTTTGCAGACCGGCCGCATTTCTAGAACTTCCTCAGATTCGAAACTCAGACAGACAGCGATAAGTATCACTCCTCAATGATCATTTCAGAGGATGCTTGATCACCAATTTTTCAAACTTCATTTGAGCCGCAACTTTTTGGAGCTCTACCAACGCATCTTCCGCCTTCCCATCAAAAACCTCGACTGCTATCATACGGTACGCTTTCCCATAATGAGCTACATCCCACTTCACAGCGTCCCAATGTCCTCTTCCAATCTTCAACCCGCGCAGGTACAGTAATCTCCATACCGTTTGCTAGACGCAGAGCCACATCACTACGGTTGCAAGCTATGGGCATCTTTGGATTAGGCTTGCTAGGATGGAAGACCGTGGTCAGAAACACCGTTTCGGGCTCCGCTAGTTGCTCAGCCAGCTCAACCGCTTCGATAGATTCCGCCGCATCTATGGCGAAGGACATCTTGCCACCTGCCGACTCTCGCACAGCCGTCCTAATCTTGCTTGAGACAAAGGGGTCTTTGTAATCGAAGCAGTGTGTCGCGCCGAGGTCTTGGAGCAGTTCATGTCGGGCGGGAGATGCAGTGGCGATGATGGGTGATATCACGCGCTCGGGCAAGTTGCAGTGGATGAGACAGAGACCAACGCCGCTTGACCCACCCCACCCCAACAACGAACCTTGACCACGTCCTTGGGGTTCATTTCCATCTGGTGGCGGGGCCTTAAAGGAGGCATACAACGCATCAGCGGCCTTGCATGTGACCACGCTCAGCGCAGCGGCCTCCTGAGGCGGAAGGCTCTCAGGCACGCTGAACATCATATCCTAGGGAGCGGCCAGTTGTGCCTGGTGCGAGCCGTACTTCTGTGGCCGTCCCACACCTGTGGGGGTCATTCCGGCCACAAGCTCGCCAACTGCGAACTTGGCCTGGCCAGCACCATTCGGTGGCGACTTCGGGGTTTCCAGGACGCGGCCGCAGAAGTCATATCCTATCACGACATCCTGCACGCCGAGTCCTGGGTTATGTTTGATATCAGCCGGGTTGACGCCAGAGTATAGAACTTCGATCAGATACTCGTCCTCCCTGGAGTAGGTAGGGGAAAATTTCGGATGACTGATGTCTTGCAACGAAGAGGCATGAATTCTGTTGCTGAGGCATTCTAGGATTTTGGGTGAGCTCGTGGTGCTGCTACACTCCGGACGAAATTGGGTTTGCGTAATTCCGTGATTTTATAACCTACTGCTTGAAGCAATGGACTCCTTTTCATCGTCGGATACACACTAGCCTCGGACTGTCGGGGAAATTGGGTGTACGCGAGTCTAAGTACAGTATTGGGCCGTCGGGAAGACCTCGGGAGGAGGCAACTCTTCCGCTTCCAAGACCAGTGCACCTGATACGTGTGTAGCCATCGCCGTCGGAGTTGGCTCAGCCAAATCACATTGCTGCCTTCAACAAATTCTTGACGAGGCTTTATGAAGCGATTGTGCCTATTTTCGGTTCTGAGACTGTCAATTGACTGTGATACTATTTGATGGCCGGAGAATCGTCCGGGGGTGTATTTATTGTAGCAGTAACAAAACCTCGGAAGCGAAAAAGCATGCATGTTAATAAGCGATTGACGAGAACTTTACCAGTGAGAGAAATATAAGGTGCATTCGAGTTCTCCTGCCCATGATTTTGAACATGCGTTCCGAAGTTGCTGAGATCGAGAAGCTAAAAATGGCGACACTAAAGCCTCCTACGATGAAGCTGACCGAGGCGTTTTCCAGAGGCGTCCTTTCTGCAGCTGGAACAGAGGCCCTGGAAAGTACCTTTGATTAGAATTCTCGAGAACAAGAACATAACATATGTGACCAAATGGCTCAAGAGTCTGCTGAGTGATGCCTATAGCTTTCCTTCAAAACTTGCTGCATGCCCGTCACAAGTCACTGGCTGAACCCAGCTTCAGAGACCCACTACTTACGTCCCCTCTGCATCTATGAGATGTTTAGTTGGATTGGAAAGTGGCACCAGTATGGAATGAAATGCAGCAGAGCTTCCCTGCCATTTGTAGCCATTGTATTCCAGACTGTACTGATGTGTGAGCCTTGCCACTGGTTGGAATTGACGTATATTTGACTAACAGTTTCGATCTCATGAGTTTGAAAAGCTTAATATCCATGCGAATACCATGATTCCACCCAGAAGATTAAATTATTTGAGATCTAGCGTCGAGGTAGTCTGAAAGTCACTCACTCTTTCCGGCCGAGCGGAGACAAGACGGTTCCGCTAAGCTCAATCTCAGAGACTGCCAAATCCAGTAAAAGTTTTTTGGAAAGTTAATTAACCACACTTTTTGTAAACAAATTTGGCGTGAGACCCAGTCAGTCCTTGGTAGAAGTCATACAGCAGCTTGGATTAGGCCACTTAGACAGTAACCGGAGCGGCGCTCGGTCCTCGGCTCTCAGGGCCGACCATACGCGAGCATCTATGTGCGCACCGAGACGGCCATTGCAAATTTTTATTTCATGATAATATGAATCAGCCTCGTTGGTTCATGGAGCTCGTCAGCGAATTGCAAGCGGAGTATGGGCATTGGTTGACGATTTGTTATTACAAGAGCTTGAGCGATCTCGGCTTTCTGTCCAGCATAGATATCTGTATAGAAATGGGGCTGAACTTTCACGACGCCGTTCCGACATAAAACGCGACCTCATGAAGTAACTTGAGAACTACAGACCCTATACTACTCCCTTCCTTCTTGACAGGCACCTTCTGCTTGTATAAACACTCAGAATGGCATCCGATATTTCGAGTTCAAGACTACAGCAAGACCTGTGCCACACAGCAGAGCAGCTGGACCCGATCAAACCCCCGCCAGTTTCGTTGATGACGGATATCGAGAAAAATGGTCCACTCCCAACGGAGTCCGAGACCACCGTCGACCGATTCGAGGTTACCTTTGACGGCCCTACGGACACTGACAACCCTTTGAACTGGTCCAAACGCACGAAATGGACTGTAACCTTAGTACTGGCGATTACTGCCTTCAATAACATCATGTTCTCGACGATAGTGGCACCAGCTATCACCAGCATCTCCGAAGAGCTCCACATGACTTCGATGGAACCCTACATGGCATACTCCATCTACGCTCTAGCGACAGCCCTCGGACCGCTTCTTATTGGTCCCCTATCAGAGATTCACGGCCGCCGGCGGGTTCTTCACTCATCGAACATGTGGTTCTTGGGATGGAACATTGCATGCGGGGTCTCGCACAGCAAAAGCCTGCTCATCACTTCAAGGTTTCTTGCCGGCTTCGGAGCAAGTGCAATATTCGCCCTTTCTGATGGGGTTTTAGGAGACAGCTGGACTCCTGAGGATCGCGGTCGGTCACTTGGAATTTAATGGCTCCTTCCCTTGCTCGCGGCCGCTTTCGGTCCCATTATCGGCGGGTTTATCGACCAGTATACGACTTGGCACATGATGTTCTGGTGTACCTCTATCTTCCAAGGCTTAATGTCACTCGTGTCTTTTTTTCCCCACCATGAGACATAACCACCTCAAATACTTGGCCAGCGAGCTTCCAAACGCCGCCGAGAGACTGGGGATGGGGTTACCACACTGTCTACGAGCCGCTCGACAGTGGACACTCTGCGACCAAGCTGGTTTACCAAGCGATGACCCGGCCGTTGAGGCCTCTGGATTTTCATCCCATCATCCAGATCATATCGCTCATATCCGCCTTCTGGTATGGCACGCTATACATAGTCCTGTCCAGCTTCTCCACGCTGTGGACCTCCTACTACGGAGAAAGAGTCTCCGCCTCAGGCCTGCACTACATTGCCTGTGCCCTAGGTGAGATTGTTGGGGCACAGGCAGCAGGGCCCCTGATGGACGCTCTGTACCGGTACATTGTCGATCGCTCTGGAGACAAGAAGCACAAGCCCGAGTTCCGATCCCACTTTGCTATCCTGGCTGGTTGCTGGCGCCCCTGGGTCTTTTCGTCTACGGATGGACGTCTCAATACCGTGAACACTGGATCTCAGTCGATATTGGCGTCTTTATTTTCTCGGCTGCGGGCCAATTCAATGGGATGCCGTTTGCAGGCGTATATCATCGATGCCTACCCCGACCATATTAGCACTGCGCTTGCTGCCAGCCAGTTTCTGCGGAGCCTGACTGCTTTCTTATTTCCACTCTTTGTACCTGTCATGTATTCGGCCTTAGGACATGGGTGGGGAAACAGTCTTCTGGGCTTTGCTGGGATTTTCTTTGGACCGCTAGCTCCTGCGATCCTATGGTATTGGGGAGTGAAGCTTAGAGAACGGACCAAGTCGAGCCGTTGAGGCACTTGGGCGCCAGACAATGGGGGCATTGTCTGCCTCTAATTATCTTCAGTCTATTCATGGGATGAACTTTGCCATGCCGCTACAGCTGCTACTGTGGACTGCCAAGAAATCGTCTGGACATGAGAAGAAATACGGAGTAGAACCAAAATTTGGCTTATAATCAGTTAGATCGACCATTCCTGCATTTGGACTCAATTGCGACTTTCCTCAAACGATGTACAAACTGTGAAGTACATTGACTGTACGAGTATATGCAATCACAGGCAGCTCAAAAACGAAGTCTTGCTTAACTTCAAATCTGAAATCAACTTCAGGCTGCACGAAACGTACAGGGTCACAAAATAAAGTGGCCTTTCTTGGAAATCGACTCACTCAAATACCGCAATAATTATGTTGGATCAACAAAGACAACCCTAAATTGCTCTATTTACGGCCAGAATATCGGCGTGGAGACTCCCAGAGACGCCTTGAAAATGCGATGTTGCATCTATTGGACTCAAAAATTGCGACTGATACAGAATTGTGGCAATTTTGCTTTCTAAGGTCTGATAAAGACTCTGCTTTGTCTAATACGCAATGGTGGAGATGGTAGCCATATATGCATTATGGCTAAGGACTGAATCCCTTGATTAAGTTCCAGTGTCACCCACTAACGATATAGCCTTGATAGAATTGTTCATATCTCATTAAGTATAGAATATCCAATAGGATTATTTCTAAAAGGAGGTTTGGCATTATAGGTGTGGATTCAATAGACCGTTTTACTGAAACCTAACTTTGTATTTAATACGAGAGTATGCTGAGCTATTAACATCCTTTTAAGGAGACACCACTTCGAGGCCTTTACATGGAACCATTAGAAATTTATCGAACGGATCTATATTTTCCGGCGGTGATTTGATCCAAGAATCAGTATATTCTTCGTACGTCGAAGTTTGTGACGTCTTACCCCCTGGGTTTAGAGCCATGTAGGCAGCCTCCGAATGCCACGACGCCGGCGCCTTTGACACAGGGAGCTTGGCGAGCGTGGGGAGCTCGACACAGAAGCCCCGAGTTGACAGCGAGTATATGCCGTAAAACATGTAGACGACCATGACGGATCGGCGGATGCTTTCGGCCAGGATCCAGGTATGCCAATCATGTGTGTCGCTATCCGCATTCGGCGCACGATGGCTGCCGCCGCCAAGCTCCGCCATGGACCGCCTTAGCAGCTGCAGTGCCCACGTTGTCAGCAAGTCTCGCTGCTGCTCGACAACGAACCGCTGCTCCAGCCCGCCTCCAAAAACGCGCATCATTTGGTACAGCGTGAATGCCTGCAGCCGCGCCAGTTCGTCCATGAGAGTCAAGCCGTTGCTAGTGCCGCTGATGCCGCCGGCGCCGACGACTCCCAGACAGCCGTGGCCTTGGTGATCTTCTTCGTTCATCGGCGGAGGAGTGCTGAGGAGTTCCAACACCTCTGCGTCGACAGCCTGGAACAGGAGACTCCGTTTATCCTCGTCGAGCATGCAGAATGCTGCCGAGTTGCCGAGCGCCGCCCGGATCGCCCGTGGCATCGCACCACGGTAGAGGTTCTTGTGCAGGAACAAAGTCTCGCCTCGCGTGGCAAGCTCGCGCGGGCAACGTTTGAGCTCGCCAATGACCCATCGCCAGCTGTCCGTACTGCCTTCCACGCGCTGCAACTCGCCTAGACAGCCCAGAAAGTTGGATGTGTTCAACTTTGGCGGTGTCGGCTGTACACGCAATGATGCAGAAGAGGATGGGGAAGCTGACGGCTGGCCCTGGCTGGAAAGTCGATCGAATTGATTTCCCTCTCGATCCACAGAAGAGATATTTGCATGGGTAGAAAATTCCTCAGTGAAATCCCTACCTGCGGATAACGGGCCATTGGGCAGAGTGGCGGATGAAATTGGCGCATAAACGTAGTGGCAGCTCTTGTTGGTTCGCCGACAAGTCCCGCATGTTGGATAACCGCGATCACATTTGCGGCGCCCCTTGAAGCATGCATTACATGACTTACGTCGAAGAGACATGGGAATGGCAGTGTGACGTGCTGGGGTCGAAATGTGTCACTGATTATTTCGAAGACGACAGCCAGATGCAACCGGAAGACTTACCCCAGGGTGCTTTGCCAAAGTGGGACCCTCGTAGGTAAGCCGTAGTATATAATAATCTACAGAGTAGCTAGGGGACTGCGGGGTTCGCCATAGGAAGAGTCATATGGCGTAGGACTACCCATTATGGCAACCTTTTGATGACAATCCAGCCGCTGACCAATCCATCACCGCGCACCATTCCGAGTTGGCCCGTAGTGAAGTCATGCTCCGTGAAAGCGACGCCTAATAGCAAGTCTGCTCTTTTTATGCTCAAACTGTATACTTTCTTTGTTAATACCTACGCATATACTAATACCAGGCCATATCCAGGATCATTGTGCTCTCCCTACACGTATTGGGATTCTATTCAGAGGGCTTGCTATTAGCAAATGCCTCTGCCGTCCCAACCAGGCCTTCTACTCCGAGATCCTCCTTTGACAGCACGTCCTCGTCGATGCTGCTAAAGCCCTTGCCCTCCATGACCTCCATGTAGGAATGCGACACGTCCATCAGCTCCCCCCATGCAGGCCATAACTCATTGTAGTCCGTCTTGGAGATCTGCACGCACCGCACACTGATGCCGTGCGCCGCGCTATAAAGTCGCCCCACCTCGGACAATGCCAGCTGTTCGTCCACTCCCGCCACGGCCTTGGCCGGAAGGGTGAGATCCGGGCGGTCGAGGATGGCTCGCACGAAAAGCCCCGGGTTTGCCTTCTCATCTCCTAGTAGTGGGATCTTAACCGTTGTCGGCACACTCAGTAGCTGGATGTACGACCTGTCGCTGCCCCCTGTGTGAACTTCGCTGGGCTGATACCACGGGTAGTTCATGTTGCTCGCGTACCACCCGAGCCAGAGAAATGTAGTCTTGTGCAGCAGCTTCGGATGGTGAGTCTTGATATAATCGTCCACGCGGTTCTTGCTCTCATAATAAGGGACGACGATCTTTCCGCCCGTGTTTTTTTGCGAGTTTGGAAGCGTCGACCAAACATAGTGCTCTAGGGACTCGGTTGTGGCCGCGGCGTCCGCGAGATTTTTGCCCAGACGCGTCTCGATCTCCATGGACTTTTCGATCCCAAGCGTTGGAAGCGCGTCGAAGAAGTTGGTCGCAGCGAAGACAGCATAGCTGCCAGCAAACGCTGACCGGAGGGATTCGATATCATTACTGTCAGCCTGAACTACATCGACGCCGCGGACTGCCAATGCTTTAGCAGCATCACTCTTATTGTTGCGCGTTATTGCCCTCAGGGAGTATTCGGGGCTGTCCAGAAGCGCTCTGATGACTGAGCCTCCTTGGATGCCAGTGGCGCCGATGACAGTGACGATCTTAGACATGGTGAAAGATTGGGTGGAGCTTGGTTGTTGCAGTGGTGAAATTGTCGTACTTCCTGCAGACATAAAAAAGTCCGAAACTGGCTATGGTTGTCTTCCCTGTTGCGTTCAGGTCAACGTGCTGTCCGCTGGGCAGACAACACGTTATATATAGATTCATTGTGGAGGTGCTTTGGTCTCGGTGTTCATCGTAGATTTGAAAGCCCGCACTATTCAATGCCGCATTTCTCTCGCATGTAATCAGTCAATGGTCCTAGACAATGGTTTGGTAAGGATACGGTGTGCGGTGTTGCCAAGTAAGCCAGCCCGAAAGGCAGGGTGCGCAGCGGTCAAAAGTGGGTCCCGCAGCGGCACATACGAACCTTGGAAATGTCAGCACCGCAGCAACCGCAGCTCATGGACTGACCCTTGGCCGGATGAGTCCGAATGTCAGTTGACGTTGGTCTTTGCGTTGGTTCTCAAGTTACCAGACATTTCAATATACTTCAGGGGGCAACGTGCATCTCTGCATGTGTACCATCCGTTTTCTTCTAAACTTTTCATCCATCCAGAGGCACTTTTAATAGTTACACTCGCTTGATCAGAAACCACCAAACCACGAACCCAGAGTGAGGACTCATTTGCTTGACGTCATCATCATCGAATTAGGCGCACCAAGGTCATACTTCGTATCCTTCAGTGCCGCAGCAGGACCTCTGCTAAGGTCAATCTGGTCAAGTGGCGTCAGGCCTGACGGGTTCCCAACCTTTGCACTGTAAAGGCGGAAGCCAAGCCAAGCGACTGCGAAGACAGGGATGGTGATGTAGCTGGCAAAGAAGTCTGCCGCGCTGAAGCCTCCGAGGAAGGCCCCAAAGCCATTGAAAAAGATGATCAGGATAAAGAAGAAGATACAGGTGTATGCCATGTAGGGCTGGGCCCAGCCACGGAGGGAAAGGTTGTGGCGATCAATGCCCTGGGCGTCCAGGGCGCCTTTGAAGCGCACGTAGCAGGAGCAGATGCAAGTCCAGGCAATGAGCGACGACAGGGCGGACAGATTCGATAGCCAAGTGAAGGCCTGGCTGGAGCCGTTGGAGACGGACAAGAATGCCAGGAGGCCGAAACAAAAGGCGACGATGACACCGACATACGGAGTGCCGACGCGGCTGGTTTTAAGAAAGATGGAAGGCATCGAACGTTGACGAGCCAGGGCCATCAGCGTGCGGGAGAGGCCGTAAGCGTTTTCGTTACCTGAGCTTAAAGCAGAAGTCATGACCTGAGTCTGAAGTTAGAGGACATTCCAAAACATGAAAGACGGGGGTCCGTGACAGGAGAAGTGTGTTGCTTACAATGGCATTGATAACTGATGGCATAACTTTGACTCCCGTCTGCTGGCAGATGACGACGAACGGCGACGAAGCAGCCGTGTGTCCGCCGGAGCTAACGGCACTTAAGAGCTCGGGGGAGTTCTGGGAGACGTTGAGGCCGATTATGAGGACAGCCGTAACGTACAGGCCGACAATACGGTAGAAGACGGTCTTGGTTGCTGACTTCATGGTCTTGCGAGGGTTGTGGGCCTCTCCAGCGATGACACCGATGGACTCGACACCGCCGTAAGCAAAAGCCGCCTGAGTGAGAACCTTCCAGAAGCCAAGAAACCTAGCGGTATTCACTGGAGTTATGCCGCCGAAATCGTCATTCCAGGGCTCCTCCCGCCAGTACTTGCCGCCTGTATAGACGCCGTTGATTACCCCGGTGTTTGCAAGGATACCAAATATGATCAGGGCGACAAGGAGAGCGATCTTCAGGCATGCGAAGAAGAACTCGACCTCACCGTACCACTTGACGCCGAGGAAGTTGGTGGCGACACAGACAACCAGGAAGACAGCGATGTATATGCCCAGGTGTGACGACGACTCGTCCCAAAACCCGATCATGAGACCAATCGCAGTGATTTCTGTCGGTACGGTGAATCCTGTTAGAAGAATGTAATTGATACCCATGGCGAATCCCATTTCAGGTGACAGGTATTTGTTGCCCATTTCTATAAATCCACCAATGTTGGGGGCAAAGACAGTCCTATCAAACATGATTGTTAGTATATCTATCTTGAATCTCATTCATAGCAAAACCACTCACATTTCACCTAAGCAGTACATCATCATACCAACTAGACATCCAACAATCGTATAACCGAGGAAGAAGCCAACCGGACCACCATTAGCCAACGCTGAGCCGGAACCAAGAAACAAGCCAGTTCCGATTGTGCCAGCCAGTGCAATCATGGAGACATGGCGGGCTTTCTAGAGGAGAAGTCAGAAAGCCATTTCAAAAGTGCGAAAATTTAAGAGGCTCTCAATTGAAGGAGTAAGACAAAAAAGAAAAAAGAAAAAAAGAAAAAGGCTGACAAACCAGGTCACGTTTTGTGCCAAACTCTCCAACGTGGGTGTCTTCAGGCTGAGCCAACGCATTTGGGTCCTCGTACATCCGTGCAACGCGTGTGGAAGCGACCGGCTCGAGGACGTTGACAACCTCCTTCTCTTTCTTGTCGATGCCCGACGAGTCGGTCTCGCTCCTGCTGATGCCGTACATGATGATTGGCTTTTGTGGGCAGCTGAAGAACTACGCACTGTCCCAGGATGTTGTAAAGAGAGGGTAAAGAAAAGAGGGGGGCGAGGGTTGAGACATTGAGGAAAAGGGTGTCTCAGGAGAACAGCGTCCTTGAGTAATGCCGCTATATACCACTGCATCCGTTAAGAAGCCTGCGGATGCTTTCGTGTCGGCATGCCTGGATCTATCTAACTTCCGCCCCCCTCGGATCCCAGCCCATAGGAGTAGCTCAGAACCGGGAGGGTCCATGTTTGTCAAACACTTTATTTTAATGTGAGTTTGTCGAATGGGGGCAAAGCCCCACCGGCCCTGGAACGGTATCTTGGACTGGACTTTGCCACGAGTCTGTATTCTAGTGTAGAGCGTTCGCTTGGCAGTGGGTGCCAGTGGTCCTGACTTGGGCCAGTTGAAGTCTGGGGATATGTCCTTATCTGGACTGCCATACACTAGATCTCGCCGCAGTAATGCCGGGTCGCGGGTAATTCTGGGGCAGCAGTCTCGAATCGTGGAGATACCAATTGCATCAATTGCCTGTACGTAAGTTCCGAGGGCCTGGGACTTGAAGGCTCCATGATCCCCAAACTGCTTCAACTTCGCTCTCAAGAAATTATCAGTCGATGTTCCGGGGCGCTCTCGTGATCTTTTTGTAAACGAGCTTTTCTTCGAATGCACGAGATTATCCGCACTTCTCTTCGTCAGCTCCCCATACTCACTTCCGTTATCTCGAGCCCCTGAATCGCGGGTGTCTCAAATTCATCCGAAAATCCACCGCCACCATGACGGGAACCACAATAGAACCAATCCACTCCCTTATCTCGGCGAGAAGCGGGTCTGTTACCACACTCGCCCACGTCAAACTTGATGATCATGGCCAGCCATAGGGAGACCTTGTCGCGTGCCTGTCATGCCTTTGCAGCTCTCTATGTCGAAGCGAGCAACAACATACAGAATCGCGGGGAAAGAGGTAATTAGTTGAGAAGACGTCGTTCCATTTTTGGACTTGGGTTTGGATAGCCCCAAGTCCTGAGTCAACGTGAGTATTGTCCAGGGTACTTTTCAGAATTTTCGAACGAAGCCGGCTTTGCATACACAATCTTAGTGTGACAAGCCAGTTAAAGAGACAAGCAAATTCCATATGCTCTAGCAGATGTCAAAAGCTTCTTTTAGCTGGGAGCATCGAGCTTGTACCTAGTCAGTACTTTTTGTAGACATAACAGGCTTCCAAATGACGGTCACGGGAACGAATACTCTGCCAAGATGCCCCTGCCCAAGCCACTAACGGACTTGCCGAGCTGCGCTCGGAGAAATCAAGCTATTCCAAGACTCGCCGGTTATCTCTTGTCGGCCACAAGCTCAATAGCTGGGGTGGCTATACATTCAGCCATATGCAAAACATCGTACTTTTGGGAGTGCCTGGTCTTATAAGGGCTGACAAGGGAATATATTCGTTCCCTTGGCATTGCCTACCTGACGCCTCGATTTTGTGGATCAGCAAGCCTATCAGCCCTGAGAGAAGGCCCGGGTGGTATTCAAGATCACCACTGGTTGAGCGTTTGCTCAAGCTGAAAGGTGGAACAAACCGCCGGTCCTGCCCTCAAGTTGTGAGTAGGCACACCTGGGCAGTTGACTGCAGTATGTGGCGCTGAATCGACAAATTACTTGACATGTTGCAACTGCATAAAAATATCGTTGGAGGACAGATGAAGCTTTGCTTCTTATTAGATTTGGGTGTTTGTGTTACTTTGTCCGAGAGGAATGTCACAGCACGAGTTAGTCACAATGACTGTTAGTCACTGGTGTCTGTTCTGGCAGATAGTATCTGACCTCCTCTTTCAATCATATGTCAGTATTGATAGTGAGCCATTGAGCGACCGTGACCTACCTCCCTGTCAGTAAGATCTGTCGTTATATAGATGAGAGAAACATGTCGAGGGTTGACTTGGAGCGACACACACCATTTTCAGAAGGCAATAGTGATTTCTTGACACAAATCAAAACCATTAATTTCTTCAACAGCACGCTTGAAACTGCGACGACGGCGGACATCTAGCCTGCTCTTTGGACCATCAGACACGATAAACACAGAACCTATAAGCAATTGTCACTTATTGCGACAGACGAGCACTACAGACAATGAACAACTTAACCGCAACAATCATCCTCAGTGCCTCTGGATATGTTGCGTTCTTGATGATCGGCGTCGCATGCCTGATCTGGTACAACACATGGAATCGTAAGAAGATGGAGAGAAATTTTTCGACTTATGAAGCATCCTCGGCTAAGGTGGAAAATCCCGAGGCACGACTCGAGAGTGGCACAACGTCGTCTCCGGGTCACCCGGCACTGGAGGCGATGGGCAGATTGTCCTATACCAGGAGCCAGAGGCACCGAGCATCATCAATGCAATCATTATCGGAGAGTGCCATTCATGACATTTACCAGGGGCGAAGAAAATCAAACCAGTCAGCACTGGTGGAGGACACTGACAAAAACAACACAGGGTTCACTATGGCTGGGCGCTGGTTGATGCAAGCCTTACATCGTCGAGACTCATGGGAGCGGTAGGAATTGCTGGCAGTGGAACAAAGAGATGCTGCAGACCTGAGGAATGGCCGTGACAGACCAAGGCAGTGTGCAGCTGCACAGTGAATAGACACTTAAAAATGAATTTGTGTCAAATGATGCCCCGAGTCTTCACTTGCCAGGCTAGCAATTCACTTACGGACCCATGTTTTAAAGAAGAAGGTTGACTCGATTTCGTCAAAAGCTGATGCCTTTTTCCTTTACAATCTATTTCGAGCTTGCGCCTGACAAAATTGGGAGGCAAAGCGTGGCAATCTTTGACCAGGCAGGCATCACTCGCCAAGGCATCACTCGCTGACTCACCCGGCCAACGGCCAAGCTCCAGTCAACGCTGGGAGCACTGACCATCAGAACCGAGCTGCTGGAGCTCCAATTTTTCTCCCAGGGGTCCCGGTTTACACTACAACGAAGCTCGTCCGCTGGACCAGGTTTTCCTCACACCACCCACACACAAACACACGCTTTGCGCCATCAACGATCAGCCAACCACAACGGTGAGATCATCGCACAGCAGATTCTTTTCCACAATGCCGCCAAAGTCCACGCGGTCGCGCGCTGCGCCAAAGGTCGAGCCAATCGTCAATGGCACATCCACGAAACCCAACACATCCAAGAAGCGCAAGGCCATCGAGGAGCCGAAGGCCCCAGAAGCCACGTCCAAGCGGCAAAGGGGCTTCGACGCCGTCCTCGAAGTCGATGCGAAGCGCCCCAAGTCCACCAAGGCCAAGGCAGCCCCCGACGCGTCCTTCTCGTCATCCTTCTCGACGGAACCGGTTGACACCCTCAAGAGCTTCACCTCCGCGCCACCCGACACCTCAGACCTCCCCGTCGTCAACAATGCGCCCACAGACATCCTGACCGTCTTCGCGTTCGGCACCGGCGACATGAGCGGCGAGCTCGGTCTAGGGCCCAAGAAGAAGGAGGCTAAGCGTGCCACCGTCATCCCAAAGCTCGATGGGAGGGACAAGGACGCATACCGCGTCGTACAGGTCGACTGCGGTGGCATGCACTCATTAGCCCTGACCTCAGACAACAAGATCGTCTCGTGGGGTTGCAACGACAAGGGCGCGCTGGGCAGGGACACGAACTGGGATGGAGGCTTACGTGACATGGATGCCGAAAAGGCTGGCTCTGACAGCGACTCGGACGATGAGGACGTAAACCCCCTCGAGTCCACCCCTACGCACATCCCTGAGGACTCGTTCCCCAAGGGTACCAAGTTCACCTCCGTGGCCGCGGGTGACAGCTCCAGTTTCGCTGTTACGGACACTGGCCTGGTATACGGCTGGGGAACCTTCCTGGTAAGTTCCAAGCACTCCGTCCTTCGTCATCGACAAATTTCCCACCTTGTATTCTGACACACGCCCGCCTCCAACAGGACAGCGAAGCCCACGAGACATTCCTCTACTACAAGGAGGAAACCATAAAGGTGCAACACAAGCCGATCTTGATTCCCGGCCTGCAGAACATCACCAAGGTCGTCTGCGGTTCGAATCACGCCCTCGCACTCGACGTCAAGGGAAACGTCTGGACCTGGGGTGTCAACGAACAGAAACAGGTCGGCCGTCGCACCCACCCCCAGAACAAGCATCTAGACAACTACTACCCCGGAAGACTCGAGCTGAGCCGGCACCCAATCAAGCTTATCGCCGCCGGGCCATACCACTCCTTCGCGGTCGACAAGTTGGACAGGCTTTTCGCCTGGGGCCTCAACAGCTATGGGCAAGCAGGTTACGCCAAGGACGCCGGGAGCGACAACGCAATCCTTCCCTACCCCTTGCAGATCCGCGCTGGATCCAAGCAAGGTATCTTGCTTATGGACGGCGGTGAACAGCACTCTACTGCTGTGACTGCGGACTGTCGCTGCCTGGTCTGGGGCCGAATCGACGGCGGGCACCTGGGAGTCAAGCTTTCGGAGGACCAACTCAACAACCCCAAGCTGGTCCGGCGAGACGAGCACGATCGGCCACGCATCCTTCTCACACCCGTTGCGGTACCTAACATTGGGGAAGCGGCTTATGTGGCCTGCTCCAGGGGCCACACCGTGTTCGTCAACAAGGAGGGCAAGGCTTACGCGTCCGGCTTCAACGGCCAAATGCAGCTTGGGAACGGTAACGACGACGATACAGAGGTAGCTGAGGAAGTCAAGGCCAAGGCCCTCAAGGGCGCCAAGCTCACCTGGTGCGGTACTGGTGGCCAGTTCAGCGTTGTTGCGGGCCCATCGGCCGACATTAAAGATGTAGAATAATTGCATAGCATGGCGATGAGGTATTGGGCGGCAACATGACGGTCGGGCGAACAGGGTTGATTTGAACTTTTGCTATTTGATGTCTCCATAGATAGCTGCATCTGCATCTGCATTATCTGGACGGCGCCATCATCAGGTTTACTGCCCAGCTGGGCCTCAAGACAGGGTATCGAATGCATTATGGTATTTTTCCTAATTCTTACCATCCGAAGGTTGAGGTATCGCAACTTTGTGGAATGGTAGACATGACTGGACACAACTGTAATATGAGACTCGACATGACTTGACCGTTAATGGTCCACCGACAACTGCAGCCAATTCTCCCTCCCGCCCGCCAGCTTCTCAACTCGAAACAGACGCGATGGAGTTATCATGCCGAGGTTCCGTGAGTGAATGCTGAGGACGCCGAATCTGCTCCAAACCCTGGATACCTTGTTGCTGACCCCTTACAGCAGCTACGGCTAGTCGCCCTTGAAATCTTTTCCCTCTTTTGTTTAAGTTCTCCCCACCACCTCGAGTCCTGCTCATCCTTGTGCGCAGGCCATCCACTTCAGATGCTTCGTCACCGCCGAATACCGGGTTGCCGTCTTCTCTGTAAATTTCTGCCCGCTGATTTTTACGAAAAGCGATCCGGCTTTTCGCAGGCCGGGTCAGAGGCTGAACGTTCGTGGCTATAGTCCTAGCTTCAATCACCCCTCTGCTCGGTCTCCTCTCTTCGAGATCCAGCCAGTCAATAGGCGCTTTCACGAAAATGACTTCAGCATTGGGCCGGTGTGGAACGTCGCTGAGTTCAACATACTCGTTTCTTTGCGGACGGTCCGTTTCGGAGCACATGAAAACAAAGACGGCGAACATGAAGACTACTATCCCACTGGTCAGGATCGCGGCCGAAGTTACGTCCGCATCCGTGATGGGTTCGAACTCCACCTCCCTGATCGTCGTCGCTCTCTCTCCCGCATTCGGGTCACCGTTGCTCGTGCCCCCCGTGTCGTGTGTGAGTGGTACATGGGGGAGCTGCTCAGTCGCATAAGACTCCCCGTACCAATCACCAACCTCGCCATATGAATCCGTCGGCTTATCATCTAGCAGCACCATGAGCGCAGAGAGGACATTCATTTCTTGTCCTACGCCAACCGATCCGTCGTACGTGCCAGATGCCCATTGCATTCCACACATGCGCTTGTTCAATCCTCCGGTGCACTGCCGCACTGCCCCCTTGGCCGATGCCCTCAGGACGGGCACGATACGAGACCGCGTCCAGGGGCACAGCTGCATAGTGCTCGTCATCCAGCGCGCGCCGAAGCCCTTGAACGCGAGCATGTCACTGGTGCACCTATCGGCTGGCACATTAGAAACGCCGCCCTCACATGCTGGCTCGAAAGCGATCTGGGCCTCACCGTCACCGCCACCGACGGGTGGGACGAAGAACGTACGCAGCATGCTGTCGAGCAGGCCGTCGACCCTTTGTGCCCAGACAACGCTACCAGTAAGATCGTACATAAACGCGGCGCCCTGAAGGAGAACGGCGACATTGTAGCTGAATTGGGCGCGGTTGATGTCACGACAATCTTGCTCGACGTGGGCACCATCAAAGACGTCAAATGAACCGCCATCGATCAGCCCGACCCCCAGCATCCAGTCAAAGGTCTCGGCAGCATGCTGCGCGTATGACTTGTCGCCCGTGTACCGAGCCAGCCGCGCCCCGAGGTTGAAGTATAGGCCGTTGGAGATGGCGTTCTTGTAGTCGTAGCCGCGGTTGAGGGCGAGAACCTGCCAACGCAGGCCGCCACCGCAGGAGCCATCGCGGCGGGCTGGGCCGGTTTGCGTGTTGAAGACGGCCTGCGCGAGGGCGAGCCATTGCGGATCCTCCTGGGGCGGGTTCTCGAAGTTGGACTCGGCCGCGAGCATGGCCGACAGGCCCCAGAAGGCCTGGTCGTCGTTTCCAATGAAGGCGGACACGTTTGGCTCCATGTAGTTCCTATCTGGGCCGACCTGTGCGAGGAGGGAAGCTTGTACGATGTCGTTATAGGTTCTGTCGCCTGTGTACTTCCAGTAGTCGATCATTGTGCCCCATAGGGCGCCGGCCTCCCACCAGGCGTAGTCATGATGTTCAGGACCCATGGTTGAAAGGACTCCGGGGGTGTATCCCGGCTCTTGTCCGTGGTAGAAGCTCATGACATCTTTGGCCTTGAGCGCAGCGGCGGATTTGATGGATTCTGAAAGTAGTCAGTTCCACGACTTGGTACCACCTGCCAGGAAAGGAGATGCACGCTTACCCTTTGAATCGAAATCGACGTACATTCTGGCATTTGCCGTGCCCGCCAGGGCAATTCGAATCAACGCGGACAGCCTCATGATGATGCTGGTGGGTAGCGTGGAATTCGCAATACACGACAAAGTTTCTCAAAGTTGGCGATTCTCTTCTCTGCGTTGTCTTCTATATTTCTCAGTCCGGCTCGGACGATCTTCGGAGTAGATCGGTCGAGCCGTTCGATTCGCTCCGCGGCCTTTTCCCTTATGTTCCTCTTCCCAGCTTCGATGAGTTCTGGTATAGTTCTGCCTGGCTGCGCGTACTCAACCATACAGTCTAGTGCTATGGTTCCAACAAGGTGTGCGACGATGTACCGCCAAGAGAACGAGGGCCGCCCACTCGAGAGATTTGCTTGCGAAGCCGGCGAAGCCAGCGTAGGTGAACCTCGCCTGGCGGATGATTTCAGCACCGGGGCTCTCTTATACCGGAGTATTCTTTGGTAGAGACTTTGAAGTGCAGGCATAGTTGAAAGCGTGTTTGTGCGTTAGTGTTGATTCAAGTGCTCTCGTACAAGAAGTCTGTTGTGGAAATGAGGACAATGGGATATCTGCTCTTGGGAAATTTGAAATTGGTGAAATTTGACTTTCGCATCCTGAGCAATTCTGGTTATAGTAGCGCAACTGCATTATTGAGACAATTTTGTGTGTCTGGTGCTGCTACGCCGCCGGAAACTGGCCGTTAAGAATTTCACCAAGCTCCCTTCGGGCCTCACCTCGTCCACAATAGTCGGTCCCATGATACATTTAGCGTTATACCCAATATTAAACACCACTACTATATCATAGGCGCTGGAAAAAAAGACTCGACCATTTCATAGCAGTTTGACTAACGTCTTCTTTTAAAACCGCTTCTCCTGTGTCCTTTTAGCATATTCTAGCAGATTTTGATCATCAAATAGAGATGCCTATCTCACACTTGACCAAAGCATCTTGTGTTCCCCTTAGCGATCTCAACTGACTGTGGAACGAACGGAGAAAATGTACTGGAGTTTGCATCGCCCCAGAGACTCGCCGCGTTGCCGGGTCCGCCGAAGAGATATTTCTCAGAGAGAACGCAGATCGTTTTGGTGTTTTGTGGGTACTGAAAGCATCCAGATTGATGTCAACAAGTTCCTGCGCACTGGTCAGGCATAAGATATGCGATGTTGGAGGCAGGACAACTATTGGTACTCGGAAGGTTTAATGGGCAACTGGTTGCCTGTACCAAAGGTGCGTGTGTGCGTATGCTTCAAAAGTAAATACGCTTCTGATGGGCTGCCGTATGAGAACAGTCAGATATCAAGGAAGTGATTTTGAATAACATGCCGTTGATTAGTCCTTTTCTACGATCCGTACTCTGTTGAGGCACTCTTCAGTTGAACTGTTTGACCCACAAATTTAAAATTTAACCTTACTTAACTGTGTGGGTACCCAAGTACATACGAGGTACTAGGATTCAATCAGGAGCGCTGCAGGAGCGAGGCAAGGAGCCAAAAATAAAGTACTGCAATCCATTCTGCCTACCCATAGGCTAATTGAAAAGGGCGGCTGATAGGGTGGGTGCCTTTGTGCACCATGCATATTTCTTAATTTCGCAATCAGCACTTGAGATGCTAGTGCGGACCTAGCTGGGTATGCGACACGGGATCTTCCAGGGCTGTCCAGCACTTGGCCACTATTTCACGTGGCTGTGTGAAACAGCAGGTCCTCACAATTTGTTAAACCCTCTTCTTAGCTCACAGCTAGAGTCATGCGCACTGGGACTATAAACAAAGTTAGGGTTCAACCGGAGACTCGGCAAACGAGTCGAACGCTGTCTCGAATTTGAATCAACTGTCCTCGCTTTAGCATTTGTGCCAATGCCGTGGCACGCCAAGGCGCCCAGACAACAATGTAAGGTGGGCCACTAAAACATGGGGTGAATCCTAATGCGCAAGACTGACCCCGTATTGAGGTGGTGGCGCTTCGCTTTTTCCGGCACAACCGCCTGTCTTTTCCACTTTTATCTTCCAACGTCATCCCTCCAATTTAAATCCTGTCTGTTGGACCTCGCACCAAGCAACATCAGGGCAGAAACGGCTGCTGCATGGGCAACGACACTTGGAACCTTATAAGCATTGGATATGCACAAGCGTACCCTCAACTCGGCCTTTAGACATGCGGACAACTTTGTCATGTCGCTGTGCAGCGTGGAACCCTCGGTGAAGGGCTTCATCCTGCGTCGGCGCGCCATCGCCGGCCTGCTCGGGCTGCTTCTTGGCATATGGACGGTCCGGTGGCTGATGCCAAACGACGGGAGGCCGTTTTGGATGAGTGAGGATACACAGATACCCAGCAGCAGCGATAACAACGGAGAAGGCGTCGAGAGCGAGCGACCCACGGCTCAGCCGTCATCTCAGCCGTCAGTGGCGGCCCACCAGAGCCCGGACTACCGCGTGGACCTCTCGGATGTGCTGGACGCCCCTTATATAGGCTGGCCACTGAAGAGGGTATGTGAGGAGGTTGAGCCAGTGGAGGGCGTGGTATGGGTGTGCGACAAGAACTGGGGCGGAATGGGCAACATCCGCAATTTCATTCTCAACTGCCTGAGATACGGAATCGAAGCCGGCGCCACGGGGCTTGTGATGCCGGAGATACACCTGCGGAACGAGGAGGACATCACCGACTACATAACACCGCGCAAGGCGCCTTTCGGCTACATGTTCGACGAGGCGCACTTCCGGACCGCGATGGGCGACAACTGTCCGCACATCACCCTCTACAACTCCACGCGTGACGTGCCTTATTTTGACCCAGTCACCACCGCCGCCACCACCGGCGGGCTGGCCATTCCGGAAATTGACCCGCGGACCGTGGTTAACGTGCCGCAGAAGTGCGACGCTGCCGAGACGGACCGTCACGTCGACCGCTTCGGCGAGAGGTTCCGGAAGTACATGCTCACCGGCAATACCACTGGCACAACGGGCACGACGACGCTCCTACAGCCGCCGTCGTTCACCGCGCCTAGGTTGTTCCGCATGGTCGACAGGGACAAGCGGCCAGCACTTCCTGTCATGTGGGCGTGGCCGGTGCATCGCGATGGCGCCGAGTTTGCGAACACGTTTGGCAGTCTGCTAAAGTTCAACCCGCGACTGATGAGGCTGGGCCGGCGGGCGCTGGAGGGGATGCGCGAGTTCTCGAGAACAATCGGGGACGAGGAGGCGGAATTCGTGAAGCGCGGGGCGGGCGGTGGTCGCGAACACGAGGGCCGCGAGGGCAAGTTCCTGGGCGTGCATCTTCGCTCCGAGATCGACGCCGAGAAGTTCTGGCCGACGTACGCGGAGCAGCGAGAGGCGTACCTGCGCAAGGCGGCCGAGAAGAACCTGACGTCTGTCGCGTACGTGGCGTGTGGCGATGCCGGTCAGATCGCGCGGTTCGGACGCGACGCCCAGGCACAACTGGGCATGACAGTCGTCAGCAAGACAGACGTTCTGGCAGGGGCTGACCTGGCGGAGCTTGAGAGCCTGACGTGGGACCAGCAGGCGATCGTGGACTTCATCGTGCTGGCCGGTAGCGACTACTTCGTGGGCAACTCGAGGAGCAGCTTCTCCATCTTCCTCGCACAGAGGCGGCATCTGCAGACTGATGGGTTGCACACGCGGCAGTACAAGGTGCGCTCCGAGGGGTTCGGGCGGAGTTTTGTCGTCGGGCCAAAAGAGCTGTACTTCGACCACTGGCTGTTCATTTGGGATGCTGCGTGGCCATGAGATTGAGCCACCTCACAGGCGTCGAGCGTACCTCTTGTGTTTTACAGCGTTCTCATGGCCTACCTAATAGATAGGTTTAATTGCAAATACAAATACCCAATCAGCACAACGTGTTTCTCCTAATTCACAACTCGACCAGTGCTGTCTCCATTGTTCAACCAGGCACTGCAAGCTGTCACTGCTCGTGTGCTAGGTACTTACTGTCATTTGAGTGGTCTTGAAACACCGTCAAGGCCAGTCTCCGTCCCACACTGACGGAACAAAATATCATGCCCTTAGCGGTATGATTATGGCGTCAAGAGGGGGGTCCTGGTTTTTGGCCCAGGCGGCACAAGATCGGTGAAGTCGGGGCTTAACAACCATAACTACATACTGTCTTGGACCCCGCGCCGGCACCTTCCACCTTTCCGCTGCGGCATCTTGATTCCCGTATGTACCGTTCCGGTTGTGACGTCTTATACTCTGCAGATCTGCCAAATGAGCCCACTTACACCACCAAGACATTCAATGAGACATTCCTCACCCTATTTTTAGAAATTCACACAAAGCAGCTAGAGCACTATGGACACCACCGGGTCTGAACGCACTATCCTCGCGGCACTGCACCGCAGGTTCATCGACGCAAGCCACATCCTGCACCACCAAGGCGTGCTGGATGCTTATGGGCACCTTTCAGTGCGGCACCCCTTCAACCCTGAGGTCTTTATCATGTCACGTTCCATGGCTCCCGGAACCATCTCGAGCGCGGATGACCTGATCGAGTACCACGTCCGCGACGCAGAACCTGTGGGCTCGAGCACAACGGCGAAGGGCTTTGCGGAGCGGCACATCCACTCCGAGGTGTACCGCCGCCACGAGCGTGTCGGCGCTGTGGTCCACAGCCATGCCGAAAGCGTCATCCCGTACACGGTCACAGGAGTGCCGCTTCGGCCTTGTTATCATATGTCCGTACCATTTTCCTACTTTTACGGATCTCTATCTTTCATGTTTTGAATTACACCGGAACGCATCGCTCTAGGATCTATAGCAGGTGGCTAACACATGTGAAGGGCCGGGTTCTTGGGCCTCGGGCGCAAGGGCTGGCCCGAGACATACGACGCGGCTGAGCACCTCGCGGATGGGGACGTGCCGGACCTGTTGGTGCGCAACACGCATCTGGGGGAGCCGCTGGCGGCGTGTTTTGATGGTGGTGCCAAGGTGGCGCTCATGAGGGGCCATGGAATGACTGTCATTGCCCCTGGAATTGAAGAGGTTGTGTCGCGGTCTGTATATACCATGAAGAATGCGAGTATACAGACCGCTGCTTTGACGATGCAATCGGCGTCTGCGGCCCAGAGCGGTGGGTCGGGGATGGCAGGCTTGAAATTCCTCGACGAAAGAGAATCCAAGGCTGCGACTGAGAGTAAGCATCATTCTTCTCCCTCTACGTATCCCCGTATTTCGTGTCTTGGAATGTTCCAGAAAGCGACGCTTGAGCCTCCGTAGCAGGTGACTAACAAGTATCAGTGTCTCAGTGGTCGGCCCAGAGACCTTGGAAGCTTTGGGTAAGGGAGGTGGAGGCAAGCGGGCTATATTTAAACTCTGCTTAATTGCATTTGATGCAAATATCACCCTTGCTCCAATTATCATCACGTCTTTTCTGGGTCTCATGGCGCCGTATACCTAGTCAGCACCTGGTGCCCTCTCCTGTTTCTGAAGCAGTACCTCCCCTCCTCTAATTGCGTGGTATACACCCAATAGCCCGCGCGTCGGCCACGTCGATTTCACCCTTGTCTTTAATCTCGCTTTTGCCGAGGCACGTTGCGCTGCCTCCTCAGCCTCAAGATCGACTTTCACACTGACCTTCTCGTATACGCTGGGCAGGTAGTTTGCACCGTACTTGGTCCGCACGGCCTCGTAAGACTCCCGATCATAGACCGACCAGAAGTCCTCCTCGGTATAGTACGTGTGGGCGTATAAGGTCTTCCATCCATCTAATTCGCGCACCTTAGCCTCCAATGCCTTGTTCTTTTTAAGTACATCCCTGCGATCCCATGAGATGAGACCCCATACGCCAAAGTTAAGCAGGTCCGAGTAATCTCGCTTGCCCATCGCTGCATGGATTCCATGACAGGAGGACCCGGGGGAGTCTCGACGAGCCTTCAGGGGACATAGCCAAAGCGGATATAAGCCAACATTCTCATCTAGCCATTTCTTGAACTCCTGGCATTTCTGGAATGGTATCCCACAGTCCTGTATCATGTAGTAATATGAGAAGTCCGTTTTAGCTTGTGCCTGATTGATGACGCGCGTGTACATGAATGGATCGAGGATGTAGCGGGTGACGCGATTGAAAGGGACCTTGAAGTACTGGAAGGCCTGCCGACCGGTCCAGAATCCGCCACGATCATAGCGGAAGAGATAGTCCCAGAGTGGTATATGATCTGTGACGGTGCGCTCTGGGGATTTCAGTAGTTGGTTGTGGGCATTTTGTGCCCGAAGGTAAAACCACGGGTCGCCTCGACGCGTGAAGCGCGGCGGCTTCTGGCCCAAAGGCAAGTCGTTCACCATTCTGCCGCAGCATATTACCGATGACTCTGGTGTGAACGTGATACCGTCGATGTAGTCATTTTCTTCGTTGTCCGTCTCCTCCTTGATCTTCGTCAGGGTGTTGTCAAACCCCTTCGATAGATGATATGTCAAGGCAACGTATTTCTTCGCGTCCATAAGTTGAACTTCGAGGAGAGTCACCACCCCAACTGTCCCATAGGCTGAAGCTGCACCCCAGAACAGATCTTGCTTCTCAGAATTGGAGGCCTTTGCAACTTCTCCAGTGGGCAGCACAATCTCGATCCCGTTGATGGTCGCCTCGAACAGGCCAAAGCGGAACGAGCTGCTCTCTCCGGAAGACCCGGAAAACCCACCACCGACCGTGATGCTCGGCAGTTCCATAACCACCTGAGGCACAAGGCCTTCTTTCAACGTTGCCGCTACTAGCGCGTCCATGGGTACATTTGGTTCGACTGACACCGTCTTCTTTTCCTTGTCAATAGAGAGCACATTGTTCAGCGCGCTGGTGTCGACAATGTTGTCTCTGTTTCGGTCTGACGGCCGCGTACTGAGGCTCGAACCATGGTAATTGCGGAATGGCTTCTGTTCCCTGTGAAAGTGCTTCACCCTCTCGGCGACTGCTGCTACCGCAGCGTTATGTGCTTCCATGATTCCGGTCAAACATGCATTGGTCGGGCAGCTAGATTGATCTCGATCGTAAGCACAGACACCGGCGATTCCGTCCAGGGTGCACCGGTATTCTCAATTACTTCTTACACAATATCGAAAACGTGCTATTCCAAGAGATGACGCCATGCGGCTCTGACTTGGAGGGGGGAAAGTGAGTGAGTAGGCTAAGTAACAGTGGAGACCAGAGGTCGAATTAAGGTTTGGTGCAGCTCAAGGGCGGACCCACTAGCCTCGCTCTATCCCCGAAGCTGACAGCACTGAAACCTAGGTAACCACGTACCTAGGTAGACTTGTTGTTCGACACACATCTCATCGATGTTGCTGGACCATCACAAGTATCAGGTGAATTTGATTCATGCAAGAAAATCCTAGCACTCCAAATGCGTGGTTTCAAAGTAGCCAAGATCAATTTCCTGCAGTAATCCCGGGAAGCGAACCTAGGTACGTAACATGTCCATATACCTAGTACTGTACGGGGCGGCGGTCGATCGGTCATTCACAGCTACTTCGCGCCAGTTCAGGACACCCAGTCACGTAATGCCAAACAAGAGAAAAACAATCACATCAGAACAGCACGAGCAGTTCTAGAGTCATCTTCACTCCAATTGGTGGGCATAAATGGTTTGTATTCCTCAAGCTACCTTGGCAAGTTGATTATTCAGTGTGCTGTTTGTGTCCAGCCTCAAACTCCCTGCCCGCTGTTTCATGGATGTGATTAAGCAGGGAGACGTATCTCTCAAGCTGCGTCGCATTCTTTTCGACACATATTCCAAGTCTCACAACTTCCCGCCGTCCTCGGTCCCTACAACGCTCTGGGCCCCGCAACTCTCTCCATCCCTCAGAACTGCGCCTATCGATGCCCGGCCGGATTTGAGGTCAAGATTTGGTAGGTCTCTGACTGCACTTGGCCACTCGGTGATTGCTTCTCACTACCTTTGGCGCCTCAGCGCCTCGCGCTCCCGGAACGTCTCTGACCAGCCATTGGTAGTTGACCAGGTTGAATCCTCAAAGTTCTTCCCTGCGTGAGGTCGTGGGCCTCCCACATGCTTCTGAGATTGGTTTCCAATCTCGAGACCTCCTGCAGTCTCTGATGCTCCTCCTCCCGTTCTTTCATTCGATTCTCCTCCTGCCTCTCACGCTCCCTGGTCTTGAAATGCTGCTCGGCTGCTTCGCGTTGGCGGTCGCAATCGCGCCACATGGCGGACGGATTTGATTGGAAGGTGGATTGTGAGTGATTCACTCGCAACTCAGCTTCTCGAGCTTTGTCAGCCTTGTCTTGTAGTCTCGCCTGCTCCTCTAAGACCTCGATCTCCCCAGCATTGGCACGTCCCTGGTCGATGTCTCGCTGCATCGCCCGCAGGTTCATCTCCAAGTTTCCCAGTGACGACTTAGAGAATTTGTTGCTGATGTTGGTGGGGTTGAGATGGTTGCTTTGGTAATGAGGTCGACGAGCAAGGTGGGTTGTGTGATGATTCAGGCCGCCTTCAACGTCTCGAACGCTGACCCCCACAGACAGCCGCGGACGCTTTGCACCGTCGTCGGCGTCTTCATCGTCGTCATCGATATGTTGACGTGCCCGTTTCTGAAAACGATTGGCTTCTCTGGATCTGGTGAAGACGCTGGACCTGTAGAACCTACTCGAGAACCCTGGGCAGGGTTGAAATTAGTCAGACTAAGTTTAGTCCTTAGCCCTAACTAAGATTAATATAATTAGTTAGTAGCCCTAATTAAAACTAAGTATTTAGTTTTTAGCTCTAATTAAAGATTAAAAATTAAGTTTTTTAAAAAAGAATTAATATAAATAAAAATTAAATTTAAATATTTTTTAAATATATTAATTATAATAAAATTATTATATTATAAATTTATATATTTTAATTTTTTTAAATATAAATTAAATTAATTTTAATTTTCTTAGTTTTAGTTAAACCCTAAATTAAAATTAAGAAAACTAAGACTAACTTAGTCTAGACTAAAAAGACTAAGAAACTAAGGAATAATTTTACAACCCTGACCCTGGGCTTTCTCGCCTTGCTTGGGAGGCCCGTGGACTCTGGGCTCCCAGTTGCCACTCAACAGGTCCTCAAACATCACCCTGGGCTTTTTGGCTGTGATTTTTGTGGTTGTTTGGGCCGATGATGGGGTTTCGTCTTCCTCGATGAGGATCGGCATCTGGTAACAGCAGCCAGGGAGAGCGTACTGTCGAGCGCCTTGAGTTTGCTTGCGAGGCATCTTGTATTGTTTTTGAATCGACGCTGCTGATCGATGAGATTTGAAGACTACTGCTTGAGGAGTGATCAACAGAATTTCGGTGCCTTTTGTGGTTGTTATCCCCCCCCCCGGGGTTTCGCTGGCAGTTGAGAAAATCTGGCCAGGTGGAGAGAGTGTGGCGAGAAGAGGTTGGATTGGTGACAGTGATGGTCTGGAAGACCGATTGACTGCTTTTTGATCGAGAAGGGTACGACGCAGTGACAGCCGGTCTTCAGCACCGACGAAAGTGGTTGACGAAAGGAAGAAAGAAGAGTTCAAGTTGGGACGGTAGCTGGCCGTTTTATTATTGAAGCGACGGGAGCCCATCACGTGGTCTCACAATACCGTAATTCACTTTCAGACAGTCTCGACGAGCCTCGTGGAGTCACTTCTTAGAAGCGTGGCCCCGCATCAATTCACTTGGTGGTGGCGGTTGCGTGGGCAACCGTTACCCAAACGTTTGATGATGGTCCTCTAGGCGCAATTGGCCAGACAGCTCCTTGGGTTCTTTTGCCTTCTGGAGCTCAGGGGACGCTTTTGGCTGCCTGCCACAGGCTTCTTGCATCTATTTGATGATTGCAATCGAACCTGCTAGCACACGAGGTATCGAGCCACCATCCTTCCCCGCCTGGAGCTGCGCCTGTTCTTGTGCCATTTGTTGCTCCCAAGTCCGATGATGGACCCTATCCGGGCCTCCACACTGATACGATAGTTGCCCTGAGATTCTGTTGGCACTACCTAGTGATGGTCCACACACTCGCGCTCAGTTATCGTACGACCGGCGAAAGTCTTCATCGCATTTTCTTTTTCATAGCTCAGGTGCCATTTCGTGCGCTTCTGTACCATTTCGAAATATCTTTAGCTAGACGACAGAGTTGGTGTCAATCTATGTAGTATAAGGGGGCAAAGCGACCCGACGGGTTCTCATACATTTCTGTATCCTCCTGGTAGACGCGCTGACCCACGAATGTTTGCATAGAAGAGTATGCACGAGGGGAATGAAGCACACCTAAAATGAGTGATTGGTTTTCAAAATGAAGGAGATATATGCATTGACGATATATTCAGCCACAACAATGTTTTCGTTAAGGGGAAAGCCATAGACGAACGTAAATAGCTCTGTCGCTCAGCCTCAGTGCTGCCCAGATGTCATCTCCCCTGGTGTCAGGCAAATGGCAATGGGTCTCGGAACCGCTCAAAAATATCAAAACCAATAGTTCTATTTTAAATTTTCGCTTGATGATCTCTGGCCACACCTGCGAGGGAAGGCATCTGGAAGACCTCTCTGCACTTGTGCTCCCTGTCCATACCTCCTACCTACCTCAAGTGCCTAGGTAGGTGGGTATGCACATTGGCAGAAAGAATAAATAGAAACTCATCTCCTAGCAAGAACAGGCCAAAACATTGCTTTATATCATGAGTCTTGAAGGAACCGGCTTCTTCCACTTATCTTGTCGTGTTCCCTCGCCTTGGTTGAAAATTCTCCAGGCGTTGCTGCCAGCGTTGAATACACTGCAGTCCCCTGCCTAAGTTGCTTCAATAACTTAGTGAGCTCTGAACAATGACAGTTATGTGCGATCTGGCATACAAGACCACGTATGATTGATCCGTTATTCTGAAGATATGCAGAGGCTCTGAAGCTCTCACCTCTTATAACCTATCTACCTGGGCAACATCGAAGGCACATTACTCATTGATTGCGTCACATGCCACTTCATATTTTCAAAATTGCTTACGATTGGCATAGTCTTGCTACATAAAGGCTGGCATTGCAAACGACAATAAATAAGAAAGGGGAGATTCGCACCGGTAAAATCAGAAGGTACACCGGTACATACAGGTTATGGTATAAATAAAAACACATACTAACCAAATTTATATAACACACCGTTTTTTTTACTATACTAGCTATTATAACCATATATCCGTCATTATATATTACTATTACTATATATTAAAGCTATTACTATACCCTTTAGCTACCTAGTTAGCTGTAATAATAGTATTTTTATACCTATTTTAAACTCTTAAGATCTTAATCTTACCCTTACCCCTACTACCGGTAATAATATTACCGGCCCTTAAATCTACTTATAGCAACTAGTTAATAGTTTCTTATCTTCTTTTCCGTTACTTCTTAGCTATTAGCTTTATATTTAAGGCCTAAATAATTTAAAACCTCTAATATTACTATAATATTAAAAAAATAAAATATAACTAGATAGAGATAATATTTAATAGTAAATTAATAGATATAATTAAATATTTAATTAATTTAAGTTATAATTAATAAAGGGTTATTAAGTTAAGTTGGTAGGTTAAAGCTATTAGGTATTATAATTATTAATCAATTAATTTACACTAGTATGGGTAGTCTAGTGTGGTTTAATGGTACGATCTGATTGGCTGTAGTAGCGTGGTTAGTACTTAGTCAGCGCCAAACCGGTGTGCCCTCCGATTTTACCGGTGCGAATCTCTTCTTTCATAAATAAAGTCGTTTGTTGAAAGCTACTTTGTTATTATTAGTTCAAATTGTTAGACTCATTCTCCAGTGCTTGTCAATCGCTCAACAGCAGAACCAGCGTTTCAAGTTTTCCAAAACTCAAACTACCTGGAATCAAAATTTCTGATGGATTATCCAGAATAAATCACACCTAGGTAGATACCGGTACAGTTGACAGGAGAACTATCATCTCGCAGTCAGTTCCTCACTGCTTGCTGTGGCCTTGATGTGGTCTCTTATTGAGCCTTCCCATAGTCTACTCCAATCATTGCCTTAAGCTAGTTCTACGACACTGCTCCTTCTTGTTTCTTGAGTACTCGTGGCTTTATATTTTTGTCTCCATGTTCCCATTACTTTTACCCATCTACAGATTAGCACACCTCACAAGCTGTGTGCTAATGTCCATCGCGGTCTTCTATCATTCTGTCTTACTATCTTCTTGCAACTTGCACTCGCATTGAACTTACCTCAATTTGATGGACACGGAATCATAAGCTCGGAGAGCGATGTGGTTGTACTCTGTTGATATAGGTCACAGGCTTTTGCTTAAAGGCGGCTCAAATAGGTCAAGTTCGTCCGATTGATTCTGTAATCCGTCTAGCCTGAGTTGAGTGAATTCGGGCCTGTGCTGTTTCGAAAACCCTAGAATCCCAGTAGTCTGTATCGTCCGTCGTTCCCTGACCCAGGGCCGAGATGCCGCAAGCGGTAACCGTCGAGCTGAACTGAATGTATTCTTTTGACCTTATCTTTACACTGAGGACATTGCTGATGCGCGGCGTAACATGCCTTCATTGACCTGCTACAGTCAACGATTGTTAAGGGACAAGAGTGGTAGTCATATTTCTGTAGTTTAAAGGGAGGAAACACGCCTTTCAGCACAAGGCGGTCCGACCGTCGCCGATGGTAGCAACCTTAGAGTTGGAAGGAGACGTCTTTATACAGTTGTGACGACCATGCCCGAATCGAGGCTCGAAATACCCCGTAACGATATTTGTGTTCAGGTATACTGTTTTGCAGAGCAGGCTTCCCAAGGTTTTTGAATTAGAGATGCCTCTGAACATCTGTATTGGGTCCTGAGGCGAGCCTCGAATTTTGGATGAGCATATAAAACGCACCAACAACAACATGGCATGCATATATAATAAAATTTTAATAATAGGAATAAGACATCTAAAGCTGTGTCCAGTGCATGAAGACTGCCCAAGGCTTCGAGTGTCGTATAATCTAATTATACGCAGGGATAGCGCTTAATAAAAACGCCTCTGTTCGTGCTACCAACTTGGAGCCGCGCACAACCCCATTCCCCGGTCCAGCCTTCAACCGACTTTGTAATGTTCCCAGGTATCCGCGTGTATCCATTAGCGTCCGCTCTACCCCAGTTTTCCATCTGTCCTGATCGCTCCGTCCCAGCCACCTTCGCATCAAAATTTCGATCTTCCTATCATCGCTCGTGAGAAGTTCGTCTTGACGGATAGCTTCAAATCGTGTCCAAAAGCTGCAACTAAGCAGGCTTGCAATAATTAGCAGGAAAACTTCCTTTGACTCCTGCGAGCTCGCCAGTCCACCAGTCCTGGTCAGTCTGGGTCTTCTTGATGATCTTGATTCTGTCGCCCTCCCGGAAGGACAAGTCGCCGGCGCCCTGGCCCACGAAATCGTACTGTGCAATCACATACTCCTCTGGCTTGCCACTGCCTATTCGCTTTGGTGGCGGCGGTGGGGGTGGCTTTTTCTTGGCCGCAATGCTGGTCTGCGAGAAATTCGACGCGATCGTGGAAGCTGGAGAGGGTGGGTTGCGGCTGGCGAAGTAATCACCTGCAGAAGTTTGGCGAAGCTGGGACGGAGAAACCTGCCCAGAAGATCTGCCCAGATCACTGGCTGTGGTGAAGTCAGTAGGCTTTAAGAGCCCACCGTAGTTCGGACTCTTGACGTCTGGCCTTGGACCAATGTTTGGGCTGGGCTGCGGCGACGGTGTGCGAGCCGTCGAGTTGGATGAAGTTATTCGTGGCCGGCCTCCGTTGGCACTGGGGATGAGACCCGATGATGCGCGGCGCCCGTCGGCCTCTGGTGGCGGAGCAGAGAGCTGTCGGCCAAGAGGAGCGCCATCATTCGATAGGTTCAGAGGTTCTCTAATGCCCCTGCCCCGGGCAATCATTGAAATGGATTCCACGTCACGCTTCCCGGCCTCAAAGGCGTTGGTCCATACCGCAATCACCTCGTCCATCGGCGGTGCTGGGGATGGAAAGTTGTTCTCTTCGCAGTATCCATGTAATACAGTGTAATATAAGCCGAGAAGCCGGTTCTGGATGACAATGTGCGCAGCCAGAAGAGGAGGCACGAGGCTGAATGTAGCCTGGATGATGGGGGGTAGGGTTTCTCGCAGGTGGTGGTCGGCGATTTCAAACTCCTGGTGACACATGTTAGATGGAATCCAGCAATCATTCCGTGTAGGATTATCTCTCACCTCGGAAAGGCTCGCCAGGTCGTCCTCGGCTTTTGCCAATTGAGCATCTTCCTTCGGCGTCCGGGTTGCCTTCCGGTGGAGCTTGTGGACCTTTTCCTGAGTCTTCTCGACATCGAACCGCTTGTCCTCCCTCTTCTTAATGGTCTTTCGTATGGGGGCGATGGACTGGCGGGCATTGTTGGCGGGCTGGATAATGCGGGACTCGATGGAGGTAATGTCCTCGGTGAGCTCTGTCCTCAGGTCGGAGTAGACGTCCTTCAGGGCGAAGGTCCTGTGGAGCTGGAGGTCTGGCGTGATGGCAGTCTGGCGACCGTGGCCGTCGGAGGCGCCAACTATAGGATCGTAGAGGCTCGCATAGACATTGGCGATCTCGAGCTGCGAGTTAACTAGGGTAAACCATGACTCCTGCCATGATTTTGCGCTTTCGATGAGCTGGAGCACTGTGTGTTAGCGTTGGTTGTGGTGTGTCCGGGGTGTGTGCGACCAAGGATGAGAAAGTGCTTGCCTTTGCCAGAATGCGATCTGCATCCTCATAGTCGTTCAACAAGACCGAGACTTTGGCATTGTCTCCTGGGTTCTTGCTGAGGAGCCTGCCGAACTTCCTCTGCACGGACTGCATGTTCGGGTAAGCTGCTGTTGCTATCGACGCTCGCCGCAGGGTGCTGTGAGAGGAGAGTGTCCAACGTTGTCATCACACCGCCCCCGGGCTTCAGCAAGAAGTGGTGGAATGACGATGCAGAGCCACAGGCAAAGGGGGCTCAACAGGTCGCCGTGAAGTGAGAAAGCACAGACCACCGTTAAATTAGTGACATCAGAGTTGGACGAGAAGGAGGCGCAGTTGAGATTAAAGCAGATTAGGCATTGAATAGTCTCCCATCCGAAAGCGGACACAGCAGAGGTAGCAGAGAAAGAGAACCGCTGTTCCAGTGCTGGGCAATCATGTTTGGGGCATGTTCAGATGTTACTTATTATTGCAGCAGAGAAAGCGAGGCCGGGCCTGATATTCAGAAGGTGGGGTGGGACGGAAAGACGGGAGCTAGGCGGGCCAAGGCACAAGGCAGCAAGAGGCAGGCTGTGCAGGCGATCTGGGAGGGGTCAAACCCGAGTGACAGCTAGCTACCCAGGTAGGTACAGTGTACGGATGCTCAGGCAGCTACATCTTGCTCCAGCAGCCCCGGATTCGCAGATTGAATTGGGAGTTCTGGTAGGCAGACGACTGGGAGACATAGCTAACTTAGATCCCTAACATGCTGAACTGACTCAAGAAATTGGCTCCACTTCCCCGTGCTCATTTGGAAGAAGAAGAAAAAAGATGCACGGATCTCGGAGGAGAGACAGTTGACCCCGCCTCGAAATGTCTGTCTGGTTGGGCAGTTGGGGAAGTGCTGAAACATTATTGTATCCAGACCCCAATCTACTGTACCACCCAACCACCCTGGAGGAGCACCAATCACCTGACATCGCGGCCGCCTCGGCTGAGCGCGTCTCGTTTCGATCCCGCTTTGCACCCCGTCAAGACGCGTCTATCCATCCACCAGCACTCACTCTTGGCCGCCGCCCTAGCATATCCCCAGTAAGTCGGAAGGACATGTAACATGGGGTCTTTAAAACGCTCACAGAACTTGTCTTGTGTATTGCAATTCCAATATTTTCCTCGAGTGATTTTGCCCCGCCTGCAGCCGCCATGCCTGGCTCTGCGCCGTCCACGGCCGCCGTACTCGAGTTCCGCTGTCTCTTCACTCATGATCTGCGCCGCAAGCAAAAGAGATGGCAAGATGGACGACTCAAGTATCACAGTTTCAATGCACGCGTCATGGTCTATGACGAGCGCGGGAACTCTGTTGGCGACATGCACTGGCACGGCGAATACGACTTTGGTCAGGGCGAGGAGGTCCAACTCGATCGTGGCGGCGTGATTGTCCAGGTTGAAGACCTCGTGGAGCGCAGGGAGACAGACTTGTCCGAGCTTGTCGATAAGCGTGTCCAGGAGAAGCAACAGCGCCAAATGCAGCAGCTGGCCCGGTCAGCGGCCTCCAGTGCCGTGCTGCCTCGCGTCCTGCCTCGGCCTCCAGCTATTGCTCCAGACCGTTCTCAGCCGCCGCGACATCGACCGCTTCACCATGTCATAGGCACGCCAACTGGTCACCACGGAAAGGCTTTGGTTCCAAAGGAGTCGCCATTTGAGCAGAGGCAGCAAACAGCAGAATCCCCGGGTGAGCGAAATGCCAAAAGGAGGAAGTACGACGATCATCCTCCAAGCAAGAGCGGTTATGCATCGGCGTTATTTGGACAAATTTTAACACTCAGTGCTACACCCTCGGGTTCTGTCCCCGCCATCCGTCGGTCGAGACCGGAAGCAAGCTCAGATCCACCTGCGGAGACTGAAGCTCAACATCCTCGGGAGGACCCAAAGCCAGCAAGACGTGAGCAGCTGCAATCATCTCGGCGTCTCGATCAGAGTGGCTACGCACAATCTCTGTTCGGACAACACTTGACTCTGAGCCACACCCCCGTTAGCTCTGTGCCATCAAGGCCTCAACCACAAAATGAGTCGAAATCGAACCCAACGGTCGATGGCAATTCACCAGAAGCTGCAGATACGGCGGGAGCGACATTTTCATCACAGCCCATCGAGCCTCATCATTCTGGTCGGCATGGCAGTAACTCTCGGTCCGCCTTGCCAAAATCCCAAACCAGGACTAACAACAGGCTGATAGAGGGCAGTGCTGACACCAAAAATTCCAAGGAACATGTCAGCCTGTCTTGGCGACACCATGCAGCAAACACCGCACAGACTTTTCCAGAGTCCATAGATATTATCGAGATAGACGATCCAGAACCGATTGCGCCTCCGCCGGTTCGACAACCGAGGACACAGAAGACTACCCCAGCAAGCTTGCGGAACCCGGAGGGGGATTTGGATGGCTCCAACGCGGCGGTGGAGGAATGTCACTTGTCTCAAAAGGAATCGGTCCCCTCAAGGAGACAGCAAAGGTCGGAGCCTGGCCGTCAGGGAAAACCCAAGAGAGCGAAGAGCTACGAGCGAACCAGTAAACCCGAAACAGCTGTATCCGAGGCTAATGATGGCAACGCCACCCCTGGGCGTGTGGGCTTCGCAACTCACGAGCATGTTGCATGCGCCCCAGCCGTGGCCAGGGACCTGGCCTTACCAGTCACCGAGCTGAGGATCAAGTCCAGCAGAAAACGAGGTCTTCTGATGATATCAGACACGTCGAAGGTCAAGAAGACGCATCGAAAGATACCTGCTGATTCGGCCAGACCTTTTGAAGAGATTTCAAGACACCACCCAAGAGACTCTGATCACGACGATCCATTCGACCAGTCTCCATCACCTCGGCTGCTAAGCAAACCTGGGTACGGCCGCGATGCTGGTGAACCAGCGAAAACCCCTAATGTGGTATCTAGCAACGGCGATGATGAAGATGATTACCTAGATTACCCAGTTTTGAACCGCGATGGGGAGTGGGAGAAGGAAGAAGTGGTATGCAAGCTCGGGAAGAAATCTGCGCTGCGCACGATCTCGACTGAGCTTGGCGAGGAAGACGATCCTTTTCAGTCACCCTCAGTGGCATTCTCTGAACAGACGTATGCCAGACCCGAGTCAGCGAAAAGGAACAGCGACATGCAGCTGGGACACGAGAGATCCGAACAAGTAGAGGCCACTGCCCGGAATGCGTCTGATGCCGGCTTACTCTCCGGAGAAAATGGCAGGCGAGAGCCTGCTGACGTCGCCCAGCCTCTGAAGCGTGCTTCACCGTCACCGAAGGCAGGATACGACCCTTATCGGATCCCATCCTCTCCACAAGCTTCCAGTCCTGGAACTCCATCATCTGCACAGAGGAATAGACGCGAGCATGACGTTGGTGTTGACATAGTTGGAACACTCAGGCCAATCGACAACAATACAAAGCTGAGCAAGACCAAGCGACAAAGGCACAGTCGGAGAAACATCATTGCAGACGATGATGAGGATGATGTTGATCCACCCATTTCGCTCCCCAGAAATACCGATCTTGGCTCTGATTCTGAATTCGGGGCCAATTGTGTGCTCGGCGAGGGGGCTGCCAACAAGCAGCCGAAGTCAACGAAAAGCCCAAAGACTAGTGCTCAACAAGACACCCCTATAATCGAATCTGGCGTTGGACCGTCAAGGAGAGCTGCACGCAAAGCCAAAAGTCAGCATAGGGAAATTGGCATGGATTCAGAGGAGGACGAGGTGCCTATAATGCGGCGCGAGTCAAGGAGACAAAGACGGTCTCGAGCCAGATCTTCTGAAGAGCCATCGCCTTTGCCAAGTGAGCAAGATGGCTCCGAGGAGGAAGAGTTTCCCAGGAAACGACGCAAAACCAAGGCGTCCAAAGCATCAGAGGATCGCCCACGCCTGGAGAAGATCAAGAAAAATGTCAAAAGCCGAGAGCTTGTCGGCTTCAATCTCGCGGCACTGAACGCACCTCTCGGCCTTAGGGGGATCGGGATGCCGTTCAGTATTTTGCCTTCCCCTGTCACTGAGCCCATTCAGAGACGTGTGTCGAATCGTGCTGTAGTGGACGGGAGTAAGAAACCCCCGGTGGTCGAGGAGTGTGATGATCAAATGCAACCTTCCAGTCCCAACCCGCTGGCGGCACCCCTCAAAATGAACGCTCAGGCACAGCAGAAGAGCCTCTCCACAACATCAAGAAGAGAAGGAACGAATCATATCCCACTCAATTCGTCCGATTATGATGCGCCGGTCGAGCCAAATGGTGTAGCAAGCCCAAAGGTGCCCGAGATTCGCGATTCCGGCAAGTCAGGTGGGCCAGAAGTCAGCTTGCAGAGCCCTACGAGGACCGAAGACAAACAAACACCGGGTCAAGCTCCGTCATTGAAACAGGCGGGGATACCACATCAACCCGTCCCCAGCAAGCCGAGTCTGGAGGCACAACAATGTCATGCCGCAGCGGAGCAGAGACTTTCAAGCCTGGATCATCTTGTGCAAAATCCTTCTCGCATTTCCCTGTCAAGGCAGTCGTCGACAGTCGCGAAGCACATGACAACCGACGAAGCCATACCAGAAGACCTCACGAAGATAGTGGCCAATGTCCAACCGCCACCTGCACCTGCGCAGACTACCACTCCAGAGCCTACAATCAATAGTGGCCTTATGCTACGAGGAAAAACTGTTCAGGCGACTGGGGGCGTGACTGGAGCCCCATCAATGGAACCAGTCGCAGCAGATTGGCCTTCCAGTGCCACAGCCAAATCGCAAGCAGCTTCATCGCTTAACCAGCAGAAGCCAAATATTCAGAGACAACCATCGATACTTGAATCTGCCCAGGCGTCAAACACAGTTGAGGGCGATCCAAGTGTCTCAGCAAACACTTCCTTGGCTCCATCAGCCGGGGATACACCTGACTCAGCTCTGAATCGGAGTTCTTTGCCCACTGGAGACCAGGACGCTGCGACAGTTGAAATGACTGTGGGCGGCGCAGACTCCGACAGAACATGCGATCTCCTTGTCCGGCAACCGAAGGTCATCGGCCTGCGCCGTCAAATTTCAGCTCCACGGCGGATCAACAATATTGGCTCGAAGTCAACGCCAAAGGTTGAAAGCACTGAAGCCTCGTCAACAGACGTGCCTAGCAAGCCGGCTTCTAATGTGCGCCTAGCAAATCCGGCGTCTCGCGGCCGCAAAGCAGCACTGGCATCACACGCAGCGGGGCCAGTTCCGCAACGTATACTTCCGCCCACGCAACCTGCCATGGTGGTCCCAATCTCTACGGCAGACCTGGCTATGACGCCGATCGAACAGGCTCCTAAAGAAACAGAACGGCCGAAGAAGAAGATGACCTTCCCTGGATTTCGGTCTGCTAGGAGTGACGGGCCTTGGAGTAGAGAGGCCTTTGATTTGCTTGAGAATGGTAGACCTGAGTGACAGGATGGAGGGTGCTCGGCGGCACTCAGGATGTCATCTTTTGTTCTGCAGATAGCTCTGGTGGTGTCTATTTGGTGTAGCGGCTACACGCAGTGGGAATCAACGGTGCTTCGACGACATTGGTGACTGCATGCCGGATTGTGTGGCTGCTAGGCTACGCTTGGACGAATACACAAGCACCTTGATCGCTTCAATTGACTCAGGCACGGTTCTTTGGATCTGCAGAGCCGAGGCTGCACATCAATTTTCCTCAGTCCGTCCCGCCTCGTTGCTCATGGCAACTTCCCTAGTCCTTACCCATTTTCCCTCGTCCAGGTCTATATTGGTTCCCACCTTCCTCATCGCTGCCAGTCAGGATCCCTTCACTACTAGCATCACCGTCACTCGTCCTCCATGTGGTCCACTGCGTGCTCGTCGTAACCAAAATTCCACCCTTCTGGACCGAAAGATCATCCGGTGTCCTCAGGGTGTCACTGCGAGAGGTCACGGTAGTCGACTGCCCATCCGCCTTACCAAATTTACAGGCCTCCTTGTCCCTTCCAAAGCTATGCAGTTGATAATTGCCTGCGGTGCAAGCAGCATCCCCGCCAGCACCACTTCCGCCACTTTTCCTGCTGCTTCTCCTAAACCTACCAAACCGAACTGCGCTGTCTCTCGATTTCCCCTCCTCGGAAGACGAAGACCCGTCGGAGCCCACAAGGCTAACTAGCCACTACAGCATTCGGAGTCAGCTTTCAAGGAACCAAAGAAGAAGCTTCTGGACAAAACGGTGGGGATTTGGCCACAAGGTGGCCATAGCCCGTCTTAAAACCTGCAGCCTCTAAAGCCTTTGTTACATAGGTTGAGAATGGGGTATGTTTGTTCTTGAAGGGGTAAGGCTTGTATCCAAAAGCTGCTTACAGGCAAGTGGCGCCGCACAAAGGGCTTCAGCATTGCGAGGCAGTTGCAGAGGATGCCGATATTGATCTCCACTGCCGACCACACCGCGGCCGAGCCCTGCGTGTACAGCACGTCTGGGTTGTCGATCATGGCGCGGACGTAGGCGATGCGGACACAGGAAGCTATAACCGCTCTTTTTGGGGAGTGTTCTTGTTAGCAAGCGTGACTGCCTATTGATAGAACATCAAAGGAGGACATCAAAGGTACATCATTAAGCCACTCTTTCGATGCACAGAGGCCAAGTGAGAGAATGAAACGGATCTACGCACCCCGACCCGAGCGCGAGGATGCACCCAACAGCCACTTTCTGCTTCTGCGGCATATTCAAGCCCCACAGCATTATCACAGGCATGAGGACCAACACTCCGTCGGTGGAAATATTTAGCACGGCCTGCGCAAGCGCTACATTGTTGAGACAAGTGCTGCTGCCGACGTCAAGCGGGTTACAGGGGCCGGAGAGGATGGCGGTGAAGACGACTGTGTCTTTATTTTTGGCATCTCTGTGTCAGCCATCTGCCTGATACATGCTTTTGTGATTGAAAGTGAAGTGCTTTAAGGTGTGCTTGAGATACGTCACTGTATCAGAAGGCGGTCCTACACGTACAGGTTGTGATGACGAAGGCGATGACATAGAGCGCCACGCGAAAGCCCGGGCTTGGATTGATGCGGTGATAGAGGACGATCAGAGACAGCTTCGCTAGTGTTGGAGGCCAGAAGTAAGTCACGCCGAGGAATAGGAGTTTCTGTGTTGATGAGGCATGTCAGTAATTAATTGGGCATTCAAGACAGAAGCTGTGTGCAGAAGGAAGTTCATCGCGCTTGGCGAGACATGGGAAATGTGCTTGTCTTGAGAAAAGAGAAGATGAGAGGGGAAATAGGAGATATCTTCTCGCGTAGCCTGACTTACTTTCATGTAGCAATGTAATTGCTCCTCGGTCACGCTCCATAGATGCTTCCCGAAACCGCAGGGGAAGACCTTGAGCATACCGATGAACGAAGCTAGGTAGACTACCCATGAGGCAAACAGGAGAACTTTGTGATAGATTCGTCAGCTCTAAATTGCGGAAAGTACTCCTTGAACCTTCATTTGATAGATTTCGTCCTGGGGTGCGAATCGAGAGGTGTTGATAAAGTCTACACATAGACGGAGGCGTGGTTTAAAACTTGGAAAGAAAACGCCGACATACAAGCATCGAGGCCGAGCCGTCTTTGGTTGAGGCAGGCTCCGGTGTAAAATCGCAAGATGAGGCCCACCGTTGCCAACACAGAGGTCACGATATAGACGACCAGAATTCTGACTTGGAGTTCTGAGAAACCATCGTCGAATTCTGAAGTTTCGCCCGCAGGGACAGGCAGTATTCCGACCTTCGACATTGTGGCTCTTCGTGTTTTGACTTCGCGGGCGATCAATTCTGGGGCCAAGCTGGCTGGGAAAGAAGGGAGAGACAGACTCTTCCACCGGGACAAAGCACGTTTTGAATCAAAGGGCATTCAGCTACGTACTTATCACGCCAGCAAAGTCTGTACAGAATTAATCTGCAGATCGTTCGAGACAACTCAAGAAAAAGCAGTGTCGCGGGTGACATCGGTGACATCGCCCATGCTCGCGCTGGAACTCACGTAACTGTTTCCAACGGCTGTTGTGACCCTTGAACCCGTCATTTGGAGAGGCGACTGTGGCGCGCCGTCCAGCACGGCGGCGACCAGCATTCTCGTACAACACACCATGAGAAGGTAGCCGTTTTGGTTGCTTCCGGAAGGTCACGGCGTGTCTTGCGTGCCAAGTGTCGCTCTTGCGGTACACTGGACGTAATGCTGGCAGAAGAAGCAACTTCAACAGGGGCTCTGGCCGGACCCCAATGAACCGTTTTTGCTGGGAGATGGAGGCGGAGGGCGACAGAACGGGTCCACACCATCTGAGCATGCAGATCGTGCAGATATGCCCAGCCTTCAACGTTGTCAAGTGCTGGTCCCCTGCTCTGGACCGAAGCACGGTCCGCGCCTGCGCTTGATGAGCCTACACGGTCTTTCTTTCCACCTGTCAGATCAACTTGGTCCCCTCTTGAAAAAGGAATGAATCCTCAGACCCTTGTTCGCCTGTTGGTTGATCCTGAACGTCCGGCTTGGCTGTGCTCCCTTGTCAGAATCCCTGGCTAAAACCACTTTACAACGGCCTCGAGCGTGCAGTAGACCACTTCTCTTTGCTTTTCCTGTGGATCGGTCGTCGAGGCCAATCCGAGTCCAGAGCTGAGCGAGAGGCGTCTGCCAGATGGAAGTGGCAGGTCAATTCGTGCATCGGGTAAGTTGGCTGCAGCCACGCGACAGGCGCCTGACCAACCACGAGTGAGCGGGATCTCCCACCACATATGATGCGACATGCAGGAGTTGCCAGTTGAATTCTGGCTGCTGTCAATATCCTTGGTCAACAGCACATGTAGCTGTCAAACATGCCAATAGACTCTGCAGACCGAGGTGACATACTCCACCCACTGCGCTGTTTGACCCGAAATTATTGGCGCCATTTAATGCTGTTGGTCGGTGTTGGTCAGTCTACATATGCGTAAGTATGTGGAGGCATGCGATCGACCAACATGTCGCTAATCTCTGCAACGTGGAGTCGCTGAAGCTTAGCCCCCTCGCCGTGCCAGTTCGGATGAGTATCTGAGACTGTCAAGTCAGGTGGGTTGGCCGTCAGAATTCCTTCTTTTTATTACTTTTCCGTCGACCTTCCGGAATACACCTTCAACAGTTGTCACACCCTCCTTTACTCGTCTCAGCGCCCCATCGTTGGCCTGGCAAAATCCGCCGCGGAAACCCCCAAGATTGCTTCTCCTTCTCGAGCATAAGCCTATCACGTTCTGCAGCACGCCACCCTCACACCCAAAACATGTGGACTTCCGGCCATGACTCTGGTGGCATTCTGAGCCCCAAGGGCATGAGTCTCGAGTGCGCTGAGGCCCTGCCCGCGGCGGTTGACAAGATCACTCCAGACTGGCTGTCCAAAATCCTAGGGTTCAGAATCGACACCTTGAAGATCCACGAGATTATCCATGGCTCAGGAACCAACATACTCATCGAGGTGGCTTACTCCAGGAGCCAGGGCTCCTCCAAGAAGCTCCCGCCAACCCGCCTCTGCATCAAGGGAGGCTTCAACCCCCAACTCCTTGAGATCCTCCCTTCCCTCTTCGCCGTCTACCGCCTCGAGGCGCAGTTCTACCACCACATCGCGCCGCTGATCCCAGGTCTCCGGCTCATCCCAACCTACTGGTGCGGCACCGACCCATCGCACGCGAGGGGCCAGGGGATAGTGGTGATGGAGGACATCAAGGCGGCCGGTTACACATTCGGCGATCCGCTGCGAACGTGGCCGGTGTCGCGCGTGCGGGCCGGCCTCGTCCAGCTCGCGAAGCTACACGCGCGCACGTGGGGCGCCCGCGAGGCCGACTTCCCGGACGTGCCGCGAGACTTCGGCATGCGCGACGTGATTACGGGCATGATGAGCCCCGAGAGCTGGGCGCTGCGGTTCGAAGACCCGGCCGTGCGGCCGCCGATACCTGAGGAGCTCTGGGGCGACCGCGAGAGAGTGGTCCGCGGACTGCAGGCGCTGTGGGCGAACGCAGACCGGAGGATGGTGTGTCTTGTCCATGGTGATACGCAAATTGGTAACACTTTTGTCGACGCGGACGGACAGCCTGGGTTCCTGGACTGGCAGTGTGTCCACGTGAACTCAGGTGTTCATGATGTTACCTATTTCATGACTGGGGCCCTGACTATCAGAGAACGGAGGGCTCATGAGAAGGAGCTATTTGGCTTCTATTTGAGCGAGTTGCACGAGGCTGGTGCGCCGAAATTCGAGGTCGAAGAGGTGTGGGATGTGAGTAGATCCATACCTCGCGTGAACATACGTGTCGTTCCTTTTGTGTTGGCCGTTGTGCTGACTGACTTCCTTCAACAGGAATACCGCAAGTACCAAATGCAGGGCTTTGCCTGGGCTCTCGCTGGACCTATGATGCAGCCCAAGGAGGTCGTCGACGCAATTTCACAGCGCCACTGTGCTGCCATCATGGACCACCGCAGCTTGGAACTGCTGGAGTCTCTCGCTGGACTCAAGTCAGGGAAAAGGGGGAGACAGGAGGTTCGAAGTCGTTTGTAGGAAAGTCGGTCTTTCGCAGAAGCTCCATCACGAAAGAGCAATCACGGAATACTCAACTTTGCGATCATGCTCAACTAGGATGGTGTAGAGAGCACACATTGCAGTATTGGGCAGGTTCTTTTTGAAAATGGACCTGACCCTTGCATGTGTGCCTGTTCCTATAAACGAATGCTCTGGTTCTCCTTAGGGCCGGGCGCGTGCATATTGCCTGGAGGAACATCACATTGACTCAAAGCTTTGCTGCCGAAGAGCCGGGCGTCAGTTAGTAGTTCCCATCTAGGTCAATTTGCTCGGGACACATTAAACACCGTCTCCATTACTGACTGATTGCGCGAGCTGTGTATTTGAGACTCGCCAGATACATTCAGGCAATTTCAAGCAATGCTGTCAGACCGTCATCCGTATGCATTGCCAACAAAAGGGGCTGCAAGAGAGTAATTCCTGGTAAAAGCATGAGGCTGTATGAGTTTGAGTGTCCCAATCCACACTCTTCATGGTTGATATAGACAGGGGTGGATAATATAATATGCGGCTGACAGCAATAACATCGAGGAGGGGGAGACACGTGCCTTGGAGCTCTGTGGTGGGGAATTACTAGTTTTCCTAAAGCGAGCAGCTTCGAAGCAGGTAAATCGCATGTCACCGGAGCGACGTGAGGTCTCCAGTAGTATATGTTTGACTTTCCACATATAACTCGGATCGGACCCTCCTCAGACACGGCAACCAGCGTGAAGCGTTCTCGACAGGCTAGTGTGAGGCACAGTAGCTGTGGGTTCTCACCGAGCAATCCAACGCGGTCGGCCAAAGTGTTGAGGTCGAACGCCAGGGGTCCTGCGCACAAGGGCACCAAGCTAGCCTGGTAAGAGGGTGTGCATGTGAGATTGCAGAGCAAGCTCGGTTGATGCTCATTCATCACTTGGGCATGTTTGTCACTTGTGAAAAGCGATACCGAAACTATGGAGATACCAACGCTCCCCTGGTCAAAGCAAGGACTGACTGCCAAGTTAGCCCGGGTCATACGGGATAGATCGAAGGGAAAGGCTCCGAAATGAAACGGGTGTCTATGTTCCTCACTCGAGAGAAACTAGATTCAAAGGCAATCTGGAGGGACGGGGAATTGTCGGGCGACCCGGGCTTCGATGTATTTCCGATAAGCTCTTCGTCGAACCTCCTTTCAGACGGTCTGAAACATGACATTGCTTGGGCGGGGCTGTCTAGTCTGGAAGAGGGCCCTCTCCTAAAAATATTTCCGCAGTCATGTTCCTCGGAGATTACTTGGGGTTTCGTCCTTCCGCATCGGCTGGTCTGGTGTGGAATATGGAATTCCGACGGCACTTGGGTGGTGTGGTGCTGTATCCCAGGCTCAGAAACGGGCTGGATGTACATGGTTTCAAAGGGAAAACCCCCCTCCCCCACCGGTCCTGACCCTACCCCTAACGCTTATCTTTGCCGCCGAGTCGGTGTCCCCAGAGCGCTCGGGTGGGGTGGGCAGCGTGGGGCAGTGGCTGATAGTGGGCACACTGCTCCGTAGGGCAGGTGCAGGTGGTTCTCGGCCGACTCAGGCAGTCAGGGAGCTACCACAGTAGGGGCCCCCTGTGGGCGGGTGGATCGGATCGCCCCTTCTAAACTTGAGAGTTGGATTAGGAATCCGGAGGTTTGGAATCAAGGCAGAGGGGTGGAGGGGCAAGAGGGGCCAGAAGGGGATGTGGGACGTGGAAGGAAAATAGAAGGTGCCGGTTTATGTGATGTGCAAGGTTGAATGTGAAATGTGAAATGTGGAATGTGGATTGCAGAAGGTTGATGGTGGAAGGTGGAAGGTGAAGGTGGGAGACGCGAGTTGTGAGTTTTGGGAGGTGGGATGGCAGACCAGAGGCAATCGCCTGCCTGGCTGGCTGCCTGCACAACTCGCACAACGCCCTGCGACCATCATCGCCCTCACCCACATCCGCCTCTCTGTTTTACTCTGCAATACAGTACGGTGTCGAGACGTACAAAGACACATTCTCACAGAACAACAGTCATATCTGGCAATCTGTCAAGGAACGGCACAGACCCTTCCATCATCGTCGATGGATCCGGTCCAATGACGAGCCTCGGTTGCTGCAGAACGTGGCCGAGCTGGACGGCCCGCAGCCGCCAGTCGCGAACCGTTTCGGCCTGAGCTACCTTGACGACAAGCGCTGGGCCTTGCCAGGCACCCAGGATCTTGCAGACTCATCACCCGCTATGTCCCCTTCATTACAGTAAACCTGCAGTGGCTCGAGCTATGATGCGATGTGACGAGATGTGATGGGATCAGACGGATTGCCTGTCTGGTGCAACGCGACAGTCTGTACACACAGTACGCACAATCCACTGACACCACCAGCAATCAACCCATCGCACCATCGCGGCACAAAAGAAGTGGGCTCCTGCAACAGGGAACAGCGAGTGAAGGGACGTGAGTCCACAGCCGCCCGAGTGGCATGCGGTTGTGTTTGTGTTTGAGCCCTGTGCTGATCCGGAAGGGAAGGGAAACGGCATCACCGAGCCTCGCGGCCGGCGCTGCCCCATGCAAGTCGGCCCAAGTCGCTCCTTTTCGCTGCGTGATAATCATTTGAGGGACCCGTCGCTGCGACAAAATTCTCCGTGAAGCTGCAATTTGGGGCTCACCCATCCCCTCATTCTGGGCACCCCGGGCTTGTGCAGTGAGTGGCTTGACGATGTGCTCTCAGCCTCTTGGAAGTTGGAATTGAACGGGAGTCGGGGGTCGGGGTCGGGGTCGCGCTCGTCGCAGCTGGGAGCCCGTCGCGGCAGCACCCAAAGGTCCGTGGGAACACACGTTTCCCGGTGGCCTGGTTCGTCTCGTCGATCACCAGATCAGCCGAACCTGCCCTTCCTCCACAATTCTTTCCTCGGCCCTCTTGGCCCGGTTCTGTTTTGGTTCGTGCCGGGGTAGGGTGGTGCAAACAGATCGCTGGCAGGGCCTGCCTGCTTGAAACATCGCGGCTGTCGAGCGACTTAAAAGATGAGACGAAAATCGCCCTACGAGCCAAACCTCCCGTCCCGTCTCGTCTCGCTGACGCTGACAGCCGGCGATGCTCTGCAACATGTTGTCTGCCTGTCTCGCACTCGACGACATGGCCCCTGAACCTCCACAGGGAGACTCGAGCTCAAGCCATTGCCTGCACCGGGCCAGCACCCAGCTCGCCTCCTATTGGACGGCTTAGTGCAGAGCGCCATTGTTTCGAAACACTCGATGGCAGCGGTGATGCTCCTGGGCGCGTTTCAGGTGCTGCGATCCACCTCACAAATTCGACAATTCCACCTTTCAGCTTCGGGAACAACGTTTGCAGGGGACCCCCCCTCTCCGCAACCTGCAATGACACTGATGAGATCAGAAGTGACCCTGCTGCCTCGTTGCTTGCCCAAACCGCCCCCTGTCCTGCCCATCCGCGCAGTTCGACTTTTTCTTTGCTTAGGTTCTGGCCAGTGCCTCCGACAATGACTTCCAAAAAGTAATACGTCCTCAAACAACAAGGCCGGTCAGCCCAGGTCCAATTTCACTTCTCTCCAGCTGGCCTGACTCGCGGTTGCGCCTCGACTCCCGGAAGCAGCTCGCGCGAGTTTTGTTTATCACGAGCCACGGCAGGACACAGCCTCCAGTCTCTTTTCACCAGCGGTGATCGGGCTAGGTCTCACTGGTTTGAGCTTTTTTATCACCATTTCATTCTTCCGACCAAGCTTGACAGGTACATGTCATCGCGTCCACCCGCACAGTCGTCATCCCTCGGCTATTTGCTCCAGCAATCAGGCCCTACGGTCACCGCGCCAGCCCTCGACCGTTCACGACCGCCGGCCACGCCCGACGATCGTATTTAAGCTTAATTGCTGTCCGACATTGGAGCGCAGATGGACAATCAGGACAAGCCCTCGAGGGAGAGCTTGGACAGCCTGGCTCTTGCCAGGCAGCACGTCCGCGCCCTCACAGACGGCGGGGTGTCGCGCCAGGCCTTGCTACGCGCCCTCCTCGAACAGGAAGAGGCCAGCAATGAGCTCCCAGCATTGCCGTCCCTTCCGTCTCAGTCCTCGCCTCAAACTAAACCGAAGTCGAATCCCATCTCTCGAACGCTGTCCCTTTCTCAGGCAAAGCCCAAGAAATCTCACTGGTCCATCTCTACCCCTCGTATGTCCACCCCCGTCGTTCTGTCATGCCCCTCACTGCCCTACCCCGTCTCGGGTCATCCGGTGTTTTGCCTCGGAAACAAAGGCTTACCTTTTGATAGGTCGCCCACAAGAGGAGGAGGATCGACCTCGCAGTTCGGATCAGCTGTCGACGTCGACCACAAACTCGGGGTCGAGGAACAGCTTGCTGTCCACCGAGACCTCACTGTCCTCCCGGTCAAGTACCATCACTCAATTCCCAGGTACCGAGCTTCCCGGCAACAGGCCAACTTCGGCAAGTACCAGGGCCTACTGGTGCACGTCGTGAGTTCCACCCTCTCTCTTTGCCTCGCGCATGCCCTTGCTACCAGTGAAAGGCTGAGGCCCAGGCATCCCCGACCACACATTGCTTACCGTTGGCCTAGATGTGACACTGAGTTCAAGCGGAAGTTTGACTGGAAGAGACACGAGGATGAGTTCCACGAGCGTTACAAGAAGTACCCGTGTCCCGATTGCAACCGGGTGTTCTGGGGCGCCAACACCTTCAATCAACACCACAAGACACGTCATAACTGCAAGACATGCCCACATGCCGACAAGGTGATCAAGTACACCCGGAAGAAGCGTGCATGGGCTTGTGGTTTCTGCGCCGCCTTCCTTCCATCCATGGACCGGTACATTGACCATATTGGACTGCACTACGAGGCGGGGAGGACCAGGGCTCACTGGTACCATTCTAACGTCATCTACGGCCTGCTGCACCAGCCTGGTGTGAACGCGGCATGGAAACAGATCATAGGTGCGCGCTTCAGCCACATCCCCAAAGAGGAACAGCCTCGTTACGGATGGGAAGTCAAGACGACAGGAAGGAAGCAGGGATTCCTAGAGAATGAGACCGCAGGAAATCTGCAAGATCTGCTCGAGTTCTTCAACCCTACAAAGGATGATCCCGCCAAGGTCGCCCGGCTGGCGTTCGAGATGGCAGAGTTGACCCCGGCGAACCAGTCCCCAGGAAAGTCAAGCCCCGATGACAAGTCGCAAGCTCCACCGCCGCCTCCGCCGGCGCCGAAGAGGGAGAAATCTTCCAAGAGGAGCCACAGCGGAACACAGAAAGAACTGTTGCCTCCCCCGCCATCCATGAAGGACAGGCCCCTCACCCAATGGCCGACCAACTATCCATCCTCCGATGTCCATGAATTGCCCGCCTCCGAGCCCAGTATCCATAGCGCCGAGCTCGACTTCGACTCGACGGCACTCCCGCAGCCGCTCTTTGTCAACGGCACTTCTCTCTCACCGCCACCAACGCAGACACAGTTCGCCCACGCTCCAGCCCCGAGCATCGCGATTTCTACCACGTCCGATCCACCCCCTTATGTCACGCCCACCACGCCATTCCCCGGGATGCCTCGTGACACTGTGGTTGAACTTCTGAACGATTACATTGTCCAGGATCCTATGCAGCCCGGAAATTCCGTCAACATGTCCGATATGCACCCACTCCACAACCCTCCTCCGTTTGGTAGCTATGACGACTGGAACTCGATATGCTCAACCATGGTCGACGATTTGGCTTCGCCGAGAGGGCCACCACTGCCTCTAGCACCTCATGAGCAGTGCCAGCCTCAAGCTCAGCACTCTGTCCGCCGCTCAGATGTGTGGGCTACTCCAGGAGACAACACCGAGTCGATGTACATGGAAGACGTGCAGGCGTGCGACATAAGAATGCAGCAGATGCCGACACCTTCCATGCAAGAGAACAATGTCAGGCGGTCTGATGTCTGGGCTGCCACAGGCCCACCAGATTATGAGGGCATGGGATACGAGAACGAAGTCGCACCACCACCGCCGCACACCAATTGGCTGTGAAAAGCCAGGCACGAGCAGAGAGCCCGTACGAAATTGTAAGTGGCGTCGGAGGCCAGGCTTTGACGCAGCACCGGCGAGCTCGAGAGCCGGAGCAGCTGTCGAGATGAGCTTTAATAACCTTCTTGTTGTATATATATATTAATGGTAATGACCGCATCGGAACGGGGCCGCGTGTTGGTACGGATACCTATTGTACTTTGAAGATCGAAATACCCAACAACAATTTTGTCATTTCCTTTTTGTTCCTTTTTCTTCTCATTCTGTGTGTATATATCTACACTGGTGGACGTGGGCTTATTCTGGCATATTGTGTGATGTCAGGTCGTTGGTCTTCCAGAGCAGGACAAACTTCTGGTTCGAGTGAAGCTAACTCGAGAGGGGAGAATGGAGGGGAGAATGGAAAGAACTCCGTGTATTTATACTGTATATTATAGCGGACGAGACAAGGCTTGAAAATATAAGGAACGTGTGCAGGAAATTCACTCAGCAGGTGACTTGACCGCCGTTGGTTGCGTGATTAGAGGCACCGTCTTCAGCGAGGACCAAACTGGCTGCTTAGTGTCTATTTGATATCTCGTCCGACATTTGCTCTTTTTGTTCCCCTGCCGCTGCTCTAGGATACATGTGCAGGAACAAACAGACAATCCACTAACGCCTGTGTCTTGGAAGAACGATCCGGCTTTTCTTTTTGAGGGGGGCTAGAAGGGGGCTGCATTGTACTAACTCAGTGTACGAGCGGGGGCAGCTGCTCGACGTGTCTGGAGTTGCAACGGCATGGCCATGGACCGTTGGACCTTCGGTGTCGTCAGAGCGGATCCCGCGTACGTCGGGCATACCAGGGAGTGGATGACAATCTATCTACCTGGAAGAATTATAAAAAGGCATGTCTCTAGAGAGTCCGGCAGCCGCGGGAGCATGGCTGCGAATGGGCTGACGTGAGGAATCCATATCTTCTGAGGTGGGGCGTCGGGCGTTCGAAGGTACATGCTGATATAACAATGTGATGTGTCCTGTCTGAGCTTGACCAGCACGCGGTGCCCGCACTGGATCTTCCTGATCAGGGAAGAGGAGAGAGATGCGGATATGACAAGACCCGTGCGGAGTACTTGTAACAATTTGAAGTCTTGATGATTGCTGATCGCGATGGTCCCAGTCATCCAGCCGTAGAGGTTCAATGCCTCTTGGGACCCCTTTATGTACATATGTGCTAGTTATTACTTAACGCATGGTGCTTCGAACGAATTCCGAAGGTGGATATGGGGACCTGCACCTGGGCCTTTGGGGCGAGAAGTTCCTGAGAAGGAAATTCCGAGTATACGGTCACTGCTGGACAGGAATACAAAGAATTTCAGCCACCAGAGATCTCATTTTCTATCTGCAGATATGTACATAGCTAAATCTGACCTCAATTCGGGCCAGCAACCAAGTGTGTATCCACAGGATAGTCAAAAACGACCCCCAATAACCAGCCTTTATTCCCCCACACCACCACACGTGGGCATCGCGTCGCATCGCATCACCTAACAACCCTGCGGACACTGATACATACACATACACACACGCTTGGTAACAGAGGGAATGAAAGTTATTGTTTCCAAAAATGCACAAATCAAAGAAAAACAAGCAGTGGACAGTTGGGTATCACAACAGATGCAAAACAACAAGAACACACAAGACGCTAAAGCCAGACAAAGCCAACATCATCACTGCCGCGAGACAGCTGAGGTGGCAGGGTCCTTCTCTGCCCAAAGGCGGGGAGGAGGTGTTGCCGGTTAGCAGCAGCTGCTCACCAGTGGCACCACGCGGGCGAGAGGGCTGAGAAAGCTCCTGGCACGGCCAAGGACACCTCCAGATCTCTTCCGCTGGGAAACAGTTGAGACTGGGGCGGCCGTCGACACGAAGGCGAGGAAGGCCGCTGCCATGGTTGACAGACCGAGGAGGATGTCTTGTGCTTGCGCTTCTTTTTGTGTTTTTCGTTGATGCAACGTCGTCACCACGACCACCACCATCAGCAGTGATAGCAACATGGAAACAAGGCCGGACGCGGCCAGCTGGGATGGCAGCAACTGCGAAGAGGAGCCGCCTGCCACCAGCAGTTGCCGCGCCGGCGAGGAGAGTGGCGCGCTGCCCTGCGATGGTGGCAGGCGCGCTGGTTTGGGTGCAGGTACTGGGTGCTGCGCAAGTCCTTGGCTTAGTACGAAGCCTTGGAGTGGCAGCTCTGCATTGACGTTTGCGGAGCCGAGCCCGCGTTGTTGGCATACAAGTGCCGAGCCCGAGTCGGAGAGGCATAGGCCCTCGACGTTGACGTGCGTGGCCCGGTTTAGTCCGACCACAGCATGGCCCTTGGCTGGCGACCTTAGTCCCTGTGGCGCATTGCCGAGCAGTGAAACGCCGTTTGGAAGTCCGCTTTGGCTTGTGCTGCTCGCTGGGCTTGGGATACCCTGCGGCTGTGGGCTTAGGCTGCCTGCATCGCCCAGCCTTGACGCGACGTCGGCGGTTGATGATGCCGATTGCGAATGAGCAGTGTCGGGTAGGTCTGGGAGGTCTGGGCGGCGCCGTCCTGGGTCTACGTAACGGTTTTCCTTTTCAGATGTCAGCAGGATGGTCATAAAGGGAACGGGGTAGCAGGGATTCCGTACAGTGGGACTAACTGTTGGTGAGCTTACGTGGGCATTGCCTGCGCGAACTGGTGTGGCCTCCTGGCTGATCGAGCGTAGACTAACTCCCTGTGAAAGCACCGACGCCGACGCAAGGGAGGAGGAAGACTGCCTGTTCAGACCAGAATCCTCAGAGAAGTTCTCGACTGGTACCTGTTGGCCTCCCAAGATTGTGTGACTGTGTATAGTCTGGAGGCCTTGTTGCGTTGTCACGGCATTGACAGAGCGGGATGTGTTGTGGCCGGCATCATCTGCGTGGTATGGCAGTGTATCGGTCAGCTCACTTGCATGTCCTGCGGCTTGTGTCCGACCCGGAACTCGCTGCTGCGGGCCGCTGGGGCTCAGTATGGAGCCTGACTGGGACTGAGGCCGTTCAAAGCGTGACTGCTGTTCGCGGGCCAGGCCGGTGCTCGATGGTAGTTGCTCGTTCAGGTCGGCTGGTGACTGAATTTGTGAGGATGGCGCAGACTTCAGCGACTGTGGCTCCTCGTCAATGAAGCTAGAAGCAGGAGAGAAGAGGTTGAAGTCCACGTAGTTGCTGCCGAACTGGCCGGCTGGGTTGAGGTATGGCAGGTTTGGCCCCTGGCTGTTGTCTGCGCTCTGAAGGAAGACGAGAGCGTTATCCTCGTTGAATGTGAAGTCGTTGGCCTGTGGGAGGATGCCAGAGCTAACTGGTGTCAGTGGCTGGGTGGAAGAAACAGAAGAGCCCGACAAGGATGGCGAGAAGGAGTTGTCCATTCCAAAGTAGAAGTCGAAGTCTTGGGGGACGGCACCGTAGTAGCCCTGGGGGATAGGTGCATTCACTGGCTCGTCGTTGAAGGTCAGGAACTGGTCCCAAGGCTCATCCATAGACGCGGAGAAATCGAGGCTGTCGAGACCCAGACTGTCCATCTGGAAGGAAGCTTCTGGAGCAGGCGTGAAGACTGTGGAGTGCTCTTTTGGAGAGGAGGCAGTGGACTTCTTTGACTTCTTGGCCGGCTTGACCGCCTCGGACTTGGACTCGACTTGAGATGCCGGGTGCTTCTTGTGGCTAGGGTCGCACTTGACCTTCTTCTTCTTGCAGGCGTCGCAGGCCTTGAGGATGCGCATGAGGTGAGCATGGTCTCGCTGCTCCTTGCTCTTGCAGCCCCGGGACACGGAGTTGGTGACGTCCTGGCCGTCGGCAGTGAGGATCTTCATGCCAGGGAGGTGGGAGAAGTCAGTGGTCGAGGTGGTGGTCTTGGGCTTCTGAGAGGCAGTGCGGGACTTCTTGGCTGCTGGAGCCACAGCGGGAGTGGATGCCTGAGACGGAGAGCTGTAGAAGCTCAGGTCGGACATGACAGGGGAGACGTTGTAGGCCGACTCCGGGGTGGTGGCAGGGGTGACGACGGCGTAGTACTTGAAGTTCTCGCCAGTCTGGCGGGAGTGGTCGAAGAAATCCATGGAGATGGCGGCCCGCTTCTCCTGGGCGGAGCCGGGACCGGGGAGGTAGGCGCCGATGAGCTGCTCAAGCTCCTTGGTGCCGACGGCGGGCAGGAACTGCAGGGGAGAGCCGAGGGCAGGCTGGTAGACGCTGAAGCCCCCGACGGCCGAAGTGGTTCTCGACATATCGGCCATTGCTACAGGGTAATAACTGAAGCTCTGGGGATAGGGGTGCACTTTTTGGTGTGGGATGGGGTTGGTGGTTTCCGTGGGGTGGGCGGTCATAGGCTACGGGACGACCGCCGACTTGATGATCTAGTGATTTGAGCTTGGCAGGTCTTTTCCAATTTCTTGTCTTGTGTGTCGTAATTGCTGTGTCCGGACGTGGTGCCAGGAGATACTTGCTTTGGTGTGTCTAACTTAGTAACGATGGCAGCTGACTATCCGGGGATAACGGAGATTGGGTTTAGGCAGAAGAGCTGGAGGGTTGGAGGCAGGACCCAGTCTCAAACTGATGGGCTGGTCTCTTGACTGCTGCCAGAGCTCTTCAGTCTTGGTAAAGACACGGAGATAATCTTGCTTCCGACTCGGTCTGTCGATTAGTTGAAAAGAAAGAAGGGGAAGAGTCGACAATGCCTAGTCTCGGGAGGGAGTCAACTTCATATGGTTTGCGGCCTTGAAACTCGGGAAGCCATCTTCGACAAGGCGCAGCAGAGGGTGCAATTCAGTCATTCGGCGAGCCGAAATGGAATAGCGTCCTTCCAGTAGCGTCTACATGCGGACCTGAGCGAATCTGATAGTGTGATACTGTGGGGTACAGCCCGTCTGGCTGACCGTTGTGTGCCCGTGCCCCCCGACAGGCCGTAGTTTCCTAGCAGACTGCACCAGGCGCCTTGGTAGCGGCCGATCGTGGTGGGTCCCCACCCCAGCTTCTCATTGGATGGCCCAGCCCCAGTCCGCAGTGGTTTTCGGCGAGAGAATCGTTTGATGAGTGAGACCTGGTCCCCGTCAATCCACTCCCGCCCGCAACTTTGGAACCTTCCTACTGCAAGGTTGCTGACGGGCTTTTGGGACCGCCTTTCCAATTGGCATGCGCGCAAAACACCCTATTTGGGCTAGGTGTTGTCCAATTGGCCAATCGTCAGCCGCCTGAGCTATGAGTCAATCCCCATGGTTGGAACCTTGGAAGGCTTGTAACATTAACCGTCCATCGATGGATCGAATGGATCAATGCAATGCATGCAAGCGTGACTCCTCTTGCTCGTGTAGTGTACTGTTGGGGAGCATCTTTGGTGAAGTGAGACTGGGATTGAGTGAATCCACTGCAGAGCCTCAGGCCTTTCTCTCCGTCTATTTTCTATATCCCGTACCGGGGAATGGCTGGTCCACCTTGGGGACGTCAGCGTCAGCCACGACCTCAATTCCGAGGCTCACTTCCGCCCGCGTCGTTAGTGTGCAATGTTTAGTCCAATGCCACATCAGGCATCGTCGGGTGGGATATTTCTTGTTACCTGCTACGTCGTCAAAGGTCAAAACCTGGGAGCTCGACCAGTAGCTACTATAGTACCAAGTGGACGGCTGAAAAGGTGGGGGAGATCGGAGCGCAGAGCCTGCTCGTGATATTCGGGGCCGAGGGCTTCGGTGCTTCCGGCCGTGCTGCACCAACCTGGGAATCGAACACTCTGGTTTTGGCAGGCTCAATGCCAGGTGTGGCTTCCACGTGAGCCACTGTGGACCAGATCGATATCGCCGTGGCTCGCAAATTATTCCCGGCGATATTGTAACAATACTCGAGCCAGAAGCGATCACGCAGTATGTAATGCGGCCCTCTAAGTCGCTCAACCTGGTTTCCGACTGAGCAGTCAGAGAACCTCGAACACTGGCCACCACCTCTTGTCAGATCAACCCAAACCTGCTCATATGAGGCTCAGTCTTCCTCAACGGATAAGTTCCAATAAGGCCCTGGCGAATCAGGTCAATTTCTGCAGTGTCGCCGAGTAATGGCAAAGCCATTGTCTAAGTTGTGGAGAAACACATTTAGATGTGCTATCTGGTGTTGATGCTGCCGGAAGTGTGCCTTGCAGCTTCCGAGGTTCTCTACTGTTGCAGAGGTCGACGATCTAAACTGGTTCAGTATGGACCCTGGAACACAACATTTAGAGTGGAGTTCTTCCAATGTTGAGGTGGTTAAGTCATTATTCTTGAAGATGTGTCCACGGCAGCTAGATCTTCGCATACTGTGGTAGCTGCAGACTTTTTGACGGGGGCCTTGCTCGTTTCATCTCATCCGCGCTCTTGCTGCCCCGGAGTTCGGTCGCGGCGAGGACCATCCCAACCCGAGGGCCAGGCCCCCAGCCGGCAGCCGATAGTGCGTGTGCGCACGAGTTCATCAGGCTGCAGCCACGGCCTTGACGACCGCTTCAAAATTGAGTGCATCAATACTGAAGCAACATTGCGTGTGATCAAAAGCTCAACTCCTCTTCCCAAGCGTCATTCGAGCACTGGCGGGATCAGGGTGTCTGCCCGTAATTGGAGCGACCGATGAGATGTGTTTGCCGTTGTCTCTCAATCCATGGTCTGGTTCGCTGACAGGCAGAAGAACGCCCCCACCAGCCCGAAGTATGTACCCATGTACCTTGCAGGTGGAGCGGCCTGTGCGATTAAGAGAGCTTTTATCCATCGGAATGCATGTATCCATACTTTCCAACCCGGTATTGAAGCTCCAAAATTTCAACCCAGATTGACTCTGCAAACCGGATCTGCTCTTTGTTGTTGCACTTGTGACATTCTTCATGATCGTCAACCATCATGAGGCAATCGTCCTTTATTTCGGGTATTTTTTCAAACATAATGAGAGCCTGTCTGCCATTTGTCACCCGTCGTTGAGAATATCATTGTGAGATTTGGGACGGGCAGAGGAACTAGTGCTCGCGTGTGTGTACGTGTTGTGTGAGTGAGTTGGAGGAGCAAGGATTCCGTCCTTGGATGAGGTTGAAGTGTCAGGCAGACGCTTCTGATCAGCGGAGGAAGCAACTTGGGGCTCATCATCTTTGGGCGGCGCCCATTTCGGAGCCCAGACGGGGTGTTGGCCTTCAGAAAACGAAAGCAGCGAAGAGAGAGGGCCCTGCGAGACAGGAGCGTGGGCAACAGAGAAAGAGCGCTGGTAAACGGCAGCGGCAGTGGCCTAGTGGCTGCCCGTTTGAGCTGGGTTCTGCATGACAACCTGCAAAGATGGTAGCTAGTGGGGACTTCACTTCTGCGGATGGCCCAGGTGGAAAGGCTTCGAGGTTTCTGGACGCTGTGGTCGCCTTTGTCGTCGGCATCTTCCAACCCATCTTTCGCTTTCTGCTGTCGGCCATCTCTACTCGCAAACCTCGAAAGCACAACAATCAGAACCGCGACAGAGATAACACCCTCGGCGACTCCCCCCACAATAATAACAACAACAACGGCGACCACGACGACTCCCGTGCCAACCACGACGGCCAACGCGGCGACCACGAAGGCGACGACAGCCCCGAAAGCATGCAGCGCCACTCCACCAATGCCAGGCCTCAACACGCATACGGCCCCAAAGCTGCCAATGGCAACCCGCCCCCTCCCGTCAAGCCCGCTTTGCCCCAGATTGGCCCAGCGGTGAATTCACCCAGGCCTGGCCGCCAGGATGCTGCCACTACCAATGGAGACCTGAAGACAGCCCTTGAAGATGTCACCAATGGCGTCCAACATACCCCCATGCATCACGTCATCGGCGAGAAAGAGGCTGAGGAAAACCTCCACGATCAGGTTGATGTTGCCCCAGCTGTCCAGCCTCTTGGGGGCGAGGAGGCACTTGAGGACCCTGCTAAGGCTGCGGAGCGAGCAATTCATCATGGCTTCATGGATCAGGCACTGGATATGGTATGTCCTGCGTCATCTTTCTTCTACTGGTTGTCTTCGAAAACGTTCTTGTCCATGCGCACGCGTGCTGCCTGCTTGGCCCTGCATCTCTACCTCTGTGTCAATCCGTTTCTTGACACGCATCGCGTTGTCCTACCTTTATCATGTTTCACACGCTCTTTCTGCCGCGTTTCAAAGCTGTCCACCAGCTTGCATGCTTTCCCCCCGCGCGTTGGTCATGTCCCCTCTAATTCATCCCACCGCACCTCCCGTCCGGGCATTTCTCTGAAGCATCAGCCTGAACCTGCCACAGTTTGGGCTTCGCCATTGCTATTCACGTGTGCAATCATGCTGACTCAATCGTTCATAGGCCCGCCTGGCTCTGAAGACCAATGAGACACCTGTCGGATGCGTGCTCGTTCACAACGGAAGGGTCATCGCCAAGGGGATGAACGCGACCAACGTCACCAGAAATGGTACCCGGCACGCGGAACTGATGGCCCTGACCGCTCTCCTGTCTTTCACCCCCGAGGCAGAGGCAGAGCAGGAGAAGCCAAAGAAGTCTAAGGGAAAGAAGAAGAAGAGACAGGGCAGCCAGCAACATTCCGACAAGCCACCACCCACAAGGATATACACAGACCAAGAGTGGGGAGATGTCGACCCCGAGGATGGCCACATATTTCCGTACGGTCAGAAACTCCATCCCGCACCCATCGTGGACCGGACTTTGATACGGGAGTGTGTCCTGTACGTCACCGTGGAGCCCTGCGTCATGTGTGCGTCGATGCTTCGCCAGTATGGCATCAAAAAGGTCTATTTTGGTGCGGTCAACGACAAATTCGGCGGCACTGGGGGTGTCTTTTGCATCCACAAGAATTCCGATCCCGCACATGCTGTCAGCATCCCAGCCACCCCGATCCATAGGCCTGTTGCCAACCAATTGCCCTTTCGACCAGCTTTGGCCCAACGTGCTGCCTCCGCTGCCGCCTCGATTTCGACGAACGGATCTCAAGATGGGACGGCCGTCACGGGCGAGAATAAGCAGCCCGGCAAGTTGACGTACACGGAGCCTCCCAAGCCCGTCTCCAACTTGACTATGGGTCATGGTGGAAATGTGGAGAGCGGTTTTGAGGCTGAAGGTGGATGGAAACGTGACGAAGCCGTCAATCTGCTGAGGCAATTTTATGTCCAGGAAAATGGCAGAGGTAGGTGACCAATCCCCATATGAATAACATCTAACAAGAGTTGGCTGACATCGCCAAAGCACCTGTACCGCGAAAGAAAGAAGGTCGCGCACAACGTCTTGCCGTTATGATGGAGGAGCAGGGGATGTCGACGGAGGGCACGGCTCTTGCGGGCCTACTTCAACAGGAGCGAGAGGCTCAGGAGAAAGCTGCCGCCTGGGCTGCCAACGGTGGGGGCGCTACCGACGGGAACGACTCTGTTCCAAACGGCACCGATCAGCAGACGGACGCTCCGAATGCGCTCGCAGCATTGGAGGCGAAAGTCTATGCTGAGATCGAGAAGAAAAAGCAGGCCAGCATGGCCCAGAAAGTGGATGGCGACAAGACTACCCCCACAGAACAGCCCGAGGCGACAGCTTGATCCTTTGTCCCTACGGGCATCTAGTCCCATGACACTTGAAGACGCGAAAGTATCCTCCGGTTGCAATTCACGCGTGGTAACTTAATTATTATCCCAAATATGGGAAATTGGAGAAGCTACAGAACGAACTTGGCTCCTTGACAGCCATCCTGGCCTATTCCACACTGGCCATCGCAAAAGGAAGTCCCCCTTTTATCCGGTGTGCATTCAACGCCTACAATTCAGCCACTAGCTATGCCTTTACGGACTCATATGCAGCCAAGCTGCTGCTTGACGCTCTCATGAGCCATGCAAATATACCAGCAATCGTGCCCTCTCACCCGCAGAGTGTAAACCAGTGTACTACTAGGAACTTTCAACACCTGGCGTTCCGACTCGGAACGTCCTTCTCTTAGATAATTTTGGACGCTGAAGGAGAGCTGGAAAGATGCTGGATCATACAGACGAGCAACGACGAAGTGGACACGGTCAAATGGCCATCGGAGGAGCCAAAATAGGTCCTATTGGCCCCATCGCAACTGACCTTCTTGACATATCACCTACAGCCTTGCATTAGCATCGGTGCATCCTTCGCGGCACGTGGCGTTCAAGTCTTGACAGGAACCGAAAAATCGACAAAATTTTATTCCATGGCAGCCTACTCATCTTTTCCTCCTCATGTTTTGAAGCTTCTTGCGAATTAAGTAGGCTTCACAGGACAACATGGCGACGAATCGAAAATTCACCATGCAGCGCTTTCGGGCACGTATGAACCATATTTTTTTTTTTTTTTTAAAAAAAAAAAAAAAAAAGCCTCCTATTGTCCAATCTCAGTGAGGTTGACGCAAGTCCATAGACCTGACTCACAGAAGGGTTGTCTCTTGATATGGTTATTTGTTGATACGCAGAGCTCTCGATGTTGCTTATTCTCGACGACAGTGATGTTTTCAGTGATGCACTGGCAGGTTGATCGTGGCCTCAACTAGTGACATAGTTGTGACAGAACTGCCCACCTCGAGCGGTCTACACGGACCACCAGCTACAAATCCCATGCTTCTCGGGTGTTGGTCTTCGGTAGGTCTCGCGAATGCTTGGCTTGGTCAATGTCCCGCTCTGTGCCACTCAATTCAGCCCGTCCAAACAAGATTCAACCTCGGGACTGGTACATGTGTTCCTAAAAGAAATGTTTGGGGATGACGCCAATCGGCTACGGTAGATCCCACGTCTTTGACGGCTAGGTGCCTCGTACTGGAGGGGCTCGGAAGGTGGTACCAGTCGAGGGGAGAGGGGGCATATTCGTCATCACCTCCTGTTGCGCTGCCTGCTTGTGATCTCTGCAGATGGAAAACAGGTGACTACTTGTGACCAAGTGGATGAGCTGCTTTATCGACGTGTTGTGTCTAATAATATGCTTATTGCTTGTTCATGACGGCCTTCGATTTATTGCCCATTCACACAGGACTGCTACTCAGAGGTACTTTCAACAAAAGGGTCTTGGGACTCCCATCGAACTCAACATGGCGGGAGAGATCGATACCGAAAAGCAAAGCAGCTTGGCGAGCGCGCACAGGACCGAAACATCGCTGCCGACCTCAAACAGTCCAGAGACGCCACGGCCGACCCGCGGCTATGCCCAGCTTGCCGAGTTCATGACCAAAACCCGGCACGGGATGATGCGCCGATTTAAGGACCTATCGACGCAGAATCTACTTTATCTCCAGGCCGAGATATACCAACTTAGATTCGAACTGGATCGTGAGACGGCAGCGGATGCACAGTGCCAGCGCACCGACGAGAGGAGCAACTGGGACTTCCACTGGAGACTCCTGGCAACGAGCGGGCAGAGGCAAGGAGTTGATGACAAAAGGTGGAGAATATGGTTGAATTTGCGGGAGAGGCTGTATGAATACCGTGAGCAGTCGCCATTTCGCCGTCCACACAAATAATCCTATAGTCAAGGACGCTAACTGCTCCATGTGTCCCTTGAGAGGATGCCATTCAGAGACACGCCAAAGTCGCCTCGATGCCTGGTCCCACAGGCGACCAGCGGTATGCAGCTTTTGGATAAAATTTCAAGCCCTTCAAGAAGAAACCTTTGCCATCCGTGGCCTGTGCCTCGAAGAACATGTCAGACGGTTGGCTTTGAGACAGGCTCCGGCCATATTATGACCCTTTCCTCCCCCAATTTGTGTGAAACTACTCCCTTGGTTCTTTGATAGCTAACTCCGGATGCCACAGGAGCATACTGGCCAAGATCGTAGGGCGGGACTCGCTCAGCGACAGCAGCATGCAGTTCCTGTCGCGCGAGCTGAGAGGTCTCGAGCCCGAGGCGTACAGGGAGGTGTTTCTGGACGACCTGGTGCTACTTGAGGCAGCGGACGAGGATAACGACCCTCTCGAGAGGTTCGTCGTGCGCGCGGTGCTGAGGCTGTTGAGAACATTTCGGGGCTGTAAGATGGTACGGTCCATGGTCATCGCTGCCTTGTCCAGATTTACTTGTCTCGCTGTTGACTGTTCTTCATGCAGAGACTCATTAAGCAAGAGGACATCGAGAGCGGTCTTGGCGGTAGCCTCGCCATTGTTGGCGGCCGGGTCTACCAGTGGGACAAGAAGACATATTCAAGAGCCAACAGAGTCATCGGGGCTATGTTTTCGACCGTCGTGCCCGTCGCGTCTGTTGTCACGCTGTACGCTGTCCACAGCATGGGGCTGAGGGTTGGACTTGTGTGCGTCTTCTCGCTTGTGTTCTGCCTTGCGCTCAGCACATTGACGAAGACTAGGAGGATCGAGGTCTTTGCGGCAACGGCAGCGTAAGTGCGGGACATGCCGAATGGTGCTCTGCGAGGAGGCTCTTCTTGTTGAACAGAGCAGCTGACAATTTATAGGTTTATGAGCGTTCAACTTGTCTTCATTTCTCAAGGAGACTGACCATTTTCGGAATTGTAACCCAAAAGGTGGGACGAGGTGCAAATGTGCTTTCTTCACGGTCTGCAATTCAACCTTTTTGAACGTCAGAGGGGCTATTTCTTATCTTGCCTTTATCAGGGAGCCATATTTTGATAATATGGTGATGGTGTCTCCCAGTCTAATGTATATGTATATGTTGTTATTGCTGTCGCCATTGGTACCTAGGCATTGATGTCAAAATGTTGGCACTCAACCTGTCTGGATTTTGAAACTGTGTCTTGTCTCTGAACGGGCTTGGCGCTCGACAACCGTATTAAACTATATCACAGAATATGTGTGATCCACAGAGTTACATTTTGAAGGAACCCAACTGTCCACAAAAAAAAACACGTAGCCAGACGGCGCTACAGCTTGATCATGATCATGTGCAGTGGATTGTCAGTCAGACTTCACTCTTTATTCACAGTTCCTGTCCTCTGATAGTAGCTGCTTATTCTCGTGACCTTGTCTCATAGCGCTCTAATAGAAACAACATGATAGCTAGACTGTATTTTTCAAAGACTGACTTGAACCTTCGGACTTGTCCGGCATCCAGGCAACACGCTTTATTTCCCAGAATTCGGGTGCCTACCCACATACTGCTAGTTTGCCAGAGAATTCAATGCAACATGATGTGCATGGATCTTTCTAGATGTTGATTGAAGCACCATAGATATCTGTGGGTCTTGTGCAAAGCAACTAAATCACGAACATCGTTAGCAAGGAGACTCAACGGAATAGGGTGCCTAGTGTCACCCACTGACCTGAATCCCAGTCTGTACGACTTCACGACAGCATGATGGTTCAACCAGGCTCTCTATGCCAAGCTGAGAAAATTATCACTTCCGATTGCGGTCATCTATGTGGTTGTCCCAATTCATGCCTTGAATCTCCCTGGCTTCCGCGCTCTTTACATCCTGAGCATGGCTCTCCTCTGTTGAAATTTTGTCCGAAGGCTGCTGATTGCGTCTTTTGCGCATGGATTTGAAGAATTGACAGTGTCCAGACTTATTGGAAAATATGCTGTACTGCATTGTGTCTTTTGGCTTGGCATGCATTTTTACCTTTCCAAAAATCTTGGGCTGGATAATAAGGTGGCTCACTGTGGTAAAGCCTCTATATCAATACAATTTCGTCCCAAGTCTTTGGCCCAGCCATCACTTGAGTGAATGGCTGTATTCAGTGATTCACTCAACTCCATGATTCACTCGAGTGCTGTGTCACATACAGCATGACAACCACACTCAACTCACAATTGAAGAGTTCGAGTGACAAAATCCTGGGAGTGTGACTAGTCATATCAAAAAAAGTCACTGAATGTTCAGAATGCCATCATCTTATCCTTTAATCAAGTTGGCTTCCATCACTTCGTCAATCGTAGTACAGTCTATCACCTGCTCCACTCAATGGCCTAGCTGCGGATATATCTATCAAAGCAAGAAAGTCGTAGAGATTACACATTCAACTATCCAGCCATTTTTAAATTCTTCTTGAAGAGCAAACCTTCAGCTGCCATAGTATAAATTCATACACCTCAGCGAATAGCCGCTAAGGTCTTGGTCATGCTGCTTGGTCCGCTGCCGACATCGAGGATGTCAAAGCCAGGTTTGAGGTAAGCGATCAGGTACATATGCCGTATAGCCTTGCGCTGTGCGATAGTCGTAGACATTTGTGGCGTTTGGATCGTCACTCCTGAAATACCTTGACTAATCTGACGTAGTTAGCGATTAATATTTTACACGTAAGCCTTGTGATGGAGAACAGAAAACGAATTTCAATAGAAAGCATCCAGATCATTGAAAACTTCGGATCCGGCTGCTTCTTTTCTATGCAGGCAGATCCCCACAAGCTCTCACAACACGTCCGATAAACCTTATTGTAATCGGAACAAGTCTTATTCGAAGGAGGCAACAAGTGTCCTTGTAGAAATTTAGTGCTCTTCCAGCTACCAATCTTCGGCCTGAGTATCTCTTGCTGCATGTGTTTACTTGTTTCGTTTTCTTGACGCCAACCGAAAGAAAACGGCGGTATGACAAGAACTCGTTACTAGAACTGGGCGAAATTAACGAGCGATTCAATACTTTCTCTTTGGAAAGCTTTTGAATTGCAGTATTGCTCAAGTGACATCCCTAGCCCGGGAACGCTGTTGAGGCCTCTCCCTTTCAATTAACATCGCACCAAATCATCGACAGCTACTGTCTCTTCGTTCCATCTTCCAAACCCTGAATAAGGCCCTCGGCCCAGCCCTTGACCCAGCCCTTCCGATCCAGTCCCGCGTCCTCAGAAAAGCTACATCTATCTCGCCACCACTCAAGCAGAGTCTCTGCCCTTGCTCCCTCGCTGGCTTGGAGCAGACCGACGCTTACATCGATCAAATCAGGCCGTTCATTCGAAGGCCAGAAGACGGTAGCACTGAAAATGTGACAAAACTCGCGGAAGGTACCTCGAGACGATTCATAAGACCGAAGCGGGTTTCTACCACCTGGTAGATCCCCTAGCACCTTAAAGTCCAGAGGGACGTAAGATTTGGTATCTTGACTCTCGGGTTTGGCAGGTGTAGGCTCTGCTTTGGTGGTCACGGAGCTCGACGAGACGGAGATACCGATGGCGAATCTGGGAATGAAAGCCCAGGTTTGTATCTCGTAGCCGGCGGCGCTGAGACGACATGACTTGATGCACATGTTCCAGCTAGATATTTGAGCCCTCCGCCTGTTTCGCGCAGGTGCCACTTCTCATTTGAAGGATTGTCCAGCTTGTCCTTCAGGGTTGTCTTGTAGGGGAACATCTATAAAGATCAGGATATGGGGTGTACGGGAGCTTGACCTCTTCAACGCTCTTGCCACCCATGTTCAAGAAGTCTCCAGGGCGTTGAATCAATAATTTCACATTTCCACACCCGCAAGCTGCTGGAATTGCGTTTTGGCGGTTCTGCGGCGCTTCTGTTCCTAGCTTTTGTGTCCTCCCCCTCATCTCGGCCACCGGCAGATAGGGGGCCATTCCGCCATCACGGGTATCGTCCCTTGGAGCTCCTCCGAAACGAGCATCTCCCTTGTCATCTGGACTTTCGATTGTCACCCTGGTAGCGACTGCGAAGAGTTCTGCGGGTGGCTGCATGCCGCTCAGGTTCTGGGCTGACGAGGCCAACGCTGGTGGGCCGTTGAGCTTCCGGAAAACATGACAGCCGCAAGTCCCACAGAAGAAGCGTGTACCGTCGTCAGATGCATAACATGACAGTTGCGATAGCTTTCGTGGCGCCGGCAGCTCGATGGCCAGATGAGAGACGAAGAGAACTCCTGATTCATGCCGATCCTTCTCAGCATCGCTGGGTAAGATGTATGGATGTTTAGATATTATGAGCCCTTGGCGGCTACTACCGCAAAGGCAGTTGATTGTGAGCTCCATGGCCGCAGGAAAAGGATCCGGTCCTCGTTGCGGGAAGCGAGGTTCCCATCAGGCCAGAGGATATGGTGGATATTGTTAAAGCCCTGAAGAATGTTCCCAGGCCCGTGGGCCAGACCAGGCCGGTTGGATATCACCGATTGCAGGTGGCCTTGGAGTACAATCCCACTACAGACAGACTTCAGATAGAAATCATGTCAGGCAGTTTTAATCGCAATGGTCATTGTTGTTGTGGATATTCCAGATAGCTCCGAGTCACTTACACCAGTCGCTCCATAATTAGTGTGGTTGCCTCTTCAATGTTCCACATGTAAAGCAATCCTAGTTCCCGTGTCACTTCTTAAACCTGGAACGCAATATCGGTGGCATGAACTGTATGTTGCAACAAACAATTATGTGATCAAGCGCATAGAAAATATGGAGTTTCAAGGTCCTTTGGCGATTGTACATTTTAGAATTTGCTCTTGGGTTTCATAACTCACTCCACGTTCCCCTCAGGTTTGAAGCAGTACTTGCGCTGCAGGTGAACCCAGAGATTGATTTCTCATCCTATTCTTTGATTCAGAGAAAGATGTGGGTAGTCTAACCTTATTATACTAGAGATTCGTTGAATTTTACTCAAACAAATTTCTGTGATAGATTTGATAAGTCCCCAACCCCCCCCCCCCCAACCCCAGGAAAGATTCATTAGATAGCACATAAATTGCTTGGTTCGATACTAGAATTCCTGAGAATGACGAGTTCAACAACTGCTAATTCACACCCGCCAGCAAACGCGTCAACAAGGTGGCTCAGCAGACTTTTGTCAGGTGGAAAGGAAAGGAGAAAACAAAGTGGTGGTGGTGCCCCGGGGGTGGGGTGGTTGTCCGTAGGAACGGACGTACTTATTGATGGTTCTAAAGATGTTACCCTGGTGTCAATTCATAATGGTTCCGGGAAATCATTCGCCACACCAGCTTGGATACAGTGTTCTCAGGCTGCAGTTTGCGACATGTTGGCAAACCACTCCAATAACCAAAAGTTCCGCCAACATCAGTCGCTCGAGAAACACCAATCCAGTCAGTCCCAAAACAGATCTGATGAAGAATGGATTCTTTACTTTCAATTCCCTATAAACACGGCTTTCCCTAGGCACTCACCCATCACTCTCGCATGTTCATTGTGCCTCTTACCCGCCACCTGGCTCGTCAAATTCCACTCATGTGTCCACACATTCTTCCACACCTTCTCTCGATCTCACACCAGTCAAGATCTCACTTAAAAGTTTCTAAAAAATCGCATCATCACATGCCCGCTCGTCACAACGCTTTCGAGGTTTGCTCCGTCCGATCGCGCACTCTTTCGTCTTCGCCCTGAAGGCCGTGACACTCGCCACGTTCCTGCTCCACATGAATCTCAGAGATACAACATGACTAGGTCCGAGTAGTAGGACATCGCTGATGTCTCTGGTTATCTCATTGAGTTCCTCCTGTAGTTGATTTCCAACAGAGAGAGAGCTGTTGATCCGTCAGATCTAAAACTTTCATCCCTTATCCCACTCCGCCTGCTGTCTCGCCATCAGACTGCCCAATGTACCCTGATGCCCCAGCCGCCCAGCTTACGCTGCCCAGTGTAACTCCACATGCTGCGTTTTGCTCCACTTAGGCTCGCCTGCTATGCTTCATCAGGTCGGCAAACGCGCTGTTAAGCTGCTTCTTAAGCTCGGCGTACGTGATAATGAAATCAGTCTCGCCACTCCTACTAGTTAGGCGCACGCGCTCGTTGGCCCCGGCGTCGAGCTTGTTGAGGCACGACACCATGTGACCCATGTCGAAGACAGGGCGGCCCGCCTCGTCGACGCGGTGGAAGACATAGTCGCGGAACAGCTTAAGCGTATAGCGCTCGCCATTCTCGCTCCATCCGGGATCGTTGTCGAACTCCTGTCGCTCGTTGACCATGCCCATCTTCATCAACAGGCGCACTAGCCGCCCATTCTCGAGCTCCCTCTGCAACTCCGAATTCAGCGCGTCTGTGTGTTGCAGGTTCTTGTCCAGGTTCTCGATCACGTGGTGCGGCATACCCGTGATGAGCTGATCGGCGAGCTTCTCACCCGGTGTCAGGAGCCAGCCGACCAGGTCTCTAAGCGCCGACTCGCCCTTGGGCCCGGACGGGTATTTTCTCGCTATCGTGGCCATCTCAGCATTGACGTCGACGAGCTGGCTGGGGAGCTTCCCAGCCCCGAGGCAGAGGATCAGCTTCCCCAGCTGTACGAAATCGTCTTGCTGGTGCTCCTTGGTTGACCGGTGGCCCTGATATTGGACAACATCGAGGATCGCACATGCTGTGAGTCGTATCCTGTTCTTTTCGGTGACTATGATTTTGCTGGGGTCAAGACATCTGGCGGACAGATCCCTCGCATGTATTGCTCGAAGCGCGTTCGCTATCTGGACGACATATGACCATATAACAGACTCTGGTATCTTGGGCGGAGTGGCTGGCCCCCGGAAACGGTGGTCCTTTTGCGGTTGTGCGGTGAGGTGGACTTCGGTAAGTGTTTGCGCCAGTGGGAAGTAGTCCTGAGCAAAAACGAGTGACCTGTCACCGAAAGCGGACGTGGTGAACGCATCATGAACGAAGACGACATTGGCGTTGTTGATTTGTTTCCACTTCTTGATAGTCTCGATGGCCTGGGTGGCTTCTCGGTCGCCGAGACGGTAGTCCTGAATCCTTCTAAGGCAGTAAATCCGCCCTGTCTTTGCAGAGAATGCCTTGAACAGCCAGCTGGTCCATCCAAAAATGCTTGTGTTTTTCCTATGCGGCGTGTCGAGTTTGTCCAGGGGTACGAGGCAGTGAAAGTTTTCCAACTGAATTGTACTAGGTATGACTTGGAGAGCGGCATGCGACTTCCTCTGCAGATCCTCCCTAAGATCATCTGGCATGAAGAAGTCGCGCGTCTGGCGTTGATATGGTTGTAAGTCGTCTCGATAAGGGCCAATATTGGCATATAGATGGTAGGGGGGTGGCTGCAGCGGGGTGGCATATCCCGCCTGCCCCTGGTAAAACACGTTCGCCGAAGACCCAGCCAGCGCCGCGTGGTCGTTAGCATACGGGTTGTACTGGGCAGGGGCGATCGGGGTAGAGAAGGGGTCGAAGGAGGCGATGGCAGCGTCTGGGGTGACAGCGGCAGCGGCAGCGGCAGCGCCGGCACTCGCTAGGTCATAGTTGTTCTGAGGAGTGAACTCCTTTATAGCGGCGGGGTTGAACAGACGTTCGGGTTCGTGGTTGTTGGAGGGTGTGGCAGCCCCGACGCCCCTGGGGGTGAAAACGGCGGCGCTGGCGGCCTGAGAGGGCAACGAGGACTTCTTTGCAGGCTGCGATGACAAGCTCGAAGGGGTGAAGGAGGGAGAGTCCCCGTTGAGGGCCTTCTTAGAGTTCTCGGAGCTGCTGCTTGCGTGGCTGGTCCTCGGATCATCGTGGTTGAAGCTGCAGCCTGCATTTTCATAGCGGCATTTGCCATATATTAGGATGTTCTTGCATGGGGTGTCTCTGTCTGCTGGTGATGAGATAACATCAGCGCGTGGCCAAGCGACGTGCAGGTGGAAGCTGAAGACGGTGACCTGGGCCCGGAACGAGGAGGCCAGGCCGCGACTCTTGACGGGTTGCAGGCCTGAAGGACGGCGATATCAAGACTCACCACGTCCTTTGGGCCTCGGCGACCCAACCTGCCGGCGCAAATCCGGAGCGCCGGCCATTGTGGTGGACGGGACGGGGGAAGGCCTCCCCGTCAGTATTTTGAGGGGGCGGCGGCAATGGCAAGGTCAGCACCACCACCTCCTGGAGCGAATCTACGACGCCTGCTCACATAGCCCGGATCAGCAAAGAGTGTCCCGGCAGTGGTGTGATCCGGGAGAGAAGAAATGGGCGACCTGGGTCAGCTCGGAAGGGAGGGGATTTGTCGCGAAAGGCGCCGGGGTGGCCCTAACGTGGGCGGTGCTGGCGGTGACATGGCGGCGAGACAAGACAAAGAGAGCTGGATGGTGGGGGTTTGCAGTCCCGTGAGAGGTGTTGGGCGTCAGTGTGTGCTTACTTGGATCTGAGGATTGTTTCCCATGGCCTTGTCCGTTGCGCGACTGCTCTGCCCATCGACCCGACTTGGGAGATGCTGTGAAGCAAGAGGTTGCTGCGCGAGGCTAGCCACGGGATCGCACGAGGGAGAGCGAGGGCCAGGACTCGTCCCGATGTCGTGGGTGTGGTGTCTTGTCAAGGCTTGGAGGGGGGCCTGGCGGCTTCGGTGAAAGGGGTGTGGTTCATCGCGCATCAATGCGCCTGTTTCGCTGTGGAGGCACCATACCATCAGCTGGACCATTGGCTCAGGCAGCCCTGACTGTGCGGCAAGCGGGCCACTTGCCGGGTACCTGGAGTACCCAGGTACTTCTGATGGACGTGCATAGTGCAGAGACATGGGTCCGAGGTAGTATACAGTAGTCTACTGTGTACTGTACTTGAGGATTATTGGGATAAGGCTGACTCAACAGCTACGTAGCAGAAGGGTTCCGGTAGGAACTTCGGGGTGAGGGTTCCTCCAAATGGTTTGTTCACTAAGAGTCCAATCTGCCAGAAGGATCCCTCTACATCCTCTTCTTTGTTCCATTTTCCTCTTGCAAATTTGAGCATCACCTTGATTTATCAAACTTTCTCCATCTTGTTTACATGCTGTGCCGGTTGATGAATCTGCAACGGCCAGCACTGACCATTTTGGTGGCCATCAGCTAGGGTGGAGTTACGCTGCAAGCGGCCAGGCAGGGAGAGACACTTGACAATCCCTGCACCTGGAATGCGGGCTGGCTGGCTGGCTGGCTGACTGACTGCTGACGTCGCCTTTTTTTCGTTGTCAAGCAAAAGCACAATTGACCTGTAGCATCTCCAAGCTGTCTAGTTCACGTTCCCAACACCTCTTTTTCAATCACCACGACTACGACGACACCAGGAAATACCTGGTCCGTCCTTTCCTGACCTGCTGACAAGCTGCTGGACCGTCAGCCACAACAGGCTCAGCAATCAGTCAACTGGACTTGCAGCCACGCCAAGTCCTGCTCGAGTTCTGGTCCACGTAGAGCCGACTACCCCGATCTCCGTCCCCTGTGGCTCCATCCACCACCTATCCCACACGAGGACACCCAGCAAGTTGGCCACACTTCATCTTTCCTAGCAACCTCTGTTCTCGACACTGGATGGATTGGTAAAATTGGAAGGCCTTTGAAGAGGAGCGGACCGGAGACAGGAGGGTCACATTTAATCTGACCCCAACACACACACACAAGATGGCCGACTTCGACCTGGCCAGCCTCTCGCCTGGTCAGCAGGAAGCTCTCCAACAGTACACAGCCCTCACCAACCAAGAACCCAAGGACGCAGTTCCACTTCTAGAGCGGTCACAATGGAATGTACAGATCGCAATCACCAAATTCTTCGACGGCGAGGGTCCAGACCCTGTGGCAGAGGCACAGGCCCAACAGCAACGGGCACAAGCTGACGTGCCCCGGCCTGCCGGACGACATGAGAACCTCCAAGAGAGCTTCTACGCACAGATAGGCAGGCCATCGCGCCGTGACCGTACCGAGCCTGCCCCGCGCATCGTTCCGCAGCCATCGACAACATATCCCGTTCCATGGCTGTTCTCCCTTATCTTCGCGCCCTTCCAGCTCGGCTGGAAGCTGTTCGCCAACCTCTTCCGGCCCATCTACTATATTTTATCCTTCCTGCCGCAATCGTTGCGGCCCCGCGCTGTATCAAACTCTATCACCCGCGGCCTGCGCAATACAAATGGGCGAAAGATGCTCCTGCCACGGGACTCAGCCGCCCGCTTCAGGCGTGAGTTCGAGGAGGAATATGGCCCCCCTGCCAGCGGCAGCCCCGCACTGCCATGGTTTGAGGGTGGGTTCGCCCAGGCTCAGGATCTGGCGAAGAAGGAGCTCAAGTTCCTGCTGGTGGTGCTGATGTCACCCGAGCACGACGACACGGCGCCGTTCGCACGCGACGTCCTCCTCAGCCCGGAGGTGGCCGCCTTCCTGTCAGACCCAGCCTCTAACATCGTGCTGTGGGGCGGCAACGTGCTCGACAGCGAGGCCTACATCGTATCACAGGAGTATAATTGCACCAAGTTCCCCTTCTCAGTCCTGATCAGCCTGACCCCCAAGGAGGGCAGCACCCGCATGGGCATCATCAAGAGGCTGGCCGGCGCCACCACGTCAGCCGCTTACCTATCGGGCCTCCGCTCCGCCATGGACAAATACGCCCCGGACCTGGAGGGCTTGCGCGCCGAGCGCGTCGCTCAAGAGACCTCGCGCAGTTTGCGGACAGAACAAGACTCGGCCTACGAGCGCTCGTTGGCGCGGGACCGCGAGCGCGCCAGGCAGAAGCGCGAGGCGGCGGCGGCGGCGGCGGAAGCAGAGCAGCGCGAGAGGGAGCGCGCCGAACGAGCCGCGGAGCAGGACCGCAAGCGCCAGCTGTGGCGGCGCTGGCGGGCGACGACACTCGCGCCGGAGCCGCCGGCAGGCGAGGCGGACGTGGTGCGGCTGGCGCTCAAGATGCCAGAGGAGACGGGCGCGGGCCGCGTGATCCGGCGGTTCGCGGGCCACACGCCGGTCGAGGAGCTGTACGCCTTCGTCGAGTGCTACGGCGTCCTGCAGGCGCGGGCTGGCGGCGGGGAGGACGAGTCGGAGCTGGACGACAAGGGTGCGCCGGAGGGTTACGAGCACGTCTATGGCTTCCGGCTCGCGAGCGTGCTGCCCAGGGAGGTGTTTGAGCCGACGCGGGACAAGACGCTGCGGGAGACCATCGGCAAGTCTGGGAACCTGATCGTCGAGGATATCCTTGACGCTGATGAGGACGATGCAGACGGTGTGGTCGGGGTTGAGCAGCAGGCACCGTGAATCACATGTGGTCGTGTATCACTAGGTACATGACAGCTGTTGCTGGCCCCCGGGACACAATTGTACACCACCATAGAGCATGTGACAAGCACGATACTTCTCAAAATTGGTTCCTACAGGAAAACACAATTCAAGCGCAGGTGTTGCGGATAATTTGATTCTATTGAATGCTTTTGCAGCCTCTACTCGCTGACGTAACGGAGACCAATATTGTACAATTATCCCAACCCATAATCGTTTAAACAAAAAAAAAAGCTGGGCCAGTCCAGTCACCAAAGTGAACTAAAAGTTCTCCGGCCTTGTTCATGTGCCAAGCTCAAGTCACAGCTTTGGCAGTCTTGCTACTGGCCGTATATGTTCCGATACTGTTCCTCGAGGGCTTCCAGGGTTGAATGCGACCCCTTCGCCTCCCCCTTGAGCCCCTAGTTCTTGGGAGCCTCAGCAATGGCTTCTTTGGCGTTGTTCACCACGAAGGCGCCGCCGAGCAGTATAGCCGGCTCGTCGATGCTGTGATGCTCGTAACTAAGAGTGCCCACACCGCCTGCCTCCATTAGGAAGGTCGGGCCCTCCTGAAGCGTCTTACCCACCCATCTCATGGCGAATGCACGTAGGATGTGGCCGTGGCCGACGACGAGGACGTCGCCCGTGCCCTCGTTGGGTAGGCGGGGGTCGTCAAGATGCTCCTGCTGCATGAACGGCTCCTGGTAAGAGCGGATGACAGCAATCAGCCCGTCGAGGCGCTGGGTGACGTCTTGGGGCGACTCGCCTCCGGGACAGCCGTCCCTCCATATATCCCAGTTCTCGCTGAGGCCTCGGTCCTTCCTCAGCTTGCGGATCTCCTTGCTGGTGATCCCCTCATAGTCACCATAGTCCCACTCGCGGATGTCTTCTGTGATCTCTATGCGCGCATTGCAAGCCAGGCCCGTCGACTCACCGGCGGGGCCGTGGGCATCCCAGGGGAGGTCCTTGAAGCCGAGGTTGAGCAGCTCAAAGGTCCGCTGGGCTCGCTTCCGCGGAGAGACAAAGCTGTGTGGTACCAGTGTTAGGGCGGGTTTCGCACACGGGAATGAGTTGGTCGCGTGGGTTTTGCAGCGAGGGTGTGCTTATTAGAGGGCGGTGATTGGGGACTAACATGTGCGTGAGTTTGCTAGGCACGATGAGCCTGTCGTTCCCAACCAGAGCCCTCCCGGTGGCCCTGACTCTCTGCTCGCCGTCGGCAGTCAGTTCAATGTCTGTGGTGCCGGTGTGCTTGCCGCTCAGTGACCACGCAGTCTCGCCATGACGGGCGATAAAGACTCGTGGGGTGGACATGATAAGGTTATGCAGGCGAGGTTGCGGGTCGACCGGGGGCGCATAAAGTTGTCAAAAACTCTAGTTCGGAGTAAATGCCGTGAACAAGGCGGGCGATGGCGTCGAAGAGCCGTAATTGAGCCCGCTCTGGTTTGTGAGTGGTGCGTGGGCGGCTGGTGAGCGGCAGTGGTGTTTCACAGCTCCGTGATTCTGACACTGAGCGAGGCAATGTGAGACGAACCAAACTCCGATGGGGAAGTGTTGAAAGAGAGTTGGGAGCTGCTGATGGTTTCAACGGTCTCGACTAGGCCAAGTCTCAACGGCGGCGCTCTCTCTTTTTCTCTCTCTCTCTCTCTTGAGATTTTATGTTTTGTTTTCCCCCCTCTTTTGTCATTTTTCTCCTGGCCTGACATCATCGTCATAATATACACACAGAAGCCAGCATCCATCCGTCATCACCCGCCGGCACCTTCCAGAGAGATTGAGAATGGGGCCCGCTTCCGCCGCTCCGCGCCGCTTACTAAGGACCTTCTCCCGTGGGCCCCGCCTGCCGAGCCAAGCGGGCGCCGACGCCGACTCCCCAGCTTCGAGCCCAGAGATCGAGCTGGATCTGCTGGGCCTGGGCCTGGGCCCACAAGGGGAGAATGGAGCCGCGCCTGCAGATCATCAGCCTGCAGACTGCCAGCAAATCTCACCAGTGCGACGACGTGTCACACAGCTCACCACCACTGCTCCTGCACTAGAATCACCAGCCTCCACCCCGTCATCTTCACCATTATTAACAACGCCCACACTCCCGCTCTCTTCTTGGCAATCACAGCCAGTCGCCCACTTTCGCAGGCACACCCGGAACGGCTCAATCACCAGTGTTGCCTCTGACACGTCTTCCCTCTCAACCTTGTCGGGAACAGTGACCACCCGGGACCCACGCCAAAGGTCTAGTCGGTTGCAGCGAGAAGCAGAAGCAAACTCCGTCTGGAGGGACTTCTGGAGTTGAGTTGCCTGGGCGGCCCGGATCCAGTCAGACGAGCAGCGTGAGCTCCGGTCACCGTCCCTCTCTACCGTCACCGAGCAGCAGCCGGACTGCCAGGAACAATGCTACGACGCACCTTGCCGTCGACCACAGCCGCGAGCCTGCGGCGATACGCATCCACCTCAGGACACCCCGCGCACCCCAACTCGCCCAGCCGCCAGAACCTCCGCCGCGTGGTCCTGACCGGCGCGGTCGCCCTCATCACCGTGGTCGGCGCAATCACCGGCGCCAGCCTCAAGGCCGACAACGAAGCCGTCACGCGGAGGCAGGAGGTCCAGGAGATGCCTATCGCCGAGCGCATCGCCATGATTGATGCCCGCCGCGCAGAGCTGCTGAGGACCAAGGCGGAGCTGGACAGGAAACTGGAGAGGCTGCAGGCGAGGATGAGCGATGACACCGCCGCCAAGGAGGGAGGTCAGCAGAGGAACTGACCTGAGAAAAGATGAGACCAAATGATGATTAAGGACTTTCCGCCCCTGGACCCATGCATCGGACTGTGTGTTGCCCGTTTGCGGGAGATGAGGGGAGGCTAGGCGTGGCCGGCGACAGATGGGAAGGTTACGGCTCAAGGTCAACAGTTGTTGCGGTGATTCAGAGCCTGGTTGAACTTCGCGAATCTTGTGTGCGACGGCGGCTCTACTGGCATCGGACACGGTCGGTACAACAAGGTATTGACGATCGGACCCGACCATCGACCTCATATTTTGGAGCGTCTGCATCGAATGAGGGTGACTTGAAGGCTGCCAGCTATTCCAGTAGCTAGTCACCACATACGAGGCCATTGAGAGGAACCGATGTTAGGAGGGGCGCACAGTCTCATCATGCTCATGGATACAAGACACCATCCGATCCCAGCCTTCAGCATATCAATCAACTTCCGCACTAGGCTTTCAACAGCCGGCGGGGTGGCCGATTCGGGAGAGCGGGGGGCACGAAAGCCCCCGTTGGCCCTGAGTTCAAACCCCGCCGGCTTCAACCAGCAAAACTCTGATGATCCCGACCTGGCGGTGGCCGGGGCGAGGAGAGGGGTTTTCTGACTTCTGGGGGCACGCCCTCGGAAGGGTCTTTTTTGGACTTTTCACTTGGGTACTCGGCTCTGCTCGTGGGTGGTGTGTTCCTTTTTGGAGGAGGCTCTCTCTCTCCTTCCTCGAGACCGCCAGTCGTTTGGACTTGCAGAATGAGGCTTCGCTCGTGGGAATTACAGACAGGAGCAATTTTGGGGCATGGTGTCAACTCGGTCCATTCAGGCACAAGCAGTTACAGACAGACCAACCGCTGGTCAGGTACTTGAAAAGCATCACACGACAATGGCGGCCAGAATTTTGTACATACTCAAAAAAGCGACAGGCTTAGTATTTGAACCATACGGAGCAGTACAAGGCTCGGAGAAAAGCAATCAAGTCACTGTGTACGATACATAGAAAGGATAAATTGTACCCGCAAGAACTGTATTTTAGACTGTAGACCGTGTACAATACAATACATCAATCGATACCCCAAGTTGTCTCGAGACGCTCAACACTCCTAAGGTCGCACCAAACAGAATTGATCTCATTTCACACTCCTCCTGCTCCCGTGTTATCGTGAAAACACTACCAGCCCAGTTCACTCTCCGAGGTGTTCACCCTCGCCGTTGGCCCAAGCGTTCCCTCGCTACAGACCCGAGCAACTGGGCAAGGGTCGTCGTGAAGCCCGTCTCAAAAGAAACCGACCTGTAACAAAACACCTCATCCTCGCCTCGCCTTGCCGATTGCCCCATAAGTGGTGGATCTGGATCGGCCCCTTCTTCCCCCTTTGCCCCTGAGCGAACCCGTTTCGAAAATTCCACATCCCCGGTCAGCCAACACGACCCCTATCCAAAACAAATTTGTTTATCATTCAATTAGCTTTCGCACCACAGAAGTGAGAGGGAAAAGGAATTGGACGATCACTTCGGAGAAGAAAAAAAAATCACGGTGGGCCCACCACTTCCGACAGCCGGCATGTTTGCAAAAAATAGTTCAGATCAACGCCATTCATTCGGGACGAGGCAGACCGCCTGTGCCATTTTGTGTTGTTCTGGTGTCATTAAACTGTACTAATCTTGTGTGTGACGCAAACGAGGTGGTTTGTCTATTGCCGACAGCGCCGACACCCGTGAGACCTCCGCCGTAGGTGGTTCTCCCCTCTTTCCGTCCAGGCCAGCCCGTCCGTATTTCCCTTTCTCAAATAATGACCAAGGCCGTATTGATCAGCCTCCGGGTCACTCTATCTCCGTTCGTCCCGGTCCCATTGTATCCCGAGCCACAGCCCATATGCATTTCTTTCCTGCCTGTCTTCCGTGTCTTTTGCCTCCCATATGCTCCAACAATCGTGAGGGAGGATTCCCAAGATGGCTCCGTTGCATCAGCCCCAAAACGCCAGTAACGAGAAAAGTCCTTTTTAGGAGGCCTGAGTACCAATCACCATGCCTCCTTTTCGCCTGCACAATGGCGACATTAAAAATATACATTCAAAAGTGAAATTGAAAATCCCTCTCCATTGATGGATTTGCCGTTGGCTAGAGTGCCATGAAGTCGTCCTCTGCCTGGTTTCTGTCTTACGAAGAAGTCGGTGTGATCGACTGCGAAGACAATCGATTCATGTCCGTCGGTTCGGGAGTTCGAGGGGGCCTGGGAATTGCCTCCACCTCTTGCTTTGATTCAATCTCCACAGGCTTTCCAGCTTCGGACGATGTGGATTCGTGAACAATGACCGACTTGTCATCTGAAGTGTCACTGGTGTCCTCCGGGAGAGGCGTTTGACCTTCTTGAGTACAAGTGAGAGCATTTTCTTCCAACGGGGTGGCGAAGTCCTCAGCATTGCTGTCATCCTCGGGGCTTGTTTCCCTCGCTTCGCCCACTGATTTTGGCTCTTCGATCACTGAGAGGGCCTTCTGCTCCATATGGGCAGACTCTTCCTGGCTCGGACGGGGACTTTTCTCGGCCATGCTGTTCGAGTGTCCATGGAGGCCCTGAAGAATTGGACGGACGCCACCTCCGATGCGAGACCAGAACATGTTCTCTCGTAGCCTCACACTCTCCTCCCAGGCTGATTTCTCCGAGTCCTCATCATCGGTCCGCCAGTGACCATCCTTGACGATCCTCAGGAAACCAAGGAAGTCACATGTGGCTCGTACGCGACTAAGACAATACCGGCAGAGGGGGTAGCGCTGCGAAGAGCTGCTCTCACTCGTGCGGAAGCGGTATCTTCGGAGATACTGGTCGTCTTTGCGATTCTCTCCACAAAGAGAGCACGGGTAGAACTGTGGCTTGGAGAGCATGGCATACGTGCCCGTTGTTGGGACAGGTTCCACAACCAGGGAGCCATCAGACATGGCTGAAATGACCGAGCGCCGTGCCAACCAGGACAAGCCCGGAGCAAGGTCTAGGCGGAGCGTCGGCTCCACGTCTTCGGCGAGCACCCGTTTGTAGAACTTACAGTCCTTCAGTGGCGGAATCGGAACCATTGACGCGGTGGACATGCCGCTAACGGTGGACCCTGGAGTGTTCGGCGTCTGTATGGATAGTGTGGAAGAAGCTGCCGGGGATCCCATTGATGACAAAGAAGCAGTAGAGGCACTAGAGGGTATCCCTATGGAGGTCACACTAGAAGCCGGTCCAAGAAGGCCGAGGCCGAGGGTCGAGTGGTTCCCTGATGGCGGTCGGCTCGCAGGTGTTCTCGATGCTTTGCAAAGACTCACGAAGTCATCATATGCGCCAATGTCGTTGCGAAGAACCGGTTGCAAGAGGTGGGTGAAGCTCGTAGGGTAGGACGGGGTCACGAGATCTGGGATGCCGGACTGCGAGCCGAGGTCCGATGTGGGCGTGTCGTCTTCTCTCGAATCAAACTTGCTGTATCCTGGGGAAGACGGCGTTGTCGTCGCGGTGTCGTTGTCATGGTCGCTCATCTGCTCCATGACATGCTTCAACTCGATCAATTGTTCTTGTTGCGACTGGAGCAGGCCCTCCGTGTCGGCCAGTTGGGCCTTGAGAGCGCTGTTCTTCCGCTGCAAGACCTCCTGCTCCTTGCGTGCCTCCTCTTTGGCCGAGATGACCATTTTGTTTGCCTCTTCGAAAAGTTCGGTCGTCAGGTTTTCCAACTCTTGCTCGATCCTCTTCTTCTCTTCTTCGGCCGCAAAGCGCAGTTTTTTTTCGTCAGCAATTCTAGACAGCAAGTTAGTCTTCTCTGCCTCTGCCGACTTGCGCCTGATCCAAATATCGCCAACCAACATTTCTCTTTGCTTTTCGAGCTGGACCTCCATAGATTGGATTTGCTCTCGTGCCCTCTCGAGCTCGGCGCGGGTTTGCGAGAGGTTATCGTCGAGAGTTGTCTGGTGGTTGATGGCGTGGATAAGCTTCGAGCTGAGATGTGCGACCTCGTCGTTCAGCTCGGGGTGCTGCTGGGGACTCGAGGCATCGTCGGCGTTGGAGGGTGTCATCGCTCTGCTCCGAGGGTCGGGGATCGTGGTCAAGTCAAAGTCACTTTCTTGTATGCCGGCGTATATTCTCTTGGGTTGTGACTGTGGAGTGACGGGCATCGCCAGCGAGGAGACATCGGCGGTCATATTGGAGGTCTGGGTGTTGGACCTGGGCTTCGCAGAGGCAGGCAGCGTGCTGACGGTTGGGGTGGTAGAATTTGACTGAGAGCGCAGGTGACCTAGTCGTCGCTGTTGTGGTGCTGGGCTCGCACTGGGGCTATGGTGGTATTGGGACCATCCTGCAGCCACCGTCATAAATCTGCGCCATAGCAAGTTAGACGTCTGGGATTTGACCTCCATGGGAGGCTGAGGTCGGCGTTGAAGCGGGATGAAGGTCAGATGGTGTGGGTCCAGTATAGGGGACGCGGCTCGAGAGAACGAAGTCCCTATTCATAAGCACACAAGGACAACAAACCAGCTGTCAAGCCAACGGGGCGGATGAGGAATGCGGTCATGTATGTATGTAGAATACAATGCTGCGGTACCAAAAACGGCAGTATCCCTCGGAACAAGGGACGGCAGGGAGAGAGGAAGGTGCGGTACGTACGAATCCAGCTTGGCGGATCAAGGGCAGAACCAGCGACGGTCCTGCGAGACAAGATGCTAAATTGGTGTTTGACACGGGGTTGAGGAAGGAGGGAAGAAGTGTTGTGCTCCAGATCGGCAACAGGGCGAGACAAGTGAATGTCTCGGTCGACGGTGCAGGTGCGAGGGCTAATAATAAAGGTGAGGAACGGCGGCGTGCCGAGCAGCTCGATATAGCTCAACGGGCCGGTAAATGAGCTGAGCTGGGGTAAGATGGCGAGCAAGCAAGGCGCGTCGTGACGGGTCGAGTCAGGTCCGAGTCGAGCAGTCCAGCGCAGGTCGGGGGTGGTGAGACCTCTGAGCCGAAGGAATGGCGTTTTGAGAGACAGATTAATATTAAAAAGTGGCCATCCGGAAGGTAATCGGTAGAAGTTGGCCTAGGTGTGAGGGTTGGCAAGGCCGGAATGTGCGGGCAGTGCAAGAAATTGGAATAGAGAGTACCAGTGTTGGGATTGCGAAGGAAACGGGGGAGATAGGGCTAGAGAGATAGAGATAGAAGGAAGGGAAGGGAATGTGTGGTGTGTTCGACTAGGTAGGGAGGAAGGAAGGAAAGTTGAGGGGAATGACGAAGCAGCTTTACGAGAATGCGATATTTTGTTGCAAAGAGTGGACGGCAGGCCGCTTGGGGGTCGGGTGGGAAGGAAGGTGTGTTCGGGAGGAGGCGAGGCGAGTTAGTCCAGGTCCAAGGTCCAGGTGAGGAGAGAACAGAAAACCACCCAATTAGGGACCCGCTGGCAGGTCGCAGGCGCAGGGCAGCAAGCGGCACTGGCAAAGCAAACGCCAACTGAACAATTGATCGGATGCCCGGCGGGATCAGGAAGGCGTGAGAGTGGAGCACGCAGTCTTGCACAATCAGCAGGGACGACCCAGGTCGCAGGTGACAACCGAGATCAGACGCTAAAACGGGAAAGTGCCACTATAATTGGCCAGAAGCGCAGGAGGAGCCTGCAGGGTGCCAGAGTACGTTGACACCCTGATGCCCCGGTACCCCGGTACCCCAGTACCTTCCTGGCCTGGCACGTTCTGCCTGTCTGCTTGGCCTGCCTGTACTGGTAGTGCTCCGTCTCTGGGATCCTCTGGGTAGCCAAGTGGTGCAAGCGGCGACCGACAAGGTTCACCTCACTTCGCCTCGCCTCAGCACAAGAAATTCGCAAGTCAGACCACCCCACGGACCGCCCCCCCCCCAAGTGCTGTATGTCCGAGTTGCACAAATTATTCATGAGCAGGGCAAGGGGAGGAAGCATGAATTCCAGCCTGCACTGCACGGTGCCACAGCGTTGAACCTCCTCCGACAATAATCAATTTTTTATTTTGTTTTTTTAAGTGCTCCAAGGTTTGAGTTGACCTCAGCTGGCCATTCATTCCGTCCACTGGCTCTCACCTAATCCGTCAGTGGCAGTCGCATCCGTCTTTAGCGCCCGGGTACGGAAACGGGGCGGGGACAAAACGTCATCAGTGGCCCAGCGACTTGGACCAACAGAAATCCGCTCGTGCTAATCTCGGCCCCCAGGCTGCCAGGCGGCAGGCCTTTGTTCTTGTCCACGGCGGCGCAGCAGGGCTGGCAGGGAAGAGCACTGGTCAAGCCACGCGAGCACGGGCTGGTCCAAGTGCTAACTCGACAACGAGTAGCCTGGCCGCCTGGGGGGCCCGGTACGATTTTGCAGAACTTAATAACGCAGTAAGTAGTACGAGTACCGACGGTTCGCACATCGCGCTACCTAGGTACTGTGGTCGGCTGTTCTGGTGGACGACAAGGTCTTTCTTTTCTCATCAAGAATTCTCATCATGAATTCCTTTGTCGGGCCGGATAGAGGCCGGAGAGCCTCCTTCCCCCCGCAAAACCCGACAGCGGCTACTATGTACTGGATGCGTGCGTACCATCATGATACACGCATTCCCACTAGGCGCGGAATCCTCCTCACCTGATAAAGAACATCACTTGACCAACTAGGCAATTCTTGACTCTGAGGTGCTGGCAAAAGTGGGTTCCGCCACAACCTAACGACGCACTCTCGTCGAAGCATCTGTTCGCAAATCGTTGCTCGTCTGAGTCTTGGTTTGACCACCGGTCCATCCCGTCACTCCCTCACACAGCACGTTCACACGGCTCAATGCGTCTCTGCTGCCGTCTTGGCATCAGCAGCCTCCCATTGGTTGGTCCTGCACTGGCGGGTTGGCTGCATTTTGTGGGATCGCATCAGACGCCCTGTCGTGCCCCGACGTTCAGCCTGCTCCTCCCCGCTCCCTCGGCTGTCGGGTCACATCCGCTCGCCGTGACAGCCAACAGCGAATACAACACAGCGACAACTCACCCCCCCCCCGACCACAAGGCTTGCGGCCCCTTGCATCTAGTGTAGAGCACAGGGACTGATTACTGTGGTACTGACTCTGCTGTGCGTCCAGTCAGACATTCTGGCTGACGCTTGCTTACCCTTACTGGCAGATTGAAGGACACTGGCACTGGAGACTCTCTTTTACCCCGGAGCCTCCTTCAAACGCATCAGACGTCGCGACAGGCCTCGACAGCCTGCCAAGTCCAGATCTGGAGAATGCGAAAAGAACACGAACCTTGGAACCGCGGGGGCTGCGGGAGCTGCCACCTTTGTTTCGCAAGGCTGCCCCTTGGTGCTGGGATCTTCAGACGGGGGGACGAACCACTGCCGAGACGCCCCAGACCCAGCATCTATCACATCTGACTCCATACTGACAATCACACAGCATCAGGGCGAGCCATCTTGCAACTCACCACACAGTAACGTCCTTCCGTAAACCTAATCTTCACGGTACATGCCGGATCGCACCCGGCGTCTGGCCCCGTCTCCCCCAGTAGCAGCGCCGGACCACGCCAGTCGGACACCAGTGAGTGCCTTGCCATCAATAGCACACGCCGAATTTCAGTGTCGCATTACGACAAGAGGTGTTTCATGGCTCGAAAGTGTATCGCGTCCACATCTTAAATGTCCCGTCCCATATGCCGCACCAACAGGAAACGACGTTCAGACGAAAGTCTTCGTTTCCGTCGTCTGTGGGCTCAATGCAGCATCGCTTGGCCCATCTGCGTCTTCTTCATTCGTCTCTCCTCTGTCTGGTCTTTCCTCTCCACATGCCTGAGTAGTAGTCATCCCCATTATCGATCTCCCATCTGAGGTTCAGAACAGGCTCGCAGCCTCAATCTATCAGACGCCTTTTCCTTGTTGCTTCTGACAGAGTATCCTTCTCAATTACTCGAACTCTCCATCTTCGCGAAGCTTTCTCGACTTTTAAGCTCCTGTCAAGGTTCCAGCTGGGCCAGTTCAAGCCTTACTGCCACTTTAAACTCTCACACCCATTTCCCAGTGTGTTTCAGACAATACCAGCGTCTTGGGTGCCCCGGAGGGATTCTCCCGCGCGCAGCACTTGCCCAACTCTGCGTAGCCTGCGATTCTGTAGTTGCACCATTTGGAATATTGACTGGTGGAACTAATGATAGGCTTTAATGTTAAAAGAGTGCTGCAAGTACTGCACGAGTTTAGTGTTACAACCAGATTTCCGACGACATTTGATCCAGCTGCAGACGAATCCGACTGGAAAAAGTCATTCTGATTGCACTGTCAATGCTCAGGCACGCCGAGGCACGGACGGACATTTTTTTCGTTCCCATCATTCTCCTCGCCCTCGACCTAGACTCAGCGACCACATTCGATGTATCTCGGGCTTCGGAGGTCAATTAAAAGATCTTGCCAGGCACCGACAAGCATCGTGTGGCGAGCAGGGGCAAAGAGAGCAGCCATGTAGTGAATCGTGCCCAGGGATGGGGGCTTACTGAGCCGGCGTTAACAACGTGAAAAGCCCTACGAAAAGAGTATGGCCAGGATCGCCCAGCACGGTCTCCCTTCAAAGCCTAATTTTTGTCAGCTTCGGGTTTCTCCTGGGGGATTTGATCAGCCAGAGGAGAATCCTGACTGCATCGGACAATCTCAAGTAGCCATGACCCTAGTGCCAAGTAGGTACAGCAATTTTGAAAAGCAAGCATTGGCATCTTGACTTGTTATTATCTTCGAAGAGCTACCTGCAGCTCAGAGCTGAACCATTTCTGACTTCCTTGTCAGTCGATGTCATTGCTTTGGCAACTTGTTTTCAGACTCTGCGCAAATACTCAAAGTTTGGTAACTTCAGGGATCCTTACGGAAGATTGTCTTCTAAAATGGACCGTGATAAACTTATTAGGACAAATGTAAAATTTGATGTAGGCAGTATATACAATGTCTCAGCGGTTGCGACTTCCGTTCTGAGGTGCTATGTAGACATGTTTAGGTGGCCTTGGGCGCTTATACTCAAAACCAAATAGCCGTCTTTCACTGAATGAAGTGACATGATTGCCTTCGATTGAGATGGATACACCGGCGTCACACATTCTAACTCAACCTGCGGCTGACCTACATCAAATCTCGGCCGGGGTCCATGAAAAGACCAGAATGCGCTCTAGTTGTGAGCAAGCCTTACGTAGGGAGAAGGTCGCGATATGTCATCAGTCCCGTCTTAACACTTCATGGAAAGCAAGCACGGCCCAACTTTTGCTCTGTAAACCACTGATTACTACACATCGAGGATGGTCGGCCTTTTCGAGCAGCGGACCGCACAAGACGGCCGAGCCTGTATTAGCCTGGTGAAAATGACATACTACATACGGCTGAGCTGAGCCCGCCGCGTGCATTCCAACGCGTCCCAAAATTCTCCTTTCTTCAAGTATTGTGTTATAGCTGCTTGAGTCTTGTGGCACCTGTAGAGGTCGCTGGCTTTGTCCCGGGCTACTCGTTCTCATGGGAAGGCACACACGGGCGATTCTACGACCTTGTGAAGTACCTAGGTAGCAGTCCTTCAGAGAAAGTTCTTAGAAGACCCCCCGGGGAATCAGTGTTGAAGACATGAGAGCGCGAAGAACCAATGAATCTGCTTCAGAGGAACAAGATTCAACAGAATAGCTTCATTCCTTGAATTTGCTCTTTACCTTTCTTCTAAGCCTCTTACACCAGGTCGGTGACGCACGGAAGCAAGAGGGACTTGCTTGTTTGAATTACTCTGATGTGATACCTCAAAGTCCCCATGTGCAATATTTTGAGTACTAGAACATAGACAGAGTAAATTAGGCTGTGAAAAGAGCTCTTATCACCAATTATGTGCTTGAAATTATTTGGTCTCAGTAAAGATACGTGTTGTCCTAGTTCCTGAACCAGTAACAAGTGATACGTCTCTTGTAAATTTGCTTATAGTTATCCAACCAAAAGTGTAATAGGCCAAACACATTCCTAACCTAGCCTGGAAAATGTGACCTAGGACATAGGACATTACACCAGCAGTCCTATCAGGAGCCCAACAGTAAGCAAGAAAGAGAGAGAACGCGTAGAGTTAGAGGGTAAGAGAACTAGACCGCTGTAGGAGTCTACTTTGCTGAGAAGCAGAAGTTCAAGGGGAAGTGGGCCCCTAAAAGTGTAAGATGACCAGTACGACAGGGGAAGTTGGTGTTGATATTTATTACCTTCCAGGCGTCAAGAAATAATTGGAGGCACTGGGGCAGGAATCAGCTCCATGAGCACCCACCAAACCAGAACTCTTTATGATTCTCACGGCCAATACACGTAACTAGAGACACTCGCTCCACTTAGGGCACCTAGGTAGTTGAAGATAGATCACCGAGCAAAAACCCGCATACTCGTCTATTACGGCACAACAGCCTCCCGAATCCATCTGCTAGATTTGGTCGACGCCATCCTCCCCATTCCATATCCAAGAAATGTTGCCTGTCAGCAAGATGCATGCCATATCCAAGAAGGAAGGGGGGAAAAAGCTGTTGGTGGACGGGCCGCTAAAGTGTAGGACCGGGCCCCAGGCCTACCTTTGCATATAACCAGCAGTTCACAAGACCATGTCGTATACCGGCGTAGAAGACAGCAGCAACCCTCCCAAGGCTCCCAATTGTGATGTTTCCAAAGGCAATCACCGGCAGCATGATACTCAAGTCATCTCAAATAAGTCGTGTTCGCGTGAGAAATAATAAGGAGAAAAATGGCTATTACAAAGGAAGACGCATGCCACCAGTTGCCGCCCTTTAATTCTTTAGTTGCGCTGTGCCCAAGTACCATCCAGATCAAGATCATTACAATGCAGTCGTTCGTTTTCTGGTTATACAACTGAACCCCCCTGCTTCTCATCCTCTAGCAGCTCCTCCTCTATCTCTACTCCGATCTTTTTGAGAGAGCCATCCACAAGTGGTTGCACCCGCCGTGCATGCGCACGTATGTGCTTGTTGGTTCTGCGAGTGCGAGATGGTTCACTGTCTAGGCCCCTGCGGCGACGGCCTGGCTCATGCTAGACCTGTTTCTCTTGACCTTAGCCTTCTGCGCCGCCACAGCGGCAGATGACCTCTTGTCTTCTTCCAGCTTGGCGGAGAAGTCCTTCCACTTGCGCCAGCCGTCAAAGTCGATGAGGGCCTGCATACAGCCCCACTCCATGACCTTGCGCTCGAGCCAGACGAAGTTGACGGGCTATGTGTGGGTGTTGCATGTTAGCAAAAACGCAATCAAGACCATAGTGGCTCGTAGCAGTAGCTCGTCACACATGTATGGGGGAGAGAAGTAACCTACCTTGGTCAAGAAGTCATTACATCCCGCCGCCAGCGCCTCATGACGGTCGCTCTGCAGCGAGCTGGCGGTCAGCGCGACGATGATGACAGGTGACTTGAACAGGTCCATGTTCTCGAGCTTGTCCTTCTCGTCCGGCTCGCCCTTGACCTCCGGGGGCGCGTCGGCGGCTGAGCTGAAGACGCCGATCGAGTTGACCCTCTCCAGCCGCCTAATCTCGCGAGTCGCATCCAGACCGCTCATGACTGGCAACTGGATGTCCATCAACACCAGGTGGAAACCGCCGCCGCGCCACTTGGTGACGGCGTCGCGGCCGTTCATGGCGGTCGACCACCGCACCTTGAGGCGCTTGACAAAGGCCTCGAGTAGCTTGAGGTTGATGATGTTGTCCTCCACGATGAGGACGTTGATGGGCGGGACGTTGCCATTAAGCATGCCCTTGGGTAGGGACGGGTGCTCCGCGGGTTTCTTCTTCTTGGAGGCCTTGGGTCTTGGCGACGACACACGGGGTGGTGGGGTGGCCGACCGTTGAGATGCGGCCGTCCCTTCAGGGGCCGGTGGGGTGGGTATGGCCGGTGGCGCGGGGGCTGCTTGTGACTGGTCTGAGGCATTGGAATGAGTTCTTGATCGAGGGGCTGGTCTGGAGTGTATTATATGTTGCATACCGTGAGGGGCTCCGGCGGCTGTGGATATGGACGCCTGGTGGGTTGTTCCGGAGGCCATGTTTATCAGTGTGGGCGAGGAAGTGTGTTGGCGTCCTAACCTCGGCCGCTCGGGTCTTTCTCTGTACGTCCTGGCTCGTGTGCCTCCTGGGGAAGGTATCTGTGGAGGGTGTCCGGTCTGCAGGATTGAAATCGCGTGTTGGGGAGCCGATCCGTTGGAGGGCGCGGTCACTGTGACGGGCAAGGTTGATATAGCGCCGGGTCCAAAGTAGTCGTTTCCTGCTTCTGAGGGTCTTGCCTCTTCAACATAGTACTGTACGTGAGGCGCATGGGGAGGGCCGGAGCGAGGGGAGGCCCTAGGAGTGCGTCGCAGGGGGACGTCGATGATAAGGGCATCGTCTACGGTCTGTCCACTGGGGAAGTAAGCATCGAGGGTTCGAGACATTGGCTCCTCGGGCCCTAGCATCCGCTCCTGCTGGTTTCCGTTGGGCCTGATGCGAAGGGTGAGGTCTGGCGCATCGAATTGGCGACCGAGAGAGTTGGCGTACTTGCGCAAGATCATTTCTCGCACATCGTCGACCAAATCGTCCTCGTTTATTGTGACCAGCGTGGCGGAGGCGCCAGGCCTCTTAACCCAGATCTTGCGCATTACCATGTTGCCGCTGATGGGCAGCAGCTGCTCGTTGCTGATGCTGGCGTTTTCGTCGGCCTGGGACCCGCGCAGCAGAGTCTGGATGAGTGTAGACTGCCTGTTGGAGAGGAGCGACTGTCTTCGAACTGGAGCAGCAGGTCTCGAGCTGACGGAGGAGTTGCGGGCGAGCGGAGAGCTGGGGGTGACGGTGCCCTTTGGGCTGTATGCGGCGTTGGGCGATAGGTTGGCGGCGGATGGAGGAACGACGGCGGCGGTGGGGAGTGGGATGTGGAAGGGCCGTTGGGTCGAGGCGGGAGCTAATTTGGGAGTTCGAGGAGGAGCAGCAGCAGCAGCAGCGGCGGCCGATCTGTCGCCAGCATCATCTGGTTTCGGGGGCAGAGCTGAAGTTGCATCGCCCGAGGCAGCGGGTCTTGTGATTGGGGGCTGAGGTGGGTGAGCGGTGATGGGATTTGGGTTTGGGACCAGTTCCTGGTGGTCTGGGGAGGGATGTTCGCTGATGCACGAGAGTTTTCGCGGTGACGGGTGCAGATCGTTGCCCGGCATGACGCTGGCCGATGCGGTTGCCGTCGGGCCCTCGCTGCTGGGCTCGGGCTCAGGTGCAGGCTCGGGTTCGGGTGCAGGTGCAGGTTGTTCAGATTCAACCGCAGGGGCCGGTGGCTCAGGGGGGCCAGCCAAGACACTACCCGAGGATGTTTCCTCAAGAGCTGCAGCTGAGGTTTGAGCTGTTGGCTTTAGGGTCTCTGGAGAGGAGGAAAGGGACGAGGCATGTTGGGCAATTTGGGTGTTTTGAGCCTGGTGGCCGGTTGAGGAATCGTGCTGGGCTTGGGAAATTGGACCGGTGGTATCGGGCTCAGATTGGTGGTGGTCGTGCTGGTCCGGCGGCGGCGGCTGAGATTCGTCGCCAGCCAGGCCCTCCTCGCTCTTGTCCTCTCCCTCTCCCTCTCCCTGGCCCGGGCGTCCTACCATTCCTGGCCCGGTGCATGCAGGGCTGGCAGGCTGGCAGCATTGATCTCGACCGGGCTGTGACTGGGGAGGGCTGCCGGCGCTGTCCTCGCCGTCCATGTCCAAGATGACCGAAACGCGTGAGCTCCCCGCACGCGACTTGGAGTCGGGGTCTTGGTTGGGCTCGGGGTCAGCCAGCAGGTGGTGGTGGTGATCTGCATTGTGGCTGCGGTGGGATGATGAGGTGTGGCTGCCGGTTGACCTGCTGCTGAGCAGCGAGGGGATGGCAGAAGGCCGGCGTTTGAACCTGGCACGTATCTTTGCAGCCAGTTCAGCCATGCCAAAACCAGTTGCCACCAGTGTCGTGTCAAGTCTAGGGTTGTGAGGCCTCACTCGCTCACTCACTGGCTGGCTGGCTCACTTGACTGACTGACTGACTGACTGGCTGACTGACTGGCTGAGTGAGTGAGTGAGTGAGTGACTGAGCGACTGAGTATTTGACTGAAACGGACCCGGGCAGAACCAGGAGTAGGCGTCTTTGTATGTGCGTCTGTGAGTGTGAGTGTGAGTGTGAGTGTGAGTACATGTGAGTGGGCGTGTGTTGTGTGTTTCTGTCTGTGTCGCTGTCTGCCTCTTTCTGTTTCTGCTTGTGTTTGTTTGTTTCCGTGTACTGGCCCGTTTCTGTCCCATCCAGACCTGGCCTGACCTGTGCTTGCTGCTATCTCGTGGTGCCCTGGGGGGTTGAGGAACATGGGGGCACACGGTGAGCGCCGAGACCGAGCTGGAGAGGCCGAGGGGCCGATGCAGCCCGGCAGTAGCAGTAGTGGCAAAAGTAGGAGCTGCGGCCGTCTGCACGCAAGCGGTCGCTATATGCCAGCGGTTGGGGCTGCTGAGAAAGGGGAGAAGGCCTTCGGACAAGGTACTCGCGAGACAGCCTGACCGTCCGATCAACTGCCAGATCGCGCGGTGATGATGGTTTGACAATGAAGCACAGCAAATACTGGAGACGCGTCACCAGATCACGAGAAGGGAGGGAGTGAGAGAAGGAAATGCGAGAGATGATAAAAAAGGGAGGACACCAAGCGGGCTAGGCTAATAAGATTTTGGACGGGTGTCGTACAGTACGAGCGGGCGGCTGCCCGTTTGAGCTTCTTTTCTCTCTCTCTCTCTCTGCGCGATGGCAGCAGCGGCTAGTCTACTGCATGGTGTGGTCTGTCTGATCTGGCAAGGAAAGGTCTGGATGGATTTACGGTATGGATTGGGTTGGATGGATTTGTCTGGATGGTTCGCATGGTCTGGATGGGGGTTGGCATGGTCTGGGTATGGATGCGTGTTTGCGTGTGCATGCCTGGGCTGGCCTGACCCTGACTGAGCCTGACCCAGGGTAGACAGGACACTGCTTGGGTGTACAATGCATGGCGCGCCGTGCCGCTGTCTGTGCAGAGTGCAGAGTGCGGAGTGCAGTGTAGTAGACTACATTTCTATGTCTAGGTACCTGGGCACATACTGCAGCCACGGGAACTTGTCCACATACTGTGGATGCTAGATGTACTTTCGCTCACCTTCCTTGACATCAAACCCGGACCGCAACTGTGAGATTGCCATCATTGTTGCCCAGGGCAGGGACATGGGCATTCTGGAGCACACATGGGCACTGCTTATACGACAAGCCCACCCATTTATTATTTACTGGCATCCGTAATTGGCGAATTTGCCGGTGCTATTCCGTCGCCCAGTGGGGTCCTGCCCACCCTGCCAGCCGGAATGCACGAAAAACCGACCGGGACCCCAAATCCCCACCTAAACCACCAAAACCCTTTACTTTGAAATCCAGATTACACGATAACAAAATAGTATGTGCTAAATTCTAATTACATTTAAATATCGAGAATTAGTATCCAATTCTAACGATGTCAGTTTTTTAGATATAAGTTTAGGTTGTGGTGGATAAATAATTGAAAGTATTACATGGTACTGATTCTGGTACTGAGGTACGGTCGGTTTCTCATGCATCCTGGCTGCCTGCCCGCCTGCATGGTTGCTCATTTTCCACTTTTCCTGCCCACACAGGGCCACGCTCCGTGATGAGTGGCCTCGTTGCCAAGATCGCGATCCTCACCCGACGCCTCCACCCGGATCAACAACCTCGCCTTCTATCGAACGCCCTCGAACTGCCCAACCACGACATGACCACATCACGAGTGGAGCCGACCTGTCTGCCTGTCTGTCAGGCCTGCACAGATCCATCCATGCGGGCTGTCCATACTCTCGGAATGTGCAGAGAGGGAAGTACACAGACATATCCACGGGGGCCAGCGGGGCTGGGCCATTTTCAGACCAATATTCTTACGAGTAGCTAACTATCTCAGGAAGACGTCTTGTGTGAAGTCTAAATACAGGTTCCGAGACACCAAGGAAGCCGTCTGAAAAAAAAAAAAAAACAGGAACACCACTCTCTGTGAGAAGATGTTCGTCCTCTTAGAATTGGACGCGCCAACCCCACACCCTTGATATCCACACAGGAAAGGAAGAGCCAAATTATTTCACACAGCCATCACACTCCTCCCGCCATCCTCCGTGACCCTGTTGCGCACACGCACCTTGATAACACCACTGCCCAGCTTTCTTGCTGTACCCTCCTCACTAACTCCCACTACCGCGTTGGGCGAGAACACCAGCGCCTCGCCCACACGCAGCTCCACAATCTGCGCAAAGAGGTTCGCTGTCGCCTGTCTCTGGCCCATGGTCGCCCTGGGGTCATTGAGACTGAACGTCCCAACCGTGTCGGCGAGTCCATCCAGCACATCATCAACTCCCGAGTCAGAAGAATCACCACTGTCACCCCCAGCACCAGCACCAGCACAATCAGCCGCGCGCGCCAGCATTCCCGCCGTCTCCTCCGCGCCGGCCAGGTGCCGCCGTAGCGCCCGCAGCCATTCGGGCGACGTGAAACGATGTACTACCGTCACGCTGCATAGGTCCAGCAGCCGGGGTGACACGGTAGGCTCCTGGGTTGAGATCACCACGCGCGCCCCCAGGTGCCGCTGCAGCCGTATCGTCGCCAGGAGCTGCTCCGTGAGGGCCGATGCTTCACCGCTGTCGTTCATGTACTTATGAGCTTCGTCCAGCGCCACTATTCGCCCTACTCGCCGGGCATCCTGCTCCAGGAAGAGGGACAGGCAGATGTTAAAGAGCGCGCACGCTCCCTCGGGGGTGACGCACGGGCAGCTCAAATCCGCGATGGTGAGCTGGCCAGCGAGCGGTGTCCAGTCGTTACCCGGGGGCTTGGGCACGGCGGCGCCTGCAACAGCATTTTTCTTCTTCTTCTTCTGCTGCGTCACAGTAGCCTCCTGCGGCGGCGCCATGAACGACTCGAGCGTTTCAAGCCGCTGCGAGAGAGGCACCCTCTGCCCGTCGGTCAGGTCCTCGCGGGCGAGAAGCGCCTTGAAAGCGCGGTAGTCGAACGACTCGCCGGTCTGCTGTTGCCGCAGACGTAGTTCACGTAGGACGCGGTTGACGACGTGCATATATAGCGGCATGGTCTCACCCTTTTTGACAGCCATGAGGTCCATCATACGCTTCGTTGTGAGGTCCTGCTCCCTGATACTCAGCGGCTCGATGGTGACGTTTGGGAGCCCCGCGTAGGTCCGGCGTACGGTCGCGACGTTAGTCGGCGCGCACAGTACGCGGACACACACGGCCGCATTAGTCGACAGGTAAGCTGCCTCGCACGGGCTACCCTGGTTGTCGCTGACGAAGGTGTCATAATGGAATACGATTCCCGTCAGCGGGCGCGGCAGCTCGTTCGCCACCGACGGGAGCAGGCTGTTCTCCAGCAGGCATGACAGCGTGTGGCTCTTGCCAGAGCCCTGACTGCCACAGATGAAGGTGCTCGATGGTGCGGCTACGTTGTAGTAGAACAGCTCGTCCGATTTATTGTCACTGGCGTCGCCGGCAAGGAGCCCATATTGCGAGAAAGGGTGGTCAAAACCACCAGATGATGAGGCCTGTCTTTCGGCTCGGATCCGGGCGGTCTCGGTGAAGATCGGGGCAGTCTTGATCTCGTCCAGGCCGCCGACATCAGTCTGGGTGCGGCCGAGGAGCTGGCGGCGGCGGTCCATGACCTGCTTCTTCATGAGCTCTGGTGATGTCACGTGTGTGATGGGTAGTGGCTTTGGGGCTGTATCCGCCTCCCGCTTGGAATCTGCGGTGTGAAATGAAGTTTCAGGATCGCTTGAGCCACAGGAAGACTCTTCGTTGCTCGCCTGAGGAATTGAGAAGTCGAAGGTGAAATCGATAGGTAAGTTTTGAGTCTGTGTCGAGGCACTTTCTGTGTTGGATGCCTTCGTCTCAGGAGGGTAGGTCGAAGAGGGTCTCTTTTTCTCTTTCGGAGGCAAGAAAGTGAACAAACGAGTTCCACGCCAGTTACAGTTCCAGCTAACTTCTGGAATGGGAGCACTTGTGTCAGCTTCTGTGGTCGATGCGATGGCCGAGGCTTGAGAAGGCGTGCTCTCCGGCTGAGGACTGCCTGTCTTTTTATGTGCAATGGCCGCGGGCTGGTAAGGATTAGATGCGAGTAGGCAGAGACAGGGTGAGACAGGCGACACAATGTGTGAACAAGACTGAAAGGAGTTGGGACGGGTATTCCTTACTGTTGGTGGTGGCGCCGCCGCAGCTGTTTCCTTGTTGAGTTGAGCGGGCGTGCTGGGTTCTCAACAGCCTCGACGACGATTGGACATTTCCAGGAAGTTGGATTCCAGACCCCCAAGGGGCAGAGAGATAGCGACTCCCGACAGAGATCGTAGCAAGCGAGTGGTCATGGAGAGGCAGTAAGGACGCGTGAGGGAGTGGCAGTGTGAGCCGTGGCCGGGGTAGGAGGCGGGACGATACCCACAATTGAGGCCTACCGTCCAGGCTGGAATGCTCAAGTGTAAAATGAGAGACTGGCTGATGTCACGAGGCAGCAAGCCGAAGAACGTGCAGTGTGGAGTATTGAGGGCCTGAAGAGAAGCCCTAGAGAGTCTGGCTGTGGCCTTGCTCTTTCTTTCGGGAGAGAAGGGTAGACGGATTTTGGTAGACCTATGCAATTTGTTGACAGTTGACGACAAACCTGGGCTTTTTCGTAGTGAAGTGGCACGTGGGTTGTGGGGGACAATTAGCAGAATGGGACCAGTGCCGATTTTACTGTACAATGGACGTGGAAAGTATTCATTCTGGTCAATTATTTGGTTTTTCGAGGTCAAGGGTTGTGGGTGAGCCCTGATGGGTGCAGGAAAGGGCACTGAGCATGACGAGGTGATCGAATCTACCAGCACGACAACCCTTCGATACTGTAGCTGCTACTTGCATGGTGTAAATCAACGCAACGCAAAAGCAACTGTGGTCGATAAATTTGGGACTTTGGGACCCACTCGAGTCTGCTAAATCTCGAAAAGGCGACCCATGACTTTCAGGGTCATTATTTGTACACAGCCAGCACGAGCAATGTCGTGGTCTGGGGTAAATACGCGAGGTACCACTGGATCCAACGCTGCAGCTCTAGTGTCCACAGGGCCGTTGTGACGGGCCGGCCCGCTGTGAGATGGAATGCCACAGCGAGGAAAAGGGCCTCCCCGGGTCAACACAAGAGAGAGTCGCTGGAATCGTACGCACTGTAAAATACGCAAGGTCGTCTCTGAGCATCGGACTCTCTCTTGGGATCACCTCACCTCGTTCTCAAGGCTGAGGCCGGGCTTCACGGGCTGCCTGTCTGACACGTCCACATGAACAAGTCCATATTTCAATCCAAGCAAAGATACACGCGCAGCAGCCCGTCGAAGCAGCACCAAATCTTGTAATCCACACTCACGTCCGGCAGAGAGGGTAAAATTGCCACTCCAAGGCAACCCAAGGCAGAGCAAAGCGTGCGCGACAACATTCATCAACATATTCATCGCCAAAAGACACACACCCACAATTTATCAACCCCTTTGTCCACAGCAAAAATCTGCCCACCAGGCTACGCGCTCAGTACCCTGGACCCTTGTCTCAGCATGTCGCCGCAGGCGGACAAGAACTCGCCACCACCAACAGCAACCGTAAACCCCGACCTCTTCTCCCAGCCGCGGCCACGTCCACCCAGGTCGGCCTCCCAGGCTGCCAAGATACGAGTTCAGAACAGGCGGCGCCAATACCTGGAAAATAACCCTGGATACCTGTCCTCGGCCGATAATCAACTTGCCGGTAAGCCTCAGATCCTTGTGTAGGCTGTGCATGAGAGAGCAACCAACATACTACCACCCTGTTGTCCCTCATGAGGTCCCATTGCCCGGGTGGACAGTCAGGATGAGAAGCTCTGTTGTCACATCCTTTACGGGCCCATTCTCGCACACCAATCATCCCAAGGCAGAGAGAGCCACTGACACATGACCACAGACCCGGAACTCTACGACACCCTGGTCCGCAAGTTCCAGACGCCCGCCGAGCGCGAGGCAGAGGCTCGTGGCAGGGGCTGGGGAAAGGTCCTCGAGTCGTCACTGATGCGCGGCGAAGACCGCCTGGACAGGGTGGCCTCGTCTCTCGCGGGCGACAGGCCGGGGCCGTGGCCGAGGGGGGCCCAACCGCCTTCGTCTTGGTCGTCCCGCGGGGCATTGCCTCCCTCGACGAGCGACAGGCAAGGATCCGCCGTCGCTCCCACAGCGGCAGCAAACTTCACCATCGACGCGGACCTGGCGGAGTCCGGGCCCGAGACGAAGGAGGAAGGTCGCGCCGCGTGGGAGGACTTCCTGCGAGAGCGATTTATACGCGGCGGGGACGACGACTTCGATTACGCCCCCGTGGATGGGGACGAGGGCCTAGATGAGCAGGAGTCTCGGGACTGGGAGGAGGAGTGGTTCGATGGGGAGGAGCCGGAGTGGGCAAGCGATGGGAGTGAGGGCAGTGCAGGGAGCACCGGGGTTGTTGGTCCAGATGGCGAGCTGGGGAGGAGGAAAGGACCGAGGGAGAGGGTGTTGACTGGGCAGACTGGTGTCCAAGATTATTAATCTGGTGGGCTCGCATGTCTGCTTGGGGCTGGAAAGCACTCTCGATCTGTGGCGCAAATATTACAGGCTCAACATATAGCGATTAACGGAATTGGATGCACTTGTTCTCCAGGAAATCGCTTGAGCACAAACCCACATTGCTGTACTGCTGTCTACAACTTCCAGATGTCGAACTTGGCTTCATAATTACTTGTCGAGTGACACCATTCTCGCTTTTCGTAGCTTCAACAGTGCTGTTCTGCATCTGACGTCGAAGCTCACATCCCTTGACGGGCAGGATGAGTTCCGTCTACAGACTGAACTGCCTTTTGATCTTGTCTACTGTTGCCGAATCACTTGCTTCCAGGGATCAACAAGCATACATGCAATGAATTAATGATGACAAGAACTGTTTTTTTATCATCACACACAGCAACCTACACACCCGGCTTCTCCTGCACAATGCGGTCCCCGTCATAAAATATCTCCTTGACCTTGACGCTCCGCAGGTGATCAACCCCGCCGCTGAGCTCACAGTCGTGATGGAACAACCACCACCGGTCGCCCCCCTCAGGGAACTCGACAACAGAGTGATGCGTGGTCCACCCGAGCACGGGCTCGAGCATCCGGCCCCCGTACACGAACGGCCCCATGGGCGAGTCGCCCACCGCCCAGCACAGGTAGTGCGAGTCCCCCGTCGAGTACGAGAAGTAGTACTTGCCCTTCCGCTTGTGGCACCACGCCGCCTCGAAGAACCGCCGGTCGTGGTCGTCGGCCGCAATGGGCTGCTGCGTCTCCGGGTACAGGATGGTAATCTCTTGCACGCTGCCCTCGCCGAGCGTCCGCATGTCCCGCTTCAGCCGCGCCACGCGGGGCCCCAGCGCCACCGCCCCAGGCCCCGACGGCTCCTTGGGCCCGGACCAGGAGGCGTCAAAGTCGGCGTCGCTGTGCCCGCGCTGGTAGCACTGCAGCTGGCCGCCCCACAGGCCGCCGAAGTAGAGGTACGAGGCGCCGTCGTCGTCGACCAGCACCGCCGGGTCGATCGAGTACGTCCCCGGGATGTAACCCTCGTCGGCCTTGAAGGGCCCCTCAGGCTTGTCGCCCACCGCCACGCCGATGCGGAAGATGCCGTCCTTGTCGCGGGCCGGGAAGAACAGGTGGTACTGGCCCGTGGCAGGGTTGCGCGCCGCGTCAGGCGCCCACAGCTGCTTCGACGCCCAGGGGACATCGGCCAGGGTGAGGACGGTGCCGTGGTCCGTCACCTCCGAGGCAGGGTCCAGCGAGTCCAGGCTGAAGACGTGGTAGTCGGCCATGTCATACTGGTCGCCGTTGTCGTTGAATTTGATGTCCGTCTCACGGTCGTGCGAGGGGTAGATGTAGACCTTTCCATTGAAGACGTGTGCGGACGGGTCGGCCGTGTAGAGATGGTTAATTAGGGGCGCCATGTTGGGCGGGCGCCTGACTGCCTTTCGAAATGAGAGTTTATTGCTGTCGCCTCTTTCGTGGTGTTCCACCGGGGATCAGTCTTTAGTCAGTTGGACTGATGGTGAGGCCAGCAGTTCCGTACCTGTGTACTTGGGCCCTGGGTCGACAGTCCAGGACAGTACCTGAAGCTGAGATGTGCAGTATTGCAGTCGAGGAAGATGGAGTGGAGATGGGCACCGAGAGCTCAGTCAGTCAGAACATAAGTAAAGACGGCCGAGGATCACGAATTCTTATACAGTAGAGCATGACAGAACTTTATGTCAACCCATCGCGACCCAATTCACCCGTACAGCCGTCCGTACAAGCGCATAGTGGGCCAAGGCGTCCTGTTCCAATGCGGCCAAGTGCACCCAAACGCAAGGGAGTTGGGCTAGTTGGAGAGGCAGCGCATTTATCCCCCCCAATTTAGCCGGCGGAATCCTGCAGGGACATCCTCTCCTCTCCCTATGGAGTCGCCGTCCCCTCTCGTCCGAACCAGCCCAGCCGGGCCGAGACATTTTTGATCACTGGCCCCCGAGGCTAGAAGTGGATGTGGTGAAAGGATTCAACGTCGGCGGCGTTCCAAGTAATGCGCTGTGCGGTCTCACCACTCGCACGGGTCAGGATGTAAATAATTAGATGAAAATATTCAGAAGAACCATTACACATTCAATATCTATGGGCTTAAACTTTTCTTTCAATGCAATCTAGGGTCACACAAAGCAGACATGACAAAATTAATAAAAACAGAGAAGCACAAACAATAGGGGGTATGAACATGCTTGTACAAGATTGGCACAGCTACTGCAGCCGGCCTGAGATCCACCCAGCCAGAGTATCCAGATATTGCAAGAAAAGAAGAAAGAACCATTAATCTATAAATATCCAAGCTCAAATATGTAAAATCCATGGGAGAACAGATCAGAAAGATAGGCAACGCAAAAGGGGGGGCGGGGGCAACAGTCAACAGCTGACGTATTCCCACGGCCTCCGCTGAAACATGGATGGCTACAAGGAATCCATTCATGGTACCCAAAACTTCCTCGAGGACCCCTCAAATCCACCTCACAGATCATCATCGATCCACGCATCTCCATAAGGATTCCACTCCTGCCCGGGATAACTGGTAGCACTCATGAGAGGTGCGTCCTCGCCCTTCTTCTTGCCACCGGGGCCCAGCATCGTGCTGTCGGGTTCAGTTGGGTTCAGCGCAATCTTCTCCTCCATGTCGCGCACAAGTTGCTTGCGCTTGTGCTCTTCGAAGATTTCCTGCGAAGTCTGCACAGGCTTGCCGCTGTTTGCCCCGTTAGGGCCGGCGCCTCCGATGCCGTCTTCGGCTTGTCTTGTCTCGCTACCGCTGTCGCTCTTGCGCTTCTTGCCTAACTCGGAGTCCGTTGGGGACGGAGGTTCGACCTCTTCTGGCGACGTAGACTTGGGGATGGAAACGCGCGGGCCCGGACTTGGTGCTGAAGCGTTGGTTGCAGTTGCCGGCTCGATGATCACCGGCGGCACGTCAACAACGAAACCCTGCTGTGCCGGGGACTGCTCATTCTTGGCCGCGGGCTTGGTCTCCGGACTCCTGTTCGGCAGCGGTCCGGCGAACTTGGATTCGGGTTCCCCAGAAGGCTCTTGCGCCGGTGATCTATCGATGGAGTGCACTACAGCATCCTGCTGCTGCTGTTGGTACTCCTTGTGCTGCACCGGTGACACGTGGCGAGATTGCCTCGGGGTGGCACCATATATGTCTTCTTGCTCGGCTGACGAAGACGGTGCAGGTGATTCCATTTTTGGAGGTTCGTCCGTCAGAGTCACTGGCGGTCTTTCGTATGTGGGCTCGGGGCTGATAACGATTCGCTCGGGATTAACATTCGATGCTTGTTGCTGCACTTGATGGATGGTCTCACTGCTTTGAGTGCTGGAACCGCCCTGGTTCGTAGCAGGAACCGAGGTTAAAGACGAGACCTCGCTAGCCCCGCTGGTCTGGCGCTGAGGTACCAGGTTGGAGCCCTGGTGCGGCTGCAGCTGATCTAGTCCCGGCTGTGGCTTGACAACTGCGAAGGTGCTTCGCGGTACGGCCTGGAACGGAGCCTGGGCAAACTCAGCCTTGACAGCCTCCGGCTGCTGGAGTTGAGGTCGGCCACCCCTGTCCGTTTGAACTGGGATGACTGGGCTTGCGTCAGGTACTGGCGAGAGCTGCTGCTGGGGTTGAGGATCGACACGCTGTTGACCATTATCCGGTCCCGTCTGTGGTGCATCAGCAGGCACTGCTTGCTGAGAGGTCGCCAAGCCAGGATGTTGCGGGGAAGTGACTGTCTGCTGAGGGTTATGCTGGTGATGGCCAGAGGCGGTAGCCGGATATTGCGGGTGCACAGGGGGCGGCGGCACGTGCTGCTGTGCTGGTATATGTGGTGGAGGCTGTTGCCCTTGCAGGGGTGGAGAGGGCGTTGCATGGTGCCCTTGCATGTACTGCTGTTGAGGAGGTGGATGTTGGGCTATGATCATGGGAGGCGGTGTCCCCTGATAGGGAGGGTACTGCGGCCACCCTTGCTGCACCATGTGAGGAGGCACTCCTGCGTTCATCTGGCCCGGCGCCATACCAGGGTATGCCCATTGCTGCGGAGGGCCTTGATATTGCATGCCAGCCTGTGGCAGCGGCAGCGGTTGCCCGTAAGGCGGCTTCGCAGCAGCCATTCCTTCTCCATGGACAGTGGCGTATCCTTGGGGAATGGGTACGGGGGCGTACTGAGGTTCTGGGGCGCGCTGAGCCATCTGCTGCTTCGAATTGTGCGCTCTCATATTGCTAGATGTCGCTGCTGGCATGTGCGGCTGTACCTGCCCTGCTGGTGGCTGAGACGGTCGCCGTTGCTGCTGCTGGTGGTGGTGATGTGGTGGCATTTCATGAGGCGCTTGAGATGTGTCACCACTGAACGATGGACGTCCATTTTGCGGCTGAGGACGTGTCTGCTGCTGTGTCAGAGGCGGGCTCGTCTTCTGCGCCGAGGACCTCTCATTCTGGTGGTCTGGAGACGGTTGAGACGTGATCCTCAGCTGCTGCGACCGCAGAAGCTCAGGCGAGAGCTGACCGGTGCTGTGAGCCTGAGCTTGCGATGCCTGGGCCTGTGGCGCCTGTTCTTGTGGATCAACGGGGATCTTTTGTTCGCCCTCTCCTATTCCCATCACCTGCTGCGCCTTCGGAGGCATTTGCATCTGCGGCAGTCTCGAACCAGTCGGCTTTCCTTGAGGGCTCTGGGTCGAACCGTACTGCTGCATGTTGGGAGGAACGTGGCCCGGCTGGACAGCCCATTGTGGCCCACCTGGTGGCGGCCTCCCGGTCTCAGGTTGCTTGGGCTCCTTAGGAGGCCTTTTGAAAACACCCATCATGCCCTTCATTCCCTTATTTTCTTTCTCAGGTTTGGGCTTGTCGTTCAACGACTGCGAGTCGGAGATCTGGTGCACAAAAGTCTTGCTACTTTTGAGAAATTTGGAGAAAGTGCCCTCCTTCTCCGACCTTTGCTCTTGTGGCGGCGATGTCATCATCATCCCCTGTGGTAATTGGCCTGGCGGGAACTGCTGCCCAGGAGGGCCGGATTGGCCGAACCCATTCTGTCGACCAATACTCCATGGCGACTGTGGCTGTTGCTGGGAGAAGCTCTGCACAACGGCAGCTATTTGCGGCCCTGAGGGCCTGTAGACCGACGATTGCTGTGTTATCGGAGCCGATTGGCCTTGCCCACCTGGATTTTGCCAAGACTGTGTCGGTGTTGAGCCGAATCCCTGGCCTGGATTCGGCGCTGGTGAGTTCTTCGGTGGTACGCCGGGGGGAGACGCCTGCTGGCTGGGATTGGGCGCAGGGGATTCCGATGGAGAGGACTGTGCAGAAACAGCTTGCTGCTGATCCGAGATCTGTGACTGCTGGCCTGCCATGACACCCTGCGACACCCTCCTGGTCTGCGGTGGGAAGGACGCACCAAGCTGACTGGATGACACCGGGGTGCTGTCTTCCGGATTTTGAGCGCCATGAGAGGGCACATCGTGGTGCTGAAACTGTGAACTGTTCCGAGGAGAGCTTGAATTGCCTTGGTGTCTGCTCGGCGCATGGAGTGACGCGATATGGACTGGGTGTTGCGGTGTGAGCGACTGAGATGCCGCGCGGTTCCGGGTGCTCTGTAAGTCCACACTCGGTTTTCGAGAACCACCAACGTCGATCTGGTTGACTACCGATGCAGATCGCTGGCGGCTTGAATCGCTCTGGCCGCCAGGCGAAATGCCGTCCTGGAATTGCCCAGAGTTGATATTCGGCGAACTGCCAACCTGCCGGATTGGCACCGCTGTTGCAACTTGTACGACGCCCAGGGGTTGTTGTTGGTCCTGCCCCCTCTGCGGAGTAGACAGCGGGGAGCCCTGTCGCGGGGGCTGCTGTCTTTGATGAGCGACAGCTCCTCCCGGAGCCTGTGTTGTCAGAAGAGGGCTCGCGGAGGATTGCGTGACGGGGGAAATGCCAGGCGATGCCTGCCGCTGCTGGAATGGGCCAGGCAATGCTGCATTTTGCCTCTGCATCGGATCTTGGCCGTTGGGTATTCCCTGACCCTGAAATTGTTGTTGTTGTTGTAGTTGCTGAGCCCGCTGGGCCAGCCCAGCATATTGGCCCTGCGGTGGTATCACTGGCTGGCCTTGCATACTCAACTGTTGGCTCTGTGCTGGCAGGAAGAAGCCTGGCTGTCCAGGTCTCTGGACCACCAACATCTGTCCCTGAGGGTTCAGACCCTGGGGCTGGTCGAGTCCCGGGGGCGACCGCGGCGGTCTCTGCTGAGCTTGCTCCCTGTTCTTGGAATCTGACCGCTTGCCGAAGATGTTCGACAGCAGGTTTCCAGCAGAAGGCTTCCTGCCCCTTTCCTCCTCGGCTATCGCACCCATAGCGGGCGGTGACCCATATCCCTGTCCTGACGGGGTTCGTCCGTGATCCGAGATGCTAGGTCTCGACCCTGCGGTCGAGCTCCTCGGGCGCCCATATCCTGGCATCTGGCCATCGTCGCCGGGTGCACCTTGTGGAGTCATCTGGTCCGAATAGCCCAATGCACCCCCCGGTGGCAGCCGCTGTCCCTGGAAAGATGGCCTCTGGCTCGCGCCGTAGCCCAGTGGTTGCGACGGCTGGGTTTCGGTCTTGTCGCGGTTGAGCATGCCCGTGAGCTTAGAAAATCTTTTCTTCGGTTGTCCAGGACCGAAACCGACGGGTGGTGGACCCATCGCACTTTCTGCAGTTGCGGGCCTCGACACTTCTTGGTGAGAGGAAGAGTTGGTGCCCAGGCCGCTGGGGCGGGCGAAGAAGGGGCGCTTCTCCTTGGGCGGGCTGAATGAAGCACCGCCGAGGCCATTACTTGAAAAGGGAGCTCCGTCGCCATTCGACTGCCCATTGCCACGAAGACCGAAGAAGTTCGAGGGCCCCCGCCTCCCCTGGTCGTCGACCGGGATGCTTGCGTCAGACACGTCGTCTGCCGTGAGACCACCGTTGGGCTGCGGTCGGCCAGTCATGGCGTCGCGCTGGTCATTTCCATTCCCAGCCAGCCTGTTGCGTATGCTTGAGAAGACGTTGGAATTACGCTTACTCTCGGGCTCGTCATGGAATTGAGAGTTTTGAGTGATGTTAGTGGAGCTTCGGGCCAGCGCAGCACCCTGTGTCTGCTGCATGAACGGGGCGTTCGGAGGCTGGAATTCACCGTTTTGTGAGGAGGACGGGCCAGCAGACGGGTCCAGAGCAGGCTGACCGGTGCGACGCAAGTCAACAGGCGAGTGAGTGGGAGGCGAGACAGACCTGGTGGACTTAGCACCGGTTTCCTTGTCGATCGCGTAAGCCTGGTTCTGCTGCTTGAGGGACGAGATGCTTGGTGAGTGTCGGTGCCTGGGAGAGGAGAGGGGCTGCTGTAGCTGGGACTGCTCCATCTTCCAGCCGGGCGGCAAGTTGAACTGGCCGTTGGACATCAAGCTGGGCGAGGGCATGCCTGGCGGTGGAGAGGAGGACTGGAACTGCTGGTAGCTGATGGGGCCTTTCTGTCCAAGATAGCCGGGCTGCGAAGGGCCAGACTGGTGGTGCTGGTGGTGCATGATGTTGGGATTGCCATTTCCATTGGCGTTAAACTGGTGGGCAGCAGGTTGGAAGTGCTGGGCGGCAGGTTGCTGTGCGTGTGGTGACTGCATCATCACATAGGGACCCTGCATGAACTGGGTGCCGTGCGGGTGAGGCGAGGATGACTGGAGGTGGTAGTTCATGGTGGGAGAGGCAAGGGGTGACGCGCCCTGAACAGGCCCAGGACGGACACCGTTGCGGCTGTCGTTGAAGCCGGAGCTGCTGCCGCTGCCGCTGCCGCTGTTGTTGATGACGTTATTCGCGTTGGATGTGGTGTTGATGTCGGTGCTGAAGATGGCGTTGGCAATGCGATTGCCGCCGCCAGTTTGGTAATAAGGATGTGGAGACGGGCCTTGGAGGTGGCCCGGTGGAGAAACAGCGCGCTGGGGGTCGTTGAGGTCGGCGGCAGAGATGCCCAAGGCGGAACCAAACTCGGGGCCCGGGCTGATGGGAGGGAGGCCGACAAAAGAAGGCTGGCGCTGTGGCTTTGGCGCAGACGGTGATTCGAAGACTGACATTGTCGTCTTCTGGACAGGTTCGTCCTCGACTCCAAACAGTCGAGGGCGGCTGAAATGGGAGCGAGCGAGCGAGCAGGAGGGGAGGGAGATTGGAAGCGACAGCTACCATTGGACGGAATCACACGGGGGCCCGGGAAGCTGACAGGCACATGGGAAAATGGAACTGGACTCGGATGGGCTCGACTGGGCTGTGACGAGACAGGAAAGGACAGGCAGGACAGGCAGGACAGGCAGGACAGGCAGGACAGGCAAGAGAGGAGAAAGACTGGGAAAGAGATTGCAACATAAAGCCAACAGCCTGCAGCCGGTGTAACTCTGGTGGTCCACGGCCGGGGGAGCAGCACCTCGGGTGGTATGGCGTGGGATGGTGTGTGAGGGAGCGATGAAATAGACTACCTACCTACGCGTGTAGGTACTGCCTAGGTACCTAGTATACCTTACCACCTCTGCTGCCTGACAACCAAACCAGCCTGCCTGCTTATCACCAACCAGAAGAGCTGGCTGAGCCGGGAGCTGGGGAGAATCGGAAGGATTCGCTGGATGGGGCCAGCTGAAATTGGAAGAACCCGCATACACAGTAACCGCAACGGCAACTGTCACCACCTTGCAGCTGGGGACCGGCAGCCTCGCTTGTGTGCTGTGCCCTGCCGTTTTTATGCTCTGGCCCTGCCGCGCTCCGCTGTGCTGCGGCTGTTGTTTTGCCATTGATGCAGTGAGACGATTGATTGACATTGACTGGTGATGTTGGTTGTACACGACGATGGGGCCACCTGGATCCATGCATGGGTAATGAATTGGGGGCCAGAAACCGCTCACAGCCCACACGGCAGTCTTGTCAAGCCCCAGGCACATAAACGTATATCATCCCCCTCAGCTCCAACTGCGGCTGCGAGCTGCAGCAGCTCCGGCCAGGTAAAAAAGTCTCCCACCGGTTCGAGACCCGCCACGGCCCCAGAAGGATCGGATCGGATCGCCGGGCGGCTGCGGTAAGACTGGCGACTCGAGCTTTGACTATGAGCCACATTATCAGACCCAAGACACACTGTTGATGGGCTGGCCACTGCGCACCACTGCGCACCAGCCATGCTTGTCCACGGTGAAAAATGTCGGCTCCACAGGCTTCATGGTTGCCCCCGGTGACCGAAGAGGTGTGTGTGAAGCTAGGTAGTCCACTTTTTACCGGGGGCCAGTGGGAAAGGTTGTCATGTCAGCGCTAAGCTACGTAGGTGCTGTACTGTGCACCCAGGCCTGTACACTAGCTGCGACCCACCGACCCTGGCGCGCTCTAAATAATGACCCTGAGGTCGGTGCAGGCGAGTCAACGGTGGCACTAACAACCACGTGTGATCCTGCCGGGATCTAATGAAGAGGTCCTGATTCATAACCCCCGAGGTCGATTATCGAGAGCTGGAACATGGCTCAGCACACTGTATCGCTGTCGACCTGCTCAGCTTTGCCATCAGTATTTCAGCTAGTGTACAGGGCACAGCCACAGTTTTACGAGGCAAAAGTTAGCTCAGAGTTCATTCGTGAAACATTGGATGAACTTCGAATCTCTCTCTCATGGCAATTCAGATCTGCATGTCTGCTTCAACTGGCCCCATTTGAGCATGGACCGTCCAGTCTATCTGCAGAGGTCAACGACATGTCAGCCGCACACGATGGGGCCTTACAAGACCCAACTCGTTGGATCATCATCCTCTCGTGGACACTTTGCAACAAGTAACCAGATAGGTGGACCCAAAACTTCAAGGCCAGTCGCCCATCGCTATCGGTCTGCCTGAATTGGCCAGGGGCCGGCTTGAGCTTAAGCTTGAGTTTGAGGCACACATGTAGCTCCGACTCTAGGGCAACTTAGTCATCCGCGGCCTGAGACGCTGCAAATTAGTCACAAAGGGCATTGTAAATCCCGGGGTCCCGGTCTTTAAAGACGTAAGAAATACCACACATCCAACAAGAGCTTGCTGCGATGAACCTGATGGCTTCATCAGGCACCAGCTCTGCGGGTGTAGGCCAGATGATAGCGACACAGCAGTTGGGACAGACCTAATCGATCAATACCAGATGCTCTCCAGCTGGATTGGAAAACCCCCCCGGTTCATTGAGGGACGGCTCTTGCATGGATTGATGCCAGGGCAGAGACCATGGATCGGTAAGAACGAAGAAAAGAAACACCAAGGCTGGGTTCGATGGGTGTCGGGAGAGAGAAGGAGGGTTTCAGAAGTAGGTGGACAACGAGGCCTGGAAAATCTCACTCATGTGTCTCGTCGAGGGGCGAGAGAGACGTCGTACCTGTGTCACCTGACCGAAACAATGAATGACAAGGAATAGGAGCAGGACAGCTTTTTACCAAAACCAGAGAGCCGCTGTCGCAGCCATTGCGTTGTTTCCATGTCCCCGAAAGCATTCAAAGTAACGGTCAATTATCAAAAGCACGCCGCCAAAACCGTAACGTGCAGGGTATTATCAAAGGATCAGGGTGAAACTCCCTGATACGAAGTAAGCGCTGCCTAATGTGTTGTCTTTCGCAATGAAAAATCGCTCGCTCCAAAAGCAGCGTCATTGTGTGATAGAATCTCAAATTCCATGAAGAGCATCGCATTGCATTCGGCCCAAATCACTTTGGTTCACCTGCTCCACATATCCAGTTCTGATGTGATGTCCCTGCTACCCCAACGTGACAGCAATTCTCGTATCGTATCAGAACACGGAGATTGTGGAGGCTCAATAGCCAGAAAAGATGCCGGCAGAATCAGCAGAATTTCAAGGCTCCATCTTAGACCTCGCCATCGACGTTGTCCTCCTTGACGTCAGCCTTGATATCGGCCATCAAATCGACCTTGTCCTCCTCAGGCTCGTCCTTGGCGACATCAGGAGAATCCGGGGCAGTGGCGGCCTTGCCCTTCTTGGGGGTGGCAGTGGCCTTCTTGCGTGACTTGGGGGCAGTCTTGGCCCGCTTAGCCGGTCCGCCGGCGTCATCGTCATCGCCAGCCTCGTCCTCGTTGACAACCGCCATCTTGCGCTTGCCCTTGCCCGTGGCGGGTGCCTTGCCACCAGGGGAGGAGTCGGGGCCCTTGAGAGTCCAGTCCATCTTCCTCTTGATCTGACCCTGCAATAGCATGGTCAGTATCTCCATGCTGTGGATTCTTCAGGTTGCTTGTCTGCTTACCCAAGCGTTGACCGCGGAACGCGGGTTGCCCATGCCCAGCTCGCTGGCGAGCTTGGGAAAGTCAATCTGTGGGTAGAAGAGCATGTTAGCATGTGGCACGAAGCAGTAGTCATGGTGAACAGCCAAGGGGTATCTCAGCATTGATAATTGACGCAGTGACACTGTCAGCAGGGGCTGTCGCATACGCGGCGACAATTACAGTATTAACGACAAGCGTCATTGTCGGTGGCAGGGCGGATGGGACACAACTACCGAGGCCAAGTTATGGGCGGTGAATGATTGTGGTCAAGGCAGAAAGTTTGTGTGCGAATGCTTACCTCGGGCGAGGTCTTGAGGCAAGTCATGGCCTTGGCCAAAATCTCCTGCTCGCGCGGAGTGAGGGTGCTGTAGCCACCACCACCAGCCTTGGGAGTGGCGGGAGCGGCACCGTTCTCGGCATTATCAGATTTGCCTGCCATGTTGACAAGATGCAAAGAGAGAACAGGATGGGACAAGATGATTTGACGAGCAAAACCTTTGGCTGCTGCAAGACGGTTTTGTTGCTTGTGTGAGTGCTTGGTGTTGATGGTGAGGGTTGGGAGGCTGCAGGTGTGGGAGGGGAAAGTTGCCTGATATTTGAAAAGCAAAAGTGGCTGCAGCACACAGCTCACATCAGGCCTCCTGCAAATACACGCTAAATCGGAATGCCCCTGGGAAACAATTACATGCAGGTCATGGCATACTGTGATTCAGAGCTCAGCATGCGTTCGTCCGATTAATCATGTGAATCTCGTCATGCACAAACCCGTAGGAGCACATCATTTACTAATTCGTTGCCGTTGCCCTTTATTGTTCAACCGTCCGTGTAGGAAAACATAATTGCGAAGGCGGACTTATTATGTTTGCCAAGAAAACTGTGAACAATGTTTCGGACGACGTGGTTATCTTATGAATGCCTTGTTGAGCGACGAGTCAAGAGATACTAAATGTGCAAACAAATGACTCCTAAAACTGACGACTTCAGAGATACCATATAATTGGAAATGTACCACTTGAGTTCGACATGTGAGCATTACGGAAAGCGGCTTCAGAGATGCTCCAACCCGACTCATTTCTCACATGCTGTCACTGCCACTCAGCCACGTCTTGACATGTATAGCATCGGCCAGGCACAGAGCATACATTTTTGCCTCAAATCTCGAGCACATGCACATGAAAATGACGAGAAGACTGCTCTTATGCATCTCCTGAGGTCATCCCAATGACAGACCGAAGCCCGCGAGGAGCTGATCCACACCACATGACCTTCCAATTATCCTCCCCTAAGCGACACGGCCCTCAGCGATCAAGCCACAATGACCATCCTGGCCAAACACCAGGAAGGCGGTGACGAGGTCACTCCATCCAATGGACGTGCCATCGAGAAGTCTCCTCAAAAGGCCATTCTTTCCAAGGGAAACTCACTCCTGTGATGCGTCGTATTGTTGCTTACGAGCTCCGCTTGTCCCCTTTCCGCTGGTGATTCGCGGGTCACCTCCTGGTCAGCAGGCGACTTGTGGCCGGCGTCTGTACCTGACCGGTGAATGCGCAAACGCAGAGGTGTCAATTTGGGTTGAAGCCGTGTGGTGATAAGTTTAGGGAGGCTGGTCCCCTACCTCGACCCGGCAGTGCAGGTGTTGGATTGGATGTTTGCCTTACGATATGCGGTGTAGTCCGCTTTTGGCTGTCGAGGTCTGGCTAGGCCCTGTCCGTCTGGTTCAGGAGCTCAGGCTGCACTGGAGGAGCTAAGTCTGCGTGCCCTCGTGCCGGTCTGATCCTAGACTGGAAGTGTTCCGGGCGGGACTCAGTGTACCTAGTGCTCAGGAACTTGATGAGTGTAGGGTGGTTGGGTCTCTTGCTGTGATCTGACTTTTACGACCTGGTGTCGGTGACTTACTCAGTGGCCTACTGCTAACTTGGATGTAAAACCACGGTACATCTAAGATCCATACTGGCGACAACCTGGACAGTACTCTCGCCAATCTCGATACCCGCATCTCCGAAGTGGAGAATGCACATGTGGTAGTTAGAAGAATATGGGCTCCTTATGGAAGAAATCGGCCGACGAGCGCGCAATCCCGTCTTCCAATATAGACAGGAAGCTTGACGAGGAGTACGAGAAGTCCAGCACCGAGATCGCCGAGATGGATTCTCGTGCTCACCTCCGCGAGGAAGTCAATAGCGAGGTCAAGGTGATCTCCAGAGACATCATCGAAGACGCGATCGATGACGTCGTCGAGGATGTCATCGATGAGTTTGTCCACGAGAAGCTCGCTGCCACATACCGCACGCAGCAGCAGCAGCAGGCCCGCCAGTTTGCTGCCATCATTGACTTCAGGGCTGGAGTCGGGATGTCTGATTGAAGCGTTGTGAGAATTCAAGTATCAAGAAGCCACTGGTTTCGAAGATGGGTTTTCCATAAGCGGTGGACTTGATCTATGTGCGCATTCATGGTGTCGGGGCACTGCTTTTAATGTTCAAGAGACTCTGTGGAGTGTGCCTGGAAGCCGGTAGCTATGAATGGAAAATTGATATGCTCGAGAAGTAGTAAGTCTGCTGCGCTCGTCGACTCGAGCAGATATACTGTGGTCTTCTGTCATCATTTTCTAAAGTTGCGAATTGTGTATTTCGCGTGGTAACAAACTGTCTTTTCATTCATTGGACTCGAGACCAGTCCACAAAATCTAGCCCATCCATCCCCTACAAGTGTCGGGGGGGGGGGCTTTTCCCTTGAATAGTTTTGTCTCTTTTTCATGTCGAAGCTCTAGTCACCTTGATATCCGTCGGTGCCATTTGTGGATTGCTAATGGGAAAGATTTTTGGGATAAAAAGGCGCTATACATCTCGAGACTCGCCTCCTTCATGATCGCCTGCCAAGAAGTTGCGATAGTCGAATGGGTGAGGTGACGCGCCTTTTTCGTTGCCGCAAAAGCCAAAGCCTTGGCGGCCAAGAAAACCCCCCGGCCACACGTGCTGTGGCTTGCCTGCGATCAGCGTTCACAAGCCATTCAGCACCATTCCTTGGCACCTGTGCCCAACCCAACCACTGCAGTCCTGATTGCCCACCGCTCTCACCTCAACTTTCGTCTCACTTTCCCCAAGACTCCCCCAAGAAAACAGTTGCGCCTAGATATCGACCTCGATCAACTACCACAACCAAAGGCACATCACCCGTCATAAAGCCAACGTCATCCCAAAATGGCTAATAACCCTGAAGCCCCCAAGCCCCAGGCTCCGATGGAGGCACGCCCCACCTCGTCAAGCAGCGCTGAGGCATCACGCGGCACGACGGGCCCGATCACCCAAGCTCCCGTGAGTCTCTGCACTAATGACAAGCACAGCCGGGAACACGATCCTACTGGGACGGCTACTGACGCGCTGGATTTCGCCCACAGAAAGCCGAGCCGCGCCCGGTCGCGCAGAAGCAGGAGCCTGAGCTCCGAGGCGGCGGTATGACCATCGGCTTCAACTGCTGCCGCGGTCACTGTAACTGCCACGAGACATGCTGCTGAAAACCTGGCACCAGGGAAGGGAGGATTATCTCGTCCGGGTGTATAAGATGGATCAAGGAGTTCTAGGTAGCAGCGCGATTATCGACGAGTCGACGTGTGCGAGATACTCTGGGCGTTCTGATTTTCATGCGGGAAGAGCAAAGATTGCCTTTAGAGATATCCGATTCTGCTATTCAACTGTTTGATACCCATCACCTTTACACTGTTCAGGAGTGGGCTCCTACCTCCGGGCACAATCCCGCGTGAAGCCCAATCCAGAGACTCCTTTTCTACGCCTGTCCCCACGCTGGACTGAAACGTTCCGTATGCATCAAGCCGAAGTAGAGCTCGACTACCAGATATTACTGAAATATTTCATGAATGTCTCCCATATGCTCCCAGGTACAGGCCGGAAGATGGATTTGCTATACTCGTGAGTGCCTACCGTGGGCACCAGGCCAGAGCCGGCTGTCGAAGTCGGCACGACGCTCACTCGTGAGGTCGGGGTGCCTGAAATGGTGCTGGCGATGCTGGAAGTCGTACACATAGACGCTGGCGGGGTGGAGTACTCTTCACATTGACCATGAATGTCGGCCCCGTAGGTGAAATCATCCACTAGGAGGTCCTCGCCTTCGCCATTGCTCACGTCCGTCCTGGATGAGTAGCTGATGCCTCCTGGAATGGTCCAGTTGGCGTTGAACAGTGTATACGGGCCGACGCAATCGCCTCTGGCCATGGCCATGGTCGTCTCATGGAGGGCGGCAACGGGCAAACCTGGCCGAGGCACCTTGTACGAAATTGTGAGATTTGTGGGAAGGTCGTTTCTGTCATTGCGCACAGCCGCTGTGACGTTGATCTTTCCTGTGTGTTGCAGGAGGCAGGTCTGCCGCCTCAGTAGAATGACAGCGTCCTGGATTGGGTAGGCCCGGCCGTTGTTGTCAAAGGACAGCCTTGTGCCATTGGCTAGGATCAGGGTGACGGTGAAGGACGAGATGCCCGTGTCGACCGGGATCGTTGCGTCAATTGGGAAGAACTGCAGTTACACATCAGCACAAGCCCCGCCCAAGAAGTCCCAGCGCACTTACGACGAAGCTGTCGTCCAGTCCGTAACCACTTCCATGGATAGTAGCATTGATCACGCAAGAACCTTTGCCGCACTCGTGTTCACCATCACGATTCTTATAGAGGATTTCCATCCGCGCAATCTCTTTGGCCGGCAGGCTAGTAGTTTTTACTCGTATGTTACCACTGAGTTGCAGATGTCTCGCTGCCTGTTCCAGCGCAAGCCGCAGATCCACCGGCTTCACCATGTAGGGTTCGATAGGCTGAGAAAGCGTGACTCCTGTGGGGACGATCTCGATCATCTTCTGAAGAACCTTGCGACAGACATCCTGGAACCTCTGCGGGTCCGCCATGGCCTTGACGGTGACGTTGGAGTCAGAACCAAAGATTCGGGCATCTGAGTCCTTGCCCTGGCCAACCGCCGGCCCGACCACGAGGGGGTTCGTCGTGTTGTCGTCGAGGTACTCAGTTATGACCTTCTCGTCGAACTCGGAAACGGTCGAATCCGACGGTGCCTCGCCTTCTTCAACCAGCTCTGGGAACTCGGTATCATGGACGCCACCTAGCGTGTGTCCGCACGCCGTAACCTGAATCATCTCAGAGTTCGTGAAGCCCATGCGGGAGAATTGCTGGCGGAACTGCTCGACGGAGTGCTCCGGCTGAGGCACTCCCATGCTGCCGGGCCCGGGAGCGTCCACCCTCCCGGCCCTGATAGGTACCACCGGACCACCACACGACCGGACTGAAGCGTACACCCCGAGGGCGATCAAGTCCGCCAGGCTCGACCTCTTGGAAAGGTAGTCCGAAAAGAACTTGAGAGTGGAGTTGAAGCCCGGCCCCTTGCTCTCCCCATCGTCGAGCTGATACTGGAGCGAGCCATCCAGGCCTCCCTTCCCCGTGCTGACGTCTGCCGTTGCCATGTCGTGAAAGGCGACCCTTAGCCACTCGGCCGCGACCTGCCTCCCAGGCCCAGAAGCCTCGTTGGAGCATGGGGAAATGGTGTCTGCGAAATTCCGTGACTTGAATATCCTCTGCTGGAACATGATCTCTTCCAGGTCATCAATTGGGGACGGCCATGTCGGGTCGGCGATCACGGCAGACAGCGTTAGTGCCGCTATCGCTGCGGCCCGCGAGGAGGGAATCGGTCTCATGGTGCCCGACAAGCTCCTTCGAAGATCTTGTTGTTCCCAAGGCGGCCTGGTCGAAGGCCGACTTTGTGCGGTAGCTCACGCCGCATAAGTCAGTCAACCGCGGTCTGCGGCTGGAGTAGCAGACCTACATATGTGCTTGTGAGAAGCTGAGCAGGTCATATCGGACCACCTCTGAGTAAGCATGGCCTTCACCAGCGATAAGAGAGGTATAGCACGTGGTATAGGTTGCAGCTGGATACGAGGTCGTCTCTTAGTGGGTGATCCATGACAAGGATGAGCACAGCTATGCCAATTGGGGTGTCATCTCGACAGGGGTGTAGGTATATTGGGGTGGTCACCCTTTATTACTCGACACTGCCTGGTACATAGAATTGATCAATGTCATGTTGACTGTTCTGAACTGCCTTGCCAAAGATTCCACTTCCAAACGGTAGTCGCCTTGCCCAGAGCCCAAGTCTTGGCTGTTGCCCCGTAAAGAGTAGCTGGATAAGACAAGACAAGCTTTGCTCTGGTGTCGGCTAAACGACCTCAATATCCATATGCAGTAGATCGTCTAGGTAATGCTGATTACCTACCCTATTGTGAAGCTGATCACCTATGGAATAATCTCCTCTGGGATTAGTTCATCTAGGAAAACATCTTGTGGGGAAACCGGGCAGACGACACAAAGGCTCTGCAATGACGCTTTCGACCCCCGCCCGCAGAACATGGCTGTGTTAATGTATGCGACCAGGCTCTCTTTTGTGGTTAAACAAAGCATTTCATCATGACGGTACCTGGAACTCAGCGCACATATTATGTACCCAACCTTTTACGTGGGGCCATGTCAACTTTTTTGAATAGCGACAATCAATTCTGGCTATAGACGCTCGAAAGTCACCAGCAACTTTCGATCTGACAGCCAAAGGTATGGGGCGAGGTGGTCATCTGGAGGTCGGCCGGTCAAGGGGCAGACCACGCCTCGCCTCTCTCATGACATGTCCCGAATCACAAGTTCCATTGCTTTCCAATGCGGCTTCTGATGCCACTGGTTGACATTTATCATTAACGATGTTCTCAGGCTGACTGCGTTTCCTTTGACCCTCCGGGAATAGTTAAATCTACACGGGCTGTACCGGTAGCTCCAGAGACTGGGCTGCCCTCGAATGGTCCTACAAGCGAGACTCCCCTCTTTCCTTTGTCTTGCAAGAAGTGTCATGCCTGGTCAGGATCGTATTAAGGGATCAGAGGGCAATGAGAATCCCTACGATGTCTTCGAATTCAAGGCGAAATACAACTTGATTTAGCGAACAGGTACTCCGCGATCGCTTGAACTTGAGGCAAAAGGTCTTGCCTGCGAAGTCTGCAATCATCTGATAAGCTCTTTTCATCGGCCCTGCAAACGACCTTCGAAAATCGAAATCGTCCGATAGTTGTGCTTGTGTATTGCCCCACTTTTCAGTAACTCATTTCCACGTTTATCTACTTGCATGGAGTCTCTGGTACCATCAACACGCGCTACCTGCTACAACTTCCTTCGACCTAACACTTTGCCAACAGCGTAGACACCTGTCCATCACAACTTGACAGCATGCAGATCTCCTAATATCCTCAGCCGAATCCGACAATGGATCCTTCAAAGACGAAGGTAGTTTCAAGCGGCCCCCTAAGCCCTCCTCCATAATACTAACAATGGTGCACAGATGGGCAAACTCGCCCAGAAATTCGAACTCAGTCACAAGAACCGCAAGAACGATGAACAGGCAACAACCCCTGAGCAGCCTGAACAGGCAGGTTTTGCGACAATTCAGGGCCGGCCACTGCAAATACCAGGGTCCCAAGTGCTCCGTCGCAATGGCGGCTCAGACGTCCCGGTAATGTCGTCTTCGACCGTTGGTGAAACCCTTACTGGCCACAGTTGTCGCCATGCTCAACATACCACGTGTCTTGGCGCGTCCCGCGGGCCCGCCTCCAAGAATGACAATGCCTCCATGGTAAGTACCACCAGTCCTGCCGCGGTAATGGGGATAATGATCTCCTGACTGATAAATCCACCACCAATCCTTCTAGACTGCAATGGAAATCACCAGTCCTGAGATTCATACCCCGGAGCAACGGCAGATCTTGGACCTTGAGCAACGTCTGAGGGTAGCAAACCAGAGGATACAGGATTTGGAGGATGACGCAAAAGCTCATGCTGAGGATCTCCTAGTGGCCAAGGCCCAGGCTGGGATCGAAATGGACCAAGAGGTCGTCAGACTCCAGCAGGAGGTCGAGACATTGGGAGAACACGAGGATCACCTCATAAGTGAGCTTGTGGCATCAGAGGCCAAGCTCAAGGGCCTGAGGACCAAGGAAAGAGAATTGAAGAAGAGGCTCTCCGATTTCGAACGATTTACTGCCTGAAGCACGCTTACAGAGACCACCTCAAGAAGATGAACTACATAAAGCAGTGCACAGCAAAGCGTCTTCATGAAAAGTTCTTAGAGACCGAGGGCAAGTACATGGAGGCTGCCTATGATCTGTACGACTACCTTGAAGTCAACGGCCTTGAAAAAACTCTTCCTCCGGACGTGAAGGCTATGTTGGCCAATTCCAAGGTAAAGAAGAATTGACGGTCTCCAAGTTTAAGAAGCGAAGGACTTGGGGGTGACGAAACTGATGAATTGCCACCAGTTGCACCAGAATGACTGTGGAGTTGACAGGTGGAGGCTGTCGATACATATTACGCGGGCTCGTGACTAGTTATGACACGGAGATCACGATGCCAGGGATGCTGGAAAATACACCGTGGGTTATAGGGAGGAGTCTAACCTCCACATGACTACTCTGTCATCCCAGGGCGAGTGTACAGCAGTGGCCAATTGAGCTATATTTGCCGCGATGCTAGATGGAACTGTTTGAGAATGAGCCTCGTCACAGCAGTTCCAGCATCACCATGTCACTCGTCGCCACTCCAGTGATTGTCAGGCCCCTGCTGCTATTACCGAACTTGCCTGATCTTCGCACCACTTCCAGAAATTCTCACCCAGGTTATCCTCTTCTGACTTCAGCCTCGCCAGTATATCTGGTCTACCGATCTGCTCCTCAGGCTGCACCCTGCCGAACGGAAGGATGTACGCTCCGTTGTTCTCCAGGGTGATGTCCGGCGAGAAGCCAGCGTAGAGCTCCGTGTAACCACCAAACTTCGGATCGTACAGAAATAAGCGGTCTGCCACAGCCATAAATTTGGAAGGGGCGCCTTGAAACGCATTCGTCTTCAGGTTGCCCGGATTTGCCGCAACACTAATGATCCCGTGCTGCCCATACCTTCGAGCGTACTCATGTGCAAGAATCCAGTTCCCGGCCTTTGACCTAGCATAGTTGCGCCTACCATTCGGACACCCCGCGGCGAGGAGGTTGAAGTCGATCCCGTCAGCGGGAAGATGGGACTCCGCCATAATACTCGACAACCACACAACACGGACTGCACCCGGAAGGGATGTCTCTGCCGCATGCTGGAGCTGGGGGAGCAGGAGTTGAGTGAATAGGAGCGCGGCAACGCAGTGCATCCCCACGAATTTCTCCAAGCCCTGCGCAGTTTTTGACTGTACGGGAACAGAGTCGGCACCAATCCCCGCATTGTTCCACAGTATGTCGAGGCGGCTCTCCTGTACGGAAAATTCGGAGACGGCGGTTCGGACCGAGTTCAAGTCATCAAGGTCCAGCAGGAGAGGCTTGAATACGGCTGGATGCTCCGACTCTGGCTTCATGCATCTGAGTGTCTCGATGGCTGTGTCAACTCGTTGCTAGGTACGGGGAAGAATCAGCAATTGAGTCCCTATCAATCAATCTCAGGGCAATGTAGAAGCAGGCTGTCATATTGAGACTTACCTTGGAACGTGAAGCGATATACACGGTCGCCCCGCTGCCGCGAAGCATCTTGCAAAGCTCAAAACCAACCCCTTGGTTCCCACCTGTCACAATAAACACTTGTCCCTTTTTGAGCCCCACGTCCCTTTCCCCGAACGTTGGTGCCGGTGGGAATATTTGCGTCCACCGCTTTGGATGTAACATGGCCATGGCTGCAGGCGGAGTCTCTGCGCAGACTTATTTTGAAATTGGTGTACTCCGAGCGAATGGAAATTATGGATCGTTGTCTTGAAGACTGGGATGAGTACGGCAAGCTTGTATGAAAAGCGAGGATGGCAAAGCAGGACAGAGGACTGACAGTCATTACCACACGGCGTGTGAGGTTCGCCTCGAGCACGTTATCACCCTTTTTGGACAATAACATCACCACATGTGCTGACAGCACCAAGACCAACACCAGAGACTGGATGATAAGCAGTTGATGGGGTTTTCAAAGGGTCTGACCACCTTGTAGTCAATCTGAGCCCTTCCGCCTCGCTATGTACCCGGTGCTGGCTGACATCCAGCCAGTTTATGCTGACAGTCAGCACGGGGAAGTTGAATTGGCCACCATTAATTGATCACGTCTTCAAAGCCTGCATCCAAACCCGAGACATAGTACAACATCAAACGCCAGTGAGATGCATTCCCTGATCCCTAGAGATGTGTATGTAATTAAGGCGGGGTTCTAGTGGGGTGCCACCTGCTCTTTGGGGCCGGTTCAGGGACCAAGACACGAATTGTCGACAATGAAATGCCTAAATTCATCCAACTTGTTGTCCTCATTGCCGTCGAGGCGGTCCTGCGGCTCTTGCAGCTGCAACTAGAGAGGATCGTCACACCGGCGCTCAAGAGCTTGAAAGAGTTCCTGTCCCAATGATGTCACCCAGTCCGAGCGGGGTCTGGAAAGGGGAGCCCGTTGATGCGATGGAGAGACTGCTTGGGTCAACCAAGAGCTGAACGCAACTCGTCACCAACATTTTGAAGCTGCGAATGAAGCGTCGCGTCTAAAGCATCGATCAACAGTACCATCCAAAGATTGGAATTATTGACAAGCATGTCTCAAGAGCAGGGGACTTCGGGAGGCGCCGCCGCCGCCTCCTCATCGGCACAAGCACGCCAAACCCTCTTCGACGAAGGGTTCGTCATCCGCGCAGAGGTCACAGGAGCGCAGCATGTGGAGCGTTCATGGACCAACGCGTCGAACTTCTCCCGGCCGATGCAGGAGCTGGCAACACAGTCAGGCTGGGGCCTTATCTGGGGGCGGCCAGGGCTCGACCGGCGGACACGATCCCTGCTCAACGTGGCCATGCTCGTCGCGCTCGGCAAGGACGCGGAACTCGCGGTGCATGTTAAGGGGGCGATCAAGAACGGGGCTACCGAGACGGAGATACAGGAGGCCGTCCTGCAGGCCTCGATCTATTCTGGGCTGCCGGCGGGTCTAGCAGGGACTCGAGTAGCCGACAAGGCGCTGCAGGAGTTGAAAAATGAAGCAGAGAAGCAGAAGGGCTCTTGAGAAATACATTCTCGACCAGACTGGCTGGCAAAACTCTGTATGATTATTTCTGTTGCCATCGTAGGGTCGGACGACGGTTTGATACCTAGAGGGCCGTCGTAACGTTGCTGTCTCGTTTCTGAATAGTCTCATAGACGGGGATTCCATGGAATCTAATGACGGTCCAGAGTCTTGCAGTCTTACTACTTGGATGATCTTTTTCATGCACATAAGTCTCTGCTGAAACTCTAAGGGTGTGATTACACACACGGAGGGGGTGGGTATAGTATTTATACCGGTAGCTTTGGTGGTAAGGATATCATCTTGGCGAGTATACTATTCTTCTTTTAGTAGTAGTTTTTATCACTAAGAGGACTTTTTTTACTTACATATAACTATACCCTTCTTGGTATATATTCTTTACCTTACTGTAATTTCCTTATTATTATAGCTTTTTTAGAAAAAGATTATTACTTTTTTATTACCTATATTACCTAATTTTATAATATAAAGGTTACCCTTATCCTACCTAATAGTATTATCGGGTATGGTGAAAAGCTGGTAGGATAATTAGGTAACTTTTCTTATAAAGTACTATAAGTACTTTAGCCATAGCTTATTATGTTAATTTTTCTCTAATCAAAATATAATACATATTTATTTCTTAAAAGATTTATTATCTGCTTATTTATAGCTTTTTATCCCCTAATAATACTTAGCCTTATACTTATATAATACCTTTAATTTCTTTATACTTTTTCTTCTTATATTAAAACGCTTTTATACTTTTTAAAAGATCTAGTAAAATAAGTAGCTTATATATTATATAGGTTACTTGTTTTTAATAATAATCTAGCCCGGGTAAAATTAGTAAGGTTTTTATGTAAAAGCTTTTAAAAAAAGTAGTTTTATAAGTTAACTTTACGGTTTTAGCCCCTCTTATAGCCTAACCAACTATTACTCTACTTAGATTAGATCTTAAAAACCAACTACTATTAGAAAGCTAAATAAGAAGAAGGTTTAATTTAAGCTCTAAAAGCTTAATATAGTTTAAGGATACCTTAAAATACCCACTAAAACCTATTATCCTTAATACTTAAGAGGATTTATTTCTATATTTAGGATATATTACCACGGTTTTACTTTATACTAACCTTATAAGGAGTTAGTATAAGTCTTTAGTAATAATACCTATATTATCTTTATCTTAGATATAAGATATAAAACTTTATGGATACTTAATAAGCTTTAATCTAAGGTATTTACAGCCTTTTATTATTACTTACTACTATTTATTTATTAATATTCTTATCTAACTGGCTTAAAAGATTATTAACCTTTATACTAGTTAGTTATAGGTAATAAAAGTATTATATAAATAGGGGTAAGTTATTAGTAATATTATAATTAAGTAACTTATAGTATATAGAAGCTTTTAACCTACTACTTTGGTTATAGTGGTAAGAATACTATAAATTATATAATTAGGCTTAATTTAAAAGGTAGTAATAGCTTTAAACCCCAGTTGGTATTTTACGGTAAAGTTCTTATTATAATTATAAGTGGCTTGGCATAAGGGTTACTTAAATACACGGTATTTCTACCCCCTCTGTGTATGTGATCACGCCCTAAGCAGAGAATTAAATAGACTGGTTTCTAACGTGAGCGCGAGAGTCTCTCCTGGTGAGGGCTGTGACTATAGCTAAAATGGCTTACCTATTAATTTGTAATAAAACTATAAAACCCTACTTATAGTTAGACCTATAGTTATACCCATACTATACCCCTTACACTTCTTTTATCTTTACTTATAACTAAACCTTAATTATTATAAAGATAATAATATTAATTATTATTTTAATAATTGTATTTTAATATTATTTATTTAAAATTTATTTAAATTATAAGATTATTCTTATATTTATTCTTTTATTTATTTATTTATTTATTAATTTATTAAGTTTTAATTTTTTTATTTTTTTTACCCCTTCCCCCTTCTTTTTAGCAGCTAGCTAGTAGCTAAAATTTTAAAGTAAGGCTAGAAATAAATATACCTAATTAGAAGAAAGTATAATAGTAGGGATTAAAAACGGGGCTTACAAGGGGCTACAGCTAATACATTTAAAGTTTTAAACTACTAATCAGCTCTAAGCTTTAAATAGCTAATTAGAGGCTAGGGATTTAGCTAATTAAGAAGCTTTAAACTAATAGGAGCTATTTTATAATATACTTTTTTTCCTTTAAAAGGTAAACTTTATATTTCTAATAAAAAGTTTAATAGTTAAGGTTTTATTATAAGTAAAGGTAAAAAGAGTTTAGAAGTGGGGTAACTTAAGTAATAGTAAGTCTAATTACAAGTGGGGTTTTATAGTTTTATTACAAATTAATAGTTGGGCTGGCATACATAGTACTATTTATTAGCTGATAAATCTTGGCATTGGCTACTGTCGCTTCCCCAAACATTCCACAGCGACCACTTTCATCTGTTCATTCCACATTCCGCAATTGTCACGATCTGGAACCACCTTCACTGCCGCTCTAAGACTCTACATCGGCCTCAACCGGAGCTATTCCTGCATTCCAAGTCAACATGGCGGCCCGCTTAGCCGGGGAGCTCCGATCGATGGGCCAAATGGACCCTCGCCTCAAAGAGGTAATCAGTCTGCCCCGGAGCGTTTACTCCCTGTATAATAATCAACAGGCTGATCATGCCTAGATGCTGGAGACACATCCGCTACCAAAGCCCGCCCCCGGGTCAGACTTCTTTGCCTTCCGCGAGCACCGGGCTGCCATGCTGCGCGAGAAGTACCATCTCAGGTATCTTCCTGGCGCGATCAAAGAAGTTGTGGAGCAGGACTGTGGGATCCCGGTCCGGGACGGGTCACAGATTACGGTCCGCATCTACCAGCCTGAGCAGTCTCGCGTCCCCGCTCGGGGTAGCCCCTTAATTGTCATGTACCATGAGGGTGGCTGGTCGATGGGGGATTTGACGGACGAAGAGACAAACTGTCGATTGTTCAGCCGTGACTTGGGAGCTGTCTGTATCAATGTGGAGTATAGGTCAGTTCATGTCCAGCCTACCGCCCTATACCCCCAGGTGCCTCGAATTGAGGAGGCAAGGAAAGGAATCGCCAGGACGAAGAGTCGGTGAGCTGATGATAAAGCAGGCTAGGTCCCGAGCATAAGTTTCCAACTGGCATCAACGATTGTTGGGACGCACTGAAATGGGTGAATAAGCCTCTTCGACATCCCGATATTTCATAGACGCCTTGCTGACCAGCCAGGCCGCTGACAATGCTTCCTCGCTGGGCGCCACACCTCAGGCTGGATTTTTGGTTGGCGGTGGAAGCGCAGGCGGGAACATTGCAGCCGTTCTCGCCCATCTAGCCAGGGACAACAAGCTGGACCCGCCGCTCACAGGGCAGTACCTTTGCGTGCCCATCATCACGTGCTTCATGCCAGCAGAAGAGATACCCGAACAGTACCGTGCCGAGTATCTGAGCCACCCGTCAATCACGCCGTCTATCGACCCGGTTTTGCAAGTAGACAGTGTAAATCCGCGCGGACTGGTCCACGTAGTAGGCGCAGACGTCCACAACCCCCTATTCGTCCCCTTTCTGTACCGCAATCGACCTGGTGGGCATGAAGGCTTGCCTCCGGCCTATTTTCAAGTCTGTGGGCTAGATCCGCTTCGGGATGAGGCTCTCATCTATGAGAGGGTTCTCAGGGAAGAGGCAGGTATCGAGACAAAGCTGGATATCTATCCGGGATTGGGTCACTACTTCTGGACGAATTTCCCGCTTCTGGACGCGAGCAAACAATTCGTGGAGGACACGGTGAAAGGAGTGGGTTGGCTCTTGGAACACTCCTCGAGTAAAGCTTGATGGGTGGAGTTGAACCTTGCTACACGAAATTTGCCACGTCTAGTCTATGACAGGAGCATCTGCTTGAGATGAGGACTCAGGGCCGGCCCCTCAAATGGATAAGATCGCCCAGCCATAATGTTGTGGTTTCTCTCACTAATTTCTCCTTGCTCGATATGAGTATTCCGTCTTCGGTAGCAGCAATAAGCAGGAGAAATTTGAAACAGCACACTCAAAGTCCCCTTTACTAGACCCTGCAGCATACCTAGGTACTACAGGCATTGGGAATAGTAAGAGTTAACAACAGTACAAGTGTACGGCGATTCGCAGACCGTCGCACCAGTCCAGCTTATGCCACCACACTGGTTCCAGTGCATCGCGACATTGGTACCCGTGGCCGTGGCAGATGAGACCGTCGTGGTCGTCGACGCCCTCGTCGTGCTGCTAGATGGCGTCGTGGCCGTGGCCGTTGGCACAGTTGTTCCCGCCGACGCCGCCAACAGCCTCTGCACAGTATCGTATGCGGGCTTGGTGGTCAGGTTCGCCCAGTACAGGCAAGCGTCGCCCTGTCCCGAGAAGGTGCTGGGGATCCCTATCGTGTGTTAATTACCCACTTCAGAGCCCAAGAGTGATATATTCCGGAACATTTTGACACAAACTGCACGGGTAACCCTGAGACGAAAGGGATATAGTTAGGGCTGTACTGACAGGAATATTTGTCATCAAAATCCCATACGGTGATGCCGACGCACTTGCTCACGGCAAGGCAGGCGCTGACAACAGAGCCATAGTCTGTTGCTTGCTGCGCAAGGCCTGCCGCTGTCGACGGGAGGCTTGAGAACCTGACGTCGACCTCGGTATACGCAACCTCGAGGCCAAGGGCGACATAGGTGTTGAGCTGGCTCGTGAGAGCAGATGCGCTGGGCGTGGAGCCCACGATGAAGTGGCCCTGCAGGCCGACCCCGTCTATCTTTGCCCCCGCGGCCTGGATGGTCTTGATCAGATTGACGGCGGCCATTGATTTTGCTCCCGAGGATTCAATGTTGTAGTCATTGTCTGTGCACGTGGAATCAGCATCAGATCATCCAGGGACAACACCGGGCGACGAGCTAGTTGTGCACGCTCTAGACCATCTCTGACGTGAATGATAATAGAGTTGATCAACAATCAGGCAGGGTTTCGAGACAAATTGCTGGGGATACCAACAGTAAAGCTTGGCGGCCGGGTCTGCAGCGGCGGCTGCGGCGAAAGCCACGGGGAGATATGATGTCCCCATCGTGTTGTAGAAGACGCTCGTCCGGTACGTCCCATCGTCATTAAGGGCCTCGTTCACAACGTCCCAGGCATAGCATTTGCCCTTGTAATGGCCAACCTCACTGGCAATATGGGCTTGAATGGCGGCTGCGAGCGTGCTATTTGTCCAGGTGCCCGAGGTGACCCAGCTCGGTAGCTGGTTGTGCCAGATGAGCGTGTGGCACCGCAGTGTCTGCCCGTTGGATTCCGCGAAATTGGTAACGACATCGCCCTGCGTGTAGCTGTAGGTGTTTTGTGTGGGTTCTGTATCTGCGAATGTGTTGGCAACCTCATACACGGCATATGGGGACAATAGGTTATCCCAAGTTACTTGGGATGATTCACTTACACTGCCATTTCTGTGTATTACCTGGAGTCACTTGGCCAAATTCGTTCTTGTTTGACCTAAATGGTTCAATCGCTCAGATTGGGTGTTGCAGCATTGTTGGTCAACTCATAAGACTTACAAGATAGCGACATATGCAGAGTCAGATAGCTCGGAATTATCAGTTGCTGAGCCGAAATACAATTTTCCAGCAGCTTGGGCCAGCTGGTTGAGGTTTGCTCGCGCTGCCGGTATGGCCAGGAGCGCGGCCGCAATGGAAGCTTGCAGATACATCATGAGCGACGAACACAGTCAGCAGTGATAGTTATCTGCTAATGTATAGTTCTTCTCGGCAAATGGGATATTGGTAGTTATACATGTTCACGTTGGGTCAATCCCAAAAAGAGCTGCAGTGCCGCATTGTCCGTGGGACTCCCCGTCGTCAGCCCACTTGCGCACGGGTAGCGTATTGTCGGAGAAGCGATCGTGAGTTCCGGACCCTCTCTATACCTGATTCTGCCCGGAAATGAGCAATGACCTCGTAAACTGTTGGCGAGGAGGTGTCTGGGATTGGGGTTGCAGATACCACATCAATTTCTCCACCAACCAAGCCTGTTGAGGAACGGAACCTCAACGTCCTTGGTGGATCATGGACACAGCTGACTCTCGGCACGGAAGCCTTGTCTTCCATGGATGGAGCCACCACGCGACGCAGAAATCGGCAAACTTGACGGGTGGCTTGTGGAAGCTTCCGGTGAACGTTTCAGTGCCAGTACATATTTAGAAGCTGCTTTAGTCACCAGGCTACGGCGGCCGCGGACTGGCGGACATCTGCTTCGCTGACAATGATTTGTATTCCCAGGAACATCGATTGAGCTCTTCCTAGTCTTTCGTGCGTTCTCTCACAGCAGGTCCACCAGAATGAGAAATGCTATGGACTGCACCAACGTGCAAAATGTCATCATCGTTATTGTCACCCCTGCTGTTCTCTGTCCTAGACTATAGGCGCGTAGAAATTCAGGCGTGAATCCGGGTCATAAACCTCCTTGGTGTTTCTAAGCTTCTCAAGCCTCCAGGCATCATGTCCATATAGCTCCTCGAGTGTCTCAAAGCCATTTGCGTAGTTGACGTATGCATAGAGTTTGCCGTCCTCCCGGCCGCCCGCCGCTATCGAGCGCAGCTCTTCGCCACCCTGCCTCGCAATCTCGTCGTTTCCCGGGGTGCTGTTGGTGTATATCAGGCAAGGGGCTATGAGATAGCCATTGAAGCGATCTGGGTAGGCAGTCGATTCATCTGGCACGTCTTTGACCGCGATGTAGCCGTAGTTCTCGAAGATGTAGAACGAGTTGCTGAGGAAAGAATTCGCCGCGACCAGGTCACCAAATTTAACCAACAGCTCTTTTTGGGTTGTGATATTATAGACTTCCAGGTTTGCAGGAAATCGCTGCACGGTAAGTTGTCCTTCGAGGCAGGCCGGATCTTGTTTGCTGAAGCGCATGCGTTTTGAGAATTCGGGATATTCTGTGTCCACCACTGTCAAATTTACTGGGCCAATCGCCCTATATAAGCCAAGATATTTCTCAGCTTCCTCTGCGCTGCCTTCAGAGAAAATTAGTAGCTCGATGACTGGATTACTGGGGTCGATCTCAGGCAAGATCCGATATTCTATGAAGCTGATAACTTCGATCGGTTGATAATCCTTGGCAATGTCATTTGTAACCGCAAAGACCTCCTCAACTTTGTCCGCAGTAAAAAACATATCAGCAAACACCCATTTGTTAGCGGGAGGTACGTCGTGGATTCGATACTCGACCTCTGTGACGATCCCGAAATTGTGGCCTGCACCACGGAGAGCCCAGAACAGGTCCACGTTCGTCTCTTCGCTAGCTGTCACAACACTCCCGTTTCCGAGGGCAATCCTCGCGGAGACGAGATTGTCGAGGGCGAGGCCAAAGCGACCCTGAAGGAAACCGTGGCCGCCGCCGAGCATCGGGCCGGCGAGCGACGTGCATTCGCAGGAGCCGGTGGCTTGAGAGAATGGCATTGTCAGCATGTTATATGGCAGACTTGCAGGAGATACGCACTTGTCCACTTTCCCTTGTCCCATAATGCGGTTGTCACCTCTCCTGAGGTTATACCCCCGCCGATTGTTGCCGTCTTGCCATCGGAGCTGATGACAAGGCCGTCCAGGTGATCCATGTTGATCTGGACTCCAGAGACTAACTTGCCGAGCGAACGAATGCCTCCATGGCGGCCAGAGACTGCCAGCCAAGGGAGTTCGAATTTGTTTGAAACTTTAATCTGAGTTTCACGATAAGCTGAAGGTGTTCATGTTTGATTATGACCATGAGTATTACCGTGTTGCTGATATCCTCCTCCGTATAGACTTGAACTGTTGCCTGGAAACTCGGAGCTGCCCAGGCAGTCCACCTCACGGTCAATTCGTCGAATTCGTCAGAGCCGATCACGGTGATAGATGCTTCTGAGGAGAGCTGTGGGCTCAACTCATTGACAAAGGCAGTGATATCAGATTCCGAGTCAGAGACTCGCTTTGTGGCAGGCTGAAGGGGAGCCTGAAGCGGGCCCTGACGCGGATTCCTGATGTAGTTTGTGCTCCATCCCCCAACTTCATGCCCGTAGATGGCGAGGGAAAGGCATGCCAGGATCCAAAATCCCAGGAGGCGCGTCCGTTGCTTTGGTTTCTTAGTAGAAATCCGGCTAGAGAGGTACGTTGAGCAAAGTGGTACTTACAGGCATTTTGAAGCAGGAGTAATTTGGATGGTCCGTATCCTCAATTCACCTTTGGGTGCTGCTTGATGCTTCTTGAGATTCGAGTGATCGAGTTGAACATGGCCACACATTCTTCATTATAAAGACCATTTGAAGCACAATTTCAAATTTACAAGGGGGACTCCCGGCGCGGGGTCAAGATCCCACAGCAGGGCCAACACTAATCGTTGGAAATGTAACCATAAAATCAGCACTTGCGGGCTCGTCAGGGGTTTATTATCAGCACTAGGGCTGATTATAAGCATTGCCAAGCTCCTAAATATCTAGTTGAGTGCTGTGGCGAAAGGAGGTTGGTCGCAACCGTGGTTCGTAGAACCATTCTGCCGGAATCAGGCAATGCAAGCTTACTGAAGACGACATCATCGACTTTTCCGAGCGATATCTTAAACTTCCATGTAACCAGACCGGCATGTATGCAGAATGTCCGGGAATTCGAGGTTCTCGTTAGAAGGACTTGTGGGATTGAAGAGGTAATTAAAGGCCAGGGTATAAACAATTGTTGAAGTATCAATTTACAACCGCGAGCATTGGGCTATCTGTTGAGCCGTGAGACCCAGTCGGTTTATATAACTATGGCTACAAGAATCGAATTTGGCACCACCTGGGCGTGCTCCGTCAAGAAGCCGGTATGCCAATCAATCATCTAAAGCCGCCTTTGACAGGTTATCCTCGAAGCTCCCGTCCTGATGAAATGTTAGTTAAAGTCAAGAAACGATGGTCATGTGAAGTATTCTGGCTGCCTCTCAAAGCCTGCTGCCGGCGGAGAGGGACGGGGAGCTTGAGGAGTGCCCCCTTGGCTAACCGCAGGCCTGACAATATCGGACAGTCCGGAGCGAGGCGAGCCTTCGGGCAACAAAAGCCAATAATGCAAACTAGCAGGAATGAAGGGGAGCGGGGAAAAACAATAACAGGGAGAGACGAGTCAATCGCTGACCTTGAATGGTGGGTTGGCTTCGCCGAAATCAGTGTCTTGCAGAGCCTTCTTTGCGGCATCCGGCATTGCATCCCAGTCCGAGACGGGATACGTGTTGCCCTCCGTCTGGGTGAACTGCAGCTCGTGGTTCGTCGGGAATGTGTCGAAGTACTCTACAGTTGGGCTGTTACCGCCAGGAACGGCTCCTTTGGTGATCTTGTAGTCGCCGTGGCCGGACGCCGCGCCGCCGAGCACGGTCGTGGTGTCGTTGCTCAGCCAGATGACCACGTTCTCGAAATCGTGCCTGTGCGAGCCGGGAGAGACGTCGTCGATCGTTTGGTCTTTCGGCATGTAAAAACTGTACATGATTGCAACTCCGGTGGTCGTTTGTGTTGCCCTTGCGTAGGTTTGGCCTTTGGTGGTATCATCGCAGCCGCCGGTCTGGCTCCCACTTGGCTTTAGACCACCACTGCGTCACGGTTAGTGAGGATTCGCGCGATGAACGGGACTGGAGGCGTGGCAACTTGCTTGGTGTTGCCGGAATCATCCACAGCAGTGTATGGTTGGCAGCCGGATGCAATGTGAAGGCGGGGGTTGAACTTTTCGATTGCAGCACCAAGAGGTCCATCCTGGACTCGTGTTGCGATCGGGTTGAGTGAATCATGATCGACCTCGTCTCGGCGGCCAAGAGCGTTTGTCGCGGGGGCACACAGTGCCGTGCCCGCGAGAGCAAGCGATGATAGTGTTTGGAGCAACATCTTGTTCTTCCTGCGGCCACACTGAATGCAATCCGGCTATAAAGGAGATCGATGGCGGTGTGTAGGTCGAATCGGACAAGAATTATGTAGAATCGTGAAAATGAAACAGAGGATCCCGGCCTCCAATTGAAGTTAAGAAACGTCTTGAGCAATGCAAGTACCACAAGAAGTTTCACGCGGCGCTACGCGATCTTTTATTCTCGGATGAAGGATCAATGCCCCAAGTTCGTCTGGAGGTGGATGTTCTAGGGGACATCTGGACCCTGATGGACGCTGGGTTAAGAGGTATCGTTTCCAACCAATGCTAGGCCGGAAACACGTGGAGTTCATTCTCAGAAAAATGAGAATGGATACGATGGTTGCATCAAAGCTGGGACCCGCGCGCGCTCATGCATCACGAGGCGTTGGCTTTGGCCCCTACAGGCGCGTGACGACATGGCAAGTGAAGGCAGGCGAAGGGAAAGTGGGAGCAACAGGGCCCTGCGTCGAGGTGGCGACAGTCATTGGCCTTGTCGGTAAGTATTGCCAGGGGCGTGGAGCGGGCAGACTTGCCCCGAGTGGCCGGTACCGATGGGATTCGCCCGTGTTGCCGCGGTGCAAGGCCAAGGGACGATATCAGCCTCGAAGGAATCTAGACTAGGTAGATGGCGAGTCAGGCGGATTAAGCTTAACGCAGTTGGAAGACGATTTACATCTTGACGTGGACCGTTGCCGATACGCATAAGTCCTAGCAGGGTTGATGCCGCACCTGTCCCGACATAACCCACGACATTCATACTCGCGGCCCCACCCTCGCCTGTTCAGGTGGCTCAGGCGGTGCCATGTGAAACACTTGAATGGGGCTGGCTGCCAGGGACAACACGCAGAACATGGCCTTTGAGAAAAGATCGTCGCAGAGTGCGAGTCAGACCCAGCGTCGCCGGTGAGATCATCGGAGCATTCGCCAGTATCTCGAAACATTCGGGCTCCTGAACTCACCCGTCGGCTACCACGAGCTTGAAATGATACGAACTTCGGGGCCGCGAAGTGACGACTGGTCCGTCGTTGTCAAGATTGTCAAGCCACGGTATGGATTTATTTTGGGATTGCAGAAGTCCTGCCTTGCTGCCATTTGCATGGTCACACTGCATTCCAGTAGTTCATGCTCGTTGCTCGACACGGACTTGTGCCGAGCCCTCATAAAGCCGTCCTAGAATGGAAACGGAATCCGAGCAATCAAATTTGATCTACACGTGGTAAGTGACTGCACTTGTGCCGTATATCATTTGAGCGGGAACCTTCGTTGGCATCCTGCCAGCTGGAATTCACGTGAAAGATACTTATTGCCATCAAGTGACCGAGAATTGAACCCGATTACTTCGCAGGTTTAATGTTACCATCAAAAGGCCTTTTTCAGAATACACATAACGATAACCTCGCGGTCTTCAATGTTGATTCGCCGAGGCATGCCAGCTGTGAGATCTATAGATAATTCATGATTCTGCAAATTCCCTCCGATTCCATTAAGCCTAGGATCAATGTTATTTCTTGCTCAAAATGGCTTGATAAACACACCAGCTAGTTGTAAAATTCCAGACAGGGAAAGGTGTAACACTTGGGTTGCCGTGTACGCTGTTTCTGGTAAATTAGCAGACAACCTGGTCCTATAGCCCGAACCAGCTGAGGTCCAGGGTAGGCTTAGCCTCTTACTACGGTACTCAGCATGTCACACAGTGCAATGTAAGTGAGACATTTTGGGTCGACAAAAGACATTAATAGATATATATATATATACACAAATGAAGGCCAGCAGCGCCTCGCTAAATCACATCATGTGGTATCCACACCAACGTGATAACCTCTATCCACTCACACATCCATTAATGCCAACGGGTATATCCACTACAGGTCCAGGTTCCACTCGGGCTCTTAGATCAGAGCGACGAGCAGAGGCGCAATGGCAGCCAGGACACCGAAGGTGACCTTGCCCGCACCAGAAGCCTGAACGGCGGTGCCAGAGGGCTGGCTACCGGGGGCAGAGGGAGTAGCGCCGTTGCCGCCGGTCACCGCAGGGGTGGGGGTGGTGCCAGCGGGTCCGGAAGGACGAGGGATGGTGCCGTTGGAGGGGCGGTTCCAGCCAGAGGGCTGGGCGGCGCCGGAGGGCCAGACGGAAGCGGTAGCCTTAACACCGGTAGCGGTGACGCCAACACCAGTTCCAGAGGGCTTGGAGCCACCGCCGGTGCGAGTAGCGGTCACGGGGCACACGGTAGTAGCCTCGGTGACGACGACGGTGGGCGCCGGGGTGGTGGCGGACTCAGGGATGGTCTCCGTGGAGGTGGAGGGAGTCGCGTAGGGGGTCAGGCTGACAGGGCTGGTGGGGGTGGGGACGTTGACGGGGCTAGCGGAGGTGGTAGCGACAGCAGGAGGAGTGACGCTGCCAGCGCTCTCGCCAGGCATGGACAGAGCAGGAGCCGAGTTCTCAGGTCCAGGGGCCTCGCCACCAGAAGAGGGCGAAGAACCGCCGGTGATGGCAGCAACGCTCGAGGTGGGGGCAGCGCCGGATGGCAGACCACCGCTTCCGCCAGTGGCAGCGGGGCCAGTCTGGGTAGCGGTGACAGGGCAGACGGTGGTGTAGGAGACGACCATGGAGGTGACGATCTGCTGCGTGTAGGAGTTGGGGCAGTTGGTGACCGAGGCCGCACATGAGGTGATGGTGTAGGTGTTGGTCGTGGTCAGGGTGCTGGTGGTCATGCCCTCGGGCAGGCCAGAGCTGCCATGAGCCAGGGCGTCAGCGCTCGAAGTCGGGTTGGCACCTGATCCAGTGAGAGAAACGGTGGTGGTAGGAGAACCGCTTCCGGCGCCCTCTCCGTTGTTGCCGGGCTGAGGAGAGCTGTTGTCAGAGCCAGACTCGGGAGAGGAGGCATCAGGAGAAGAGCCCTCAGAGCCAGACTCAGGGGAAGAACCCTCAGGAGAGGAAGCGTCAGAGCCAGAGCCGGAGCCGGTTGAGCCAGAGCCGGAGCCGGTTGAGCCAGAGCCGGAGCCGGTTGAGCCTGAGCCGGAGCCGGTTGAGCCTGAGCCGGAGCCGGTTGAGCCTGAGCCAGACGAGCCGGAGCCAGACGAGCCGGAGCCAGACGAGCCGGAGCCAGACGAGCCGGAGCCAGACGAGCCGGAGCCAGAGCCACCGATCTGGGTGCCGTTTCCAGAAGCGCCAGACTCGATACCGTTGCCGTTGTTACCGTTGGCAGTCTGCCTCCAGCCCCACTGCCACTGGGAGCCCTCACCGATGGTGACGGTGGTAGTAGTGGCGGTGGAAGACGCAAGGGTGATGATGACAGAGGGGGCGAGGCCGAGCTCGAGCTCGCCAACCTCGACGTCGAGCTCGACAGCAACGCCGGCGGTCAGGGCGAAGACCTCAGCGGCGGAGCACTCGCTGCCGGAAGAGCCCTCACGGTAGGTGGTGGTGTACTTGAAGATGTCGAGCCAGATGGCAACCTCAGCTCCCGCGCCAAGGTCGAGGCCGACGATGTCGATCTCAGAGGAGATGGCAAGGCCGGTACGCAGGCGGAGGACAACGTCGAGCTGGATGTCCTCGGCGAGGTCGATCTCAGCGCCAATGCTCAGGGGAACGGACTCGACGACGAGGCCGGTGATCTCCTGCTTGACAATCTCCTTGTCGAAGATGTTAACCTCGATGAAGGAGCCCTCGGGGAAGTAAACGTTGAAGGTCGACTCGATGTCGATGGCAGCAGAGACGGAGAAGATCAGGTCGAGGGCGAAGCCGGCGTCGATGCCGATCTCAGCCAGGCCAGGGACGGCAAGCTCGAGCGAGAGGTCGGACATCAACTCGACGGACTCGGAGACGCCGGCGGTGGCGTCAAGGGCCACCTTCAGGAAGGTCTGGACGCCTCCAAGGTCGATCTTGACGATAGGGTTGAGGAGGAAGTCATCCTCGACACCGAGGTCGATGGAACCAGCGAAGGCTCCCTCAGTCAGGGCGAGACCAAGCTGGATAGCATCGGTCTCGGCGGTCTTCTGAGCAGCAACACTGCAAGCAGTCTTGTCAGTATGGAGATGCGCGGGGGTCCAAGAAGGATGCGTGCCGTGCGCGCACTGGCGGATGGACTTACCCAGCGTAGAGGACGGTGTTCTCCCAAGACCTGGAAATGTCGTAGCTGGAGGAGCGGGAGGAGCTCGAGGAAGACGAGTGAGACTCGGAGGAGGAAGATGTCACAGAGGACAGCAGACCGCCCGAGGACTCCTCTGAAGAGGATGAGGACGAGGACGAGGACTCCGAGTGGTGAGACTCAGAGTAGGAAGTCTCGGAGGAAGTGCTCTCGGAAGAGGAGTCGCCGCCGAGCAGAGAGGTGAGCAGACCCCTGGCCTCGTTCTCGGGCGACCTGACAACGACGCTGCCGGGCCTTACTGGGTTAGCCAGAGCGGCAGAACCCAGGAGCCCCAGAAGGGCTCCAAACTGAGCGATATGCATGACTTTTGTTTTTGTGCTGTATGGATTAAGGAATGACTACTGCAAAGATGCAGTGGATGAAACTAGGGCAATACTGAACGAAGGAATACCACCCGAAACAAGATTCAACACAAAACAACTCAGAGCACAAAAAAGAGGGACTGTATTTGGAGGTGAGAGCCTGCAGGAGAAAGAAGGAAACCTCGTGCCATACCGACGCGAAGCAAGGCAACTATTTGAATCAAGTCGGCGGCCAGCGGGCTGGCTGCTCTCGTATGGAGAGATGACGGGTCCGGATGGGCAGCTGCAGCGGTGCTCCCGGATTCCACGATCCACCAGGCCAGGAGATCCAAATTTTGAGGAGCCCCGCCGGCGAGAGATGTCAGATGCAAAAGGGCAGAAGGGCCGTGATGTCCCTGGAGGCCGTCAATGGCCGTGCTGGCGAGGATGCATAATAGGAGGATTTGCAGCGAGGCTGCCGATCTGAATCTCAGGGGCAGTCGAGAGGGCCCGCAGAAAAGGGCCACAGCCACTCGGAGGAAGATGGTGAAGGTCGTCGAGCCGCCTTTGCGGGACAGCAGAGGCAAAGATATGCTTGTTTCCCCACAAATGGATGCAGCCAGTGCCGACTCCAAGAGGCGGGATGCAGTGGCATTCGCAGAGCAGAGTGGCATTAGGTGATGTGATGTTTCCATTTTCGGCTATCCCTCATCTCTCATGATCGACCAAGGAGATGGCAATGGTAGGGGGTTCGCGACAAAAGCGGCAATAGCTGGGCTGCCGAGTGAGCTCTGTGGGCGCTGCCCCCTTGCTGGACCCCTGGATCACCCCCCATCGAAGGAGCAGACTGGCAGATCGTGTCTGTGGCCTCGGGGTAGGGAGCCACTGATCGACAGTGGAGGGCCACTTTTCCAGGGGTCAGTGCTTGATCAGTTCGTTGGGATAGTGACATGCTTCCAGATGTCACTGCCCTCATGAGACTGAACTGCAAGCTCGAGTTGCCTAATGCAGCGATAGCCAAAGGTACAACACACGCCGTGGGCATAGTCTACATTGCATACAGCCAGTACGAGCCGGACTGGTCGAAGCGGAATTGTGCGAGTTGGCTAGCGTGTGAGCTCCGATTTCTTGTGGGGACGACACTCCTAATTCCTAGTGTCCTTGTTTTGACCTGATCTGCAAACATTACGACGCTCCAGCTGAATGACGAGTCGGGCCAATGGTGATTTTCGGTTTATCAGTGTTAGAGAAACGGAACAAACAAGGAAGAAGCAAGAGGGAATGTTTCGCAGAACAAGCATGCAAGCACGAAATTGGCCGACACGGAATGCCGTCAGGCCGCTAACAGCTCACCGCCTGTTTGGCATGCATTTGCAGATGGTCCTCTAAGAGTCTTCCCAAATCCCACGCCTAATTCAAGAGGACGCGGCCTTGTTGATCGACTCAGCTGGGCTGAACGGATGATCACGATCACGACTGACAATACACTAAATAGCAATTTTAAGCCTTCATTACCAGAGAAACCGTCACAAATATCGGAAAATTAAATCACACAGCAGTACTCTTGGCACACTAGTATGGATGATGCCGGCCCTCTCGCATTCAAGCGCAGCCATCCTTTTCCCCTTTCGCATCACGATCCATGGCAATACTAGTATACGGCTCCGTATCTATGTTCAGCTGGGTCGCACTGGAGTTTAACGAACAGCAGTCTCAATCACCCTCCTCTATGGGCTCATAACATACAAGCCAAGGATATCACAACGTATTGTCATCATCACCTGGGGGCCGAAGCCATGGTACAACGAAACTTCACGCAGAACATCCTCGAGGAGCTACACCTAGATGGGTGCGGAGACCATACCGCGGTACTGTTTCACTCGCCAGTGGAGTGTCTCTTTTACCAATCCTACAGCAAGGTCTTTGTCCCTGTACGAATGGAGGAGGATACCAAGCATCCTGAAGTCTCGCAGAGTTGCAATGATTATAACTGGTCTTGACGACAGCAGGAAGATTACGGTCGGCTCCGATTGAAGGTTTCGAGAGATTGTGCTGGACTTGCCAGCTTCCCAAAGTCCTTTTCGTTCCAGCCACGACTGAGCCAGGCACAACACTGTCCGCGAGACTGACAGCTCCACCAACATTCGAGATGATGGTCGAAAGTATAAGAAGGAGAACGCTTCACAAGCTGCGAAAAGACTTCATGAACCTCACGAGGGTGTGTGCACGGTGACGCGTGCAAAGCCTCTTGACCTCACCACGCGGTCGGAGCATGGCCATGTACCACAGTCTAGTGGACTATTAGGGCAGTATAGGTCGTTCCCTGTCCCGACTCCTGTTGTGTCTCGACTATGATGCTGTGGATTGCAACTCAGGCTCGCAAAATAAACAAGAGGGAAATCGAACAACACAAGACAACAAGCAAGATCAAAGAGTCATCCATGGGAGAAAAGCTCGTCGGCTTGCGATAAAGTCGGCTATGAGGGCAAGAGGGCTCATCTCATGCAGTCCATCCAGGCCCAGCTACGAATGACCCGCCAACACATGCACGAGATCACGAGCTTTCGTCGGAGTGAAGTTTTTATTTGCTTGAGGACAGATCGCTGTTGACACTTCGAAATGATACGATGTCGTGGTCCATATTGTTGGCGGTTTAACTGTGTTCAGGACGGCCAGCCAGGAGAATCTGGTGGTGTGCATAGGTCCTGAAGTAGGTGGCATGCTGCAAGGACCTTATTGAATCAGAGATGGGAGGAAGCAAGTTGACGTGGATCATGGCTTGCTGTCTCCATCAACGTCCAGACACCTTGGCATCAGTCCACAGTGCTATCTTTGCCCAAGTTTCCGAACATGGTGCAGGCAAGTTCTGAAACTGTTCTATGCCTAGACGGTGCTCAATTCTTTGTCCCCGAGAAAAGCTGCAGCAGGATGTCTGGGTGCTGTACCTAATTACAAATTCCCTGTGTTCATTTGGGCCGTGAAGAGTGAGTGTACCATTTGGATTGATTCTGGTTTCTAATCTTTTGAGACCTCTTCGGCGTTACACACGCTCTTGTAGCGACGTCTTTGTCCCCAATTGGATCGGGTGTTTCCCCGCCGCGTCCGAGAATTAGTTCCGCGTACCACCGCTACACCTCGCCTCTCGGAGTTAGTCGCCGAAGAGAAGCTCCCCAATCTGGCTTCACATTATCTCCCTTTCGGGGTTAACAGGCACCAGAGCCCGACAGCATCATCTACGCCTAGTGCATATATAGTTTGCGTATGTTGCTCCTCCATTCACATGCCTCTGCTCACGAGACTCTGCCAAGCAACGAATCACAAGAACTCGTCAACTTCGATTGTATTTTGCACACCTGCATGAGCAAAACAACAATGGCATCCGACAAGAAAGTAATCCTGGTCACTGGCGGTACGCCCTCATCGGCCCCCATGCCAGTTCCGCATCACTAATCTACGTGCAGCCAACACCGGTTTGGGTTACGAGGTGGTCAAAGCCCTGTATGCCACAGATGTGCCCTACGAGCTTGTCATCGGCACACGTAGTCTCTCCAAGGGCGACGAGGCCATTGCCACTTTGAAGACCGAGGTTCCCAGCTCCCCGTCAACTCTGAGTACACTGCAGGTGGACCTGGCCTCCGACGCCTCCCTCGAGGCTGCCGTCAAGACCCTCGCCGACAAGTACGGGCGCATCGACACTCTCATCAACAATGCGGGTGCCAGCTTTGACGGCCTTCTCCGCGACGGGAAGATGTCGGTCCGCGAGGCCTTTAACGCCAGCTGGGACACCAATGTCAGCGGAACCCAGGTCCTGACCACCTTTGCCATTCCGCTCCTTCTCAAGTCCTCAGACCCGCGGCTGATGTTTATAACGTCTGGCACATCGTCCTTATCCGAGACCGAGCCCGAGAACTGGGGCGACCTGGCGCACATGCTGGGCCGTATTAACGCCGCGCCGGAGAAGGGATGGCCTAAAGGAGGGGAGATTAACCCTATCACTAGCTACCGCTCCACCAAGACCGGACTGAATATGCTAATGCGGGAATGGGTGCGACTCCTTAAAAACGATGGGGTCAAGGTCTGGGCCATTAGCCCGGGGTTTTTGGCGACAGGGCTTGGGAATATCAATAAGGAGCAGTTGCTTAAGATGGGGGCTTTGGAACCTTATGTTGGCGGGCAATTCGTACGGGACGTCGTTCAGGGGAAGAGGGACCATGATACTGGTAAAGTTATTAGGAGCAGTATGATTCAGCCCTGGTAATTTGCACCAGCAGAGATTGCGGGGCTCCCATGGCCATGCTATCAGGACGTCAATTGTGGGGGATCCGTCGCACATTTGCTTTACCGAGGTTTTCAGACAGCTCTTAGAATTTGCAGACCATCTCAGTAGTCACTTGTACTCGTTTACACGAAGTAAATGTGCTGTTGGCGTCCGTCAGAAGATGGCGGTAGCAAGCCATGGACGTGATCTCGCCATGTTTCGAGATCCCTTTCTGGTAAAGACTTGACCATTCCTTCGAAAACCCGCCCTGGCTCATCGCCTGTACGTTGTGATCATCCCTCAAACCGGTTCGAGTTCATCCAGCTCAATACACCCAACATAGTCGCTAGCATCAACACCGTGATAATGGCCGCACCGGCCTTGTCTCCAGGCTCCGCAGGAGGATGTGGCTTCATGTAGTCGGGCTCGTCGCCTGCGTTCGGGTCGCCCACGCTCGTGCCGCCAGTCGAGTTCGTCACGGGGCCCCCGAGGTCGTTCCGCTGCAGGTCGAAGAGCAGGCTCGTCAGCGCGCCCAGGACGTTCATCTGCTCCCCGACGCCCGTGTCACCGTCGAACTCGCCCGTCGTCCAGCGGAACCCGCACGTCGCAGTCGTGACCCCGTTGCCGTTGTCCACCCCGTCCGTGCAAGAATTGATGGCCGCTCTCGTGCTGATCCGCAGCGTATCCATGATCTGGTCGTGCACGAACGGCGCCAGCTGCGCGGTGCTGGCCATCCAGCGGTGCAGGTAGCCTTTGAAGCTCTTCATGTCGGTCGTACAACTTATTCTCTCCGGAACCTCGCACGACCGCTCGATGGCCGGGCCATCTGCGAAGAAGATGTTGATGGTCTGGTTGGTTAGGCCTTGAACACGGCCGCGCCATAGATCCGAGCCGTCAGTCTGGGCAGGTCGGTCAGCTATGGGTCCATCAAGATTTTTTGAGGCGGCAGTATGCAGCTTACATGGTCGTACATGAAGGCAGCGCCTTGCAGCAAGACGGCAGCGTTGTAGGAGAACTGCGCCCTGTCGATGTTTGTGCAGTTTGTTTGAACATGTGCTCCGTCGTAAATGTTGTAATTCTCATCCAAAAACCCCACACCCCTCATCCAGTCCCACGTCTCTGTCGCCCAGTCTGAATATGTTGCATTGTTCGTGTATCTCGCAAGCCTCGCACCGAGGTTGAAGAAGATGCCATTTGCGATGCTGTTCTTGTAGTCATACCCGCGGTTGGATGGGGGAATTTGCCAGCGCAGGCCACCGTTACAATAGTCGTCGTGTCGGTCAGGTGCTGCCTGGGTGTTGAACACGGCTTGGGCGAGCGCCAGCCACTGGGGTGACTCAGGCGGCGGATTTTGGAAGTTCATCTCGGCTGCGAGCATTGCGCTCATCCCCCAAAAGCCCTGATCGTCGTTCCCCAACGAGATGGACCAGTTCCTGGGCATGTAGCTATATTCAGACTGGAAGACGAGGCCCTGCTCTACGACGTCGTTCCATGCCGTGTCGTCAGTCACGTACCAGTAGTCTATCATTGCACCCCATAGCGCACCTCCTTGCCACCAGTAATAGTCTCCACCTGGAGGAGGGCCGGGCAGGATACCAGGCGTTTGACCAGGCTGGTCACCACTGTAATAAGACATTAAATTCGTGGCAACCTCTTTGGCGGCGGATTTGATCGAGTCTGCAGACGAGACGTCAGTGACGAAAGATGCGGTAGTGCACATGTGAACAGACCTGTTGATGTTAGGTCGACATCGAGTACTGCGAGGGTGAGACTGGCCGATGCCAGCACGAACAGTATTGACATCATGGTGGATTATGCTTCATTCTGGTGTTCTGTCTATTGTCTACGCGGACGACAGGAATGAGGTAGGAAGTGTTCACTCAGCTGGGGAACTATGCTGGCCCGACGAGGTGCTCATTCATGTGTCTCTCTTTTGTCACTGGCGTTGCACGAGGGAAGAAGGAAGATGAGACACAGGCACCGGCGAATTCATGTGTCCACATTTACCGATCTTGGCCCGTCTCCAAGAGTTTGCTGACTGTATTGACCATGGAAAGCCACCGGTGTCGACGGCTGGCTTACGGGGGCCAGCAGCAGGCCAGCCAAGTCCACGTTCTTTCTGCAGCCCTTGCACTGCCACTGTCTCCCACGCGGGCAGGATTCGATCCAACCCAGGCTTCATTTGGCATTTTAAGGTGGGAATGACTCGGCCCAGACCGAAAGTGCTACCCCAGAACCCGTCCGAGTGCATCAAGCTTGCAGATCGAGCGCAGAGGATCACTTATGTGGGCCGGTAGACGGGATTTGGGATACGAGACAAAAAGTCGACCCATGCCTCTTCTCAGCAATCCCACACCGACTGTGCCTCTGCTGCTGTCGCCTGACAGCTCGCTCGACTCTCGTCTTGCCTCGGTCAGCCTTTGTGATTCCTGCGGCATGCATTCTATGAGGTCTTTTAATATTACCCAGCGTGCATTGTTCACGCCATCCAGATTTTCTCCGCACTCTTGGCCTTGGCTCTCAGCGCTCTTTTGTCATGGCATCCCCCCCTCCCCGCTAGTAATTATGACGAAGATGCCAAGGTGGGCGGGCCTGTGGGCTTAGCCTTCTGTAGTACTTACCTGCAAACATTTAGCAAAAAGAAGAGGTGGATCTCTGCGGTTGTTCCCAAGGGCAACTCGCAAAGAAATATAGCCCTCGGATGGTTCGGAAGTCTATAAGATGGATCGAGCATGGCAACAAACTGTTTGTGCCCAGACTTAGCCACGTGCACATTGATTTTGGTACAGTAGCACTCCAGGTCTGCAGCCAAGTTTCCTTTTTTAGTATAATCGTTTATGGCATAGCTCCCCAGAAACCCCGCCCTAAGCGAGAGTGGTGACCCGGAATTATAGGATAGCTTTGTTTGAATCCATCACAAATTCAAAACGATTTGCGCAATGGGTGTTGTAACGTTGCCCTTTCACATTGACATGGGCTAAATTCAAGGACATCTGTGCCGGCCCATAGGTGGACGTGCTTCGAGAACATATCCTGTCTTTGACCCCATGAACTCAGATACACATCTAATCAATCAGCCTGTATGTCACTGCACATGGACAAGAAATTAAAGACCTCGAGACGACTGGACAATTGTAGAGCCGCTACCTGGTAGGCGTCGTGCGCCTCACCAGACCGGTCCAGTGAGAAGGGAGACAAGACGACTGCACAGAGTGGGAAAGTCTCTGAAACACACGCTAGATATTTTGAGTTTGCCCTCGAGGAATTCTATTGGGTAGCCGCAAATGTTTCCGAGTGCGATTAGCCAAGTCGGTAGGGATGGATCGTAATTGTGCCTCGCCTACAATAAGCACTATCACAATGCGGTTTGGTGAACCATCTTCAGGAACTCTGCCAGTAGTGTTGTCTATCTGGAGCACATTATGCTGGAAGCATTTCATCTCCCACGGGAACAGAGAAAGGGCTGAGAAGCTGTGATCGTGGGTGAACAGACAACATGCGTCAGAATACAGGGCTGTGCCAGTTTTGATTCTGAGCAAGGGTGGCCAGCTGGAGGTTGGACATCGACTTGCGCACCTAGCGTGCCATAGAATCTGATTCACCCTTGGGTAGAATCAGGTACCGTCGGCAACCGGATGACTTGCGAGTAAAGGAAAACGTGCCCATCCTTCTCACGCGCACTTCTGGCCCGCCTGTGCGCCACGGTCCGGAAAATGCTCTTTGCCGAAAGCCTGTACTGCACCTCCGTGAAATGCTTGACGAGTGTCTTTCAGAAGTGGCAATTTCGACGGCGTTCTTGGCGCACGTTTTCCAAGAGACGGATGGGAGCTCCGTAGTGCAAACTCGACGGAGGCAGTTCCCTCGGACATCAGCGTCAATGTCGTTTTCCCCAGCCGTCAGGTAAAGAAATTGCGAGCGAAAGGCTTTACCATTTGGGGCCAAGACCGGAATCGCGGTACATCTAGCTCCCGCACGGGCGCGGCCCAAAGTGGACGACCACCTACGGCTCGTTGCCGTGAGGGGCTATCGACTAGTTCTAGTGTCAAACATCCTGTTGCGATACTTGGGACGGACCGAAAACTCTTGTGGAGACCCGACCGCCGCCCGCAAGACGTTGATAAACGCTCCGCATTCCCGGTCCCAATTTCCGGGCGGAAATCTGTTGGCCGAATTCTCAGATTCCCTTGTCATCACCCGTGGACCCTAGGGCAATCTCATCCACTTCGATTCGAGTTCAATGCCATAGCATCCTTGGGTCACGGCGACCCTTCTCGGAATGGACGACCGGAGTAACGAAGTGATGGTTGTGGCCATCTTGTTCTTCATTTTATGTTGGATCACTGTTTCACTGCGGGCATATTGCCGCTGGCAGGTGATTCACTCGTTTGGCCTCGATGACAAGCTCCTGTTGGTGCTCTTGGTGCGCGATCCCATACTTCCTATCCGCTGGAAACCCTGGGCTTACACTATAATAGGCTATCTTTACAGCATATCTCTCGTCGCAATTGGTGGCTTGGAAGCATGGCACAGGGAGACACGCGACGGACATGTCAGCTCAAGACAGAGCTACGGCGTTAAAGGTGAGTGCGGGCGTTGTTTCCTGAGCATTTCGCGGCTGACATTAAACATAAGTATTGGTATATATGCGAGCTCCTCTACATCGTCTCAACATGTCTATTAAAAATTAGCGTCGGGTTCCTACTCCTACGTATCACCATGGAGCGTATGCACGTCTGTATCCTTCGAATTTTGATGCTCGGCACGGCCCTTTTTGGGTCAACATACTTCTTTATGGTCATGTTCCAGTGCCGGCCCATTATGACCTTCTGGGATGACAACCCTCGGGCACCTGGGAAGTGTTGGAACGACCGAGTTGTTCTCATAATGACGTACACCGCGGCCGCAATAAATTGCTTAGCAGACTGGGCGTTTGGGATACTACCAGTCTTCATTGTCTGGTCGCTCAATCTGCCTTTCAAATCGAAAATGCTGGTCATGCTCATTCTCGGCTTCGCGGCTATTGGCAGCACGGCGACTATCGTGCGAATCTTCTACTGTAAGTATCAAACATCCAACTGGAGTCCACTCTTTGTATCACACGGACAGAGCATTCAGATTCCAAGCTCCTTGAGATTTGGTAAGGAAGTTTTGTGCTGCGTCCCAGTAGCTAACTCTCAAGGTACAAAGTGCATCACCTCATCGATGGCGAAGATTTTCTATGGTCGACAACTGATGTCGCGATCTGGAGCACCGTCGAGCCTGGAATTGGAATTGCGGCGGCTTCAATTGCAACATTACGGCCTCTCTGGCAACTCGTTTGCTACAGGGCCGGTCTCTCATCAGAGGCCCCGGCCAATCTCCGTTGGCGTGAACGGAACCGCGGAAAGAGGACTTACATTCGGTCAGAAGGTTCAGGGTCAAAACGCACACCTCGCCTTCGGCCGGACGTCGACACGAGCTTAACAAATACAACGATAGGAGCAAGTGACACAGGGTTTCCCAAGGAACACTTGTCGCCAAGGCTCAGTGCCGTATCATCTCAAGCAGGGATCACCAAGACGACGGAATTTGTTGCTTTTGGTACTACTCGGCCCTTGCGCCCTCTACCTAAGACTACCACAGTATTCTTGAGCGACGGCAGTTGGACGTCGGGGCCGTTTCAGGGTTAGGGTCCGTCGTTGGATAATAACTAAGGACCATAAAGACCATGCAATCAATGTCCACCGTCACCTGCTCCGTCCGCTTTTGCTTTTCATCCCTCCATCACCCGCCAGCTATCTTTGCCCTGGAACACGGCGTCGCTAAAATGTCCCTCTCCTTTGAGAATACTAAATACGTCTTCGACGACAGCAAGCGGCCCGCGCTGCCCTACGTTGAGGGCGCCTGCTTCGAGATCAAACGCCACAAGCCGCTCACACCATTCGACAACGGCAAATGTTACGAGCCCCCAGAGCCAGAGGCATCCAGCCTCAGTAAGCCCTTGCTCCCAGACGACATCCTGCCTCCGAGTAAGATTGTGGACCCAATCGACCATCTAACGCCCTGGGACGAGTCATCATCCGACCCAAGCAAAATCCCACCCAACACGATTACCGAGCGGTATCTCAGGCATCGACCTAGGAAGACGGAGCCCCATGAGGATGGGAAGGTGCGCCAGCTCGAGATCCTCCACCAGATCAGGGTGTGCGACGGTGCTTACGCCCAGGTTGTGCGGTGTCGTGTAGACGGCATACGGGGCCTGCTCGTGGCCAAGATCTTCGACCCGCTGTACAGGTGGGATGATGTGCAACTAGACGATGACTGGTCTCCCGTAGGCTTTGCTGAGTCTGAGTGGTCCCGCGAGGCCGCCGCCTACGAGCGGATTCGGGAGCGCGGGCTCGACGGCAGGTACACACCGCGCTTCGAGGGGTGCTGGTCCTTTGACGTGCCGTGGGAGCTCGAGCTGGAGCCGGCTAGCAATACTGCTACCAACTGTGCAACCACCGGCGGCGGGCCCCAGTCGAGAAGAAATGAAGAAGGCCGACGGCAAGGGTTCAAGGTAACCCGTAATGTGCGCCTGCTCCTGATGGAGTATATCCCGGGCGACAGTATACTAAACCTGCTTGAGACGGGTACCTATCGCGGTATCCCGTCCGCCGTCCGTATAGACCTGCTGGCGCGTATTGCCGAGGCCCAAAGTGCACTGTGGTATATACGCGTCTCCCAAGGCGACCGGCACACGCGGAACGTTATGGTCGGTAAGTATATAGAAGACGACGAGGTAGACGACGTTGGCGGCGCGGAACAAAAGGGCCATCGTCCTCCGTCCCCCTCTTCCTTGCACCAGGCAAATGGCGAAGAGCGGCCCCCAAACGGACAAAAACAGCCAGAGGGACAAGAACGAGGCGGCCAGAAGTGGCGCGTTGTGCTTATCGATTTTGGGAGGTCTGTAGTACGGGACCTGCCGAACGCCTGTATCAACATCAGAGGCCGGGTTTTTCCCGAGGGGAAGCTGCCACAGAACCCAATAACCAGGTGCAAGGGCTTGTGGCCGGTCTACCCCCTCTGTCTGAAGCCCGGTACGCAGCACGAGGCCAACTGGGTTGACAAGAAGTACGACAGCTTCGAAGCGATGCGCAAGTGGATGGAGGCGAGGTGGGGCAAGGGCAGCGCAAGAGCCCACCTATATCAACCGATAGAATATGATAAACTGTGCAAACCACCCAGCAACAAGGAAAAGGTCGAAAAATAGGGTGGCCGATCAACAAGAGTTGGAGCTGCTGCACGGGAAACCACACGGCTCGTGTCTTTGGCTACAGGCATGTTTATTGGTATGATCGATAATCACGGATGGGCCCGCGGAACAGTACAGGTTCATTAAACCGCGCCACATTGGCACTCCCTTAGTAACATTTCAATGGCCGATCGTCAGTGTATGTACCGCAGAGACCTGTCTCCAGGCTACTAGATCTGGCTGGGTGACACTCTCTAATAACGCCCACGCTCCACCACTGCCTCGTTTCGTCTTGGCAGCTGACTTCCGTTTCGATGACCGCAAAGACGAAAAGCGAGGTGACAATGTCTTTAGCAATCTAATACCAGTGAACACTGAAGAGAAACCTGGGGCACAGCAGTACGTGATGCCAGCCGCCATCTGAGTATGTCCCAGATCGATTTAAGAATCCTTCTATCTGTAGGCACGGGAAGGTTAGCAAGCTCGCTTCCTTGTATTTACAGCCAGTTCCCTATCGTTAGAAAATACATCAGAATAATTACCATACACGATATGGAACCTTCTAATTATTCTGGGTCTTTTAAGACGTCAATAGCAATATTAGGCCCCCTGCTAGGTATTTATGCATGTGTGTAAAACTGTGAAGAGAAGCGACGTGTGTGACAGAGAAAGGACCACCGTGAAGCAAAGCGGCAATCAAAGAAAATATTGTGAACTAAAAATGTTTCTGAATAGAATATACAAGTCTAGAACGTGATTGTTATTGTATTTCGGAACGTGTACTAGGACTTAAAAATTAATTGTCTGAGTGGTGGGGGTGCACTATCGGGGGTAAGCCCGCCAGTCCAGGAAACACCATGCTTTATTTAATGAAGACATAATCATGAGCACATATAATTAGCAGGAAAACGTCTCTATATGCAAAATCCATAGTTTTTCTATTAATATCATCAAGTGAAGGGGACATATTTCAACTTATTTTTAGAACCCCGTGGCATGCTGTGCCCTTTAAGGATCGTGCTGCACCTGGGCAGCCGGTACCAAGTAAACCCCATGGCTCACAAGTTCCTGCACAGCAACGCTTTCCCGCACATATCTTCGCACAGATGAAGCATGGTATTAGAGCCGGTCCATAATACTGTCACCCTCGCTTGCCAATAGCTGCGAGGCTGCGAGTCTTTAAACCAATGTACAGCAAGCATTTCCGGCGACACGAAGGAGCGTTGGTCGCCAGAAGCGAGAAATCGCTCCACTGCTGTGCCACATACTAGCGGCCAACAGCAGCCAACGAAGCTCGCCATTTCAGCATTGAAAACTGTTGGCACGCAACTGCCAACAGTGGTATGGAGAGTGGGTAAGTACTATGCATAATTGTCTCTATAAACACCGGCACCTTGGTCTTAGCCGCAGTGGGGCCGAGATTCCTGAGACGACTGGTGTAAAATCAATCAGTCGATTATAGAAGTATGGCCAACAACATTAACTCGCTTCGAATATGGCTTTCTGACCTTCACCAGTCTCTTAGCAGCTCTCTGTTTCAATTTTGCGTTACTCTCCGTATCTGTATTCTTTAAAGAACCATCCTGTAATTACTCACGATAACCAACAGGCCGTCACCTTAGATTCATATATCATATTAACTAGAAGTAACAATGCCTCCGTCACTCTCTACCGTTTGGACATCGTCTTTCCCCCCTAAGCCTACCTTTATTAAGAAGCACGTACCCGACCTTAGTAGGAAAGTAAGCTACCAAATCTATTCCTTGGAACCTGTGACTGTCACGGAGAGGTCTACTTCCCAACTATTTACTCCAGGTTTACCATGTCACCGGCGCTAATACTAGCCTTAGCAAAGAGTTATCATACATGCTATAATAAGTATCACGGAGTAGTGGTGAGGCGTGGGCGGATTAAAGGCGGGTGGCTAACTAACCCGTCTGGGACGGGACGGGCGGAAATTAATACAAAACTGCCTAGGTAGTCGCCTGTGACGCTTGCCTTGACGTTACTGACATTCGCTTAGCGAGATGCGGTGCCATCGCCAAGACTGGAACACTTGAGGCCATCGTCTCGACGAGACCAGTCAGATCTAGCCTCCCCGACCGTGGACTGGAACACTCCGAGGATGTCTGCGCTGACAATGGTAAGGTCAAGAAGTTCGAGATCAAGCAGTGAAAATTGAAAGTCTATAGAGAATCGAGAAAGACCACTAGTGTTGTGGCCGGAATATTCTCATCCTCATTCTCTCAGACCGCTCTTGATCAAACTGGAAGTTGTCTGGATCTGGAGCGTCGTCGTCGTCGCCGGCACCTTCGTCGGGATACTTGCTATTATACCCTAAAGGCATCGTAGTCTGCGGCTTGGTCCACGAGACATCCATCGCGTCCCAATAACCTCTCGGTTTGCGCCCCCCGGGGTTGCGATACTGCGCGACGCGAGCTTGGGCTGCAGGCAGGAGTGTGTTCAGGAACCAGTCCGCGTTTGCAACGGTATGTGCATTGGAGTCTTGAAAATCCTGGATACCCGTGCCTGTATCCATACAAGACTATTTAAAGTCCTTCAGAAAGTCCATTAACTCGGGAGTGTCTATTAGATGTTAATTACCTGCTGCAGAGTAGCATGATACATTCTTTGGAGCGCTCCCAAAGCACAACAGACTGGAAGCTGCATAGGAAGAAGAATTGTGCTCACAGCTGCGCGCATCTTCTCGGCCCATCATATCCAGCAACTTTAAGTCATCGGGCCGTCTGTTATTACCATCATCCACAAATGGGATGTGTGTAATGCGTAAGTCCCGCAGAATCTTTCCTCCCGTACAAACGTCTTCCCACTCTATTAGCTGTGTCGTAGTCTGACCTCTTGGCATGGGCTCAGCATTGTCAGGCAACTTATTCAGATCGTCTCCATGTATTCCACTGTACCCAAAATCACCAAGAACGATTTGCGGAAAGGCGTTTGTTTCCAGTCCAGCAGCTGGCACGGCTCCTGGCTTCTTGGGTGCATAATTTATAAAGACGTTTTACGCATTCTGGCTGTCATTAGCTTGAATGGAATTACGACATACCTAGGTACAAAATCATACTGAGGTCATACTAGATTGCGGTGATACAGGCGAGTCCATCCTGCTAGTGACCCTTGGCCAAGCTCAGGCCTGGCCCCAAAATAAAGACATGCCATCGCACAGCTTAGCTGTTCAGCTGCAAGCCTGAAAGACCGCGTCAGTATGATCTTGTCACGAAAAATAACCACCTATACTACGTGCAAAAGCGATCGCCGATACAGCATAATAACAGGTGCTTATTATCGTGTGACAGATCTCTTACCGCCAGAGGGGAAAAGACGCTGGTGCCACAAACCAAATGAAGAACTCAAGAACCGATTCCTGGTGTTTCCGGTATAGGTCTCGAAGTTCGGCCAGCTGCCGTTACCATCGACTTCACTACGACCCAGCATGAGGAAATAAATGTCTTCGAGACAACTATTCGACATCTAGATGGTTTTCTGGCTGCCTACGACCAGAGCAGGGACCCACGATTACTAAGGAAGGCAAACGAGGTCGACGAGATGCTCCTGAAAGTATTCGATACGCCCAATAGAATGCCAGTAACCCGCTGGCATATCAAGTCCACTGCGTCGGGTGAGAGACAGGAAGCTTCAGAAAGCGTTCTTGTGGCTTAAATTGGCAGCCTAAGTTGGAATCTCTGGCTATAGGTGTCAAATCCACACTCAGAGGGTGTGAGTGGGTGTATCTATTTTCCCTTTGTAGCTTAGTGCCTGTCCTTGGAATTCACAAGGCTTTCAGTTCTGACCGGAGATCCCAAATGGTTCGACGCAGTGCACACGTGTCACCGACAAGTTCAGAAAACAGCAGATGACAACAGAACTGCCTGGAATGTCGCCTCTACTTGTGAACGTTAAGGACGGAATGTTTAACCAGGGCTCCGACTTCACATTAGGCGCAATGGCCGACTCAACGTTCGAGTATGAGAAGGCCATGGGTGCAGCGACCCAGAGGCTCCGATTCCGTCCAATGACGCCCACTAACAAGGATATTCTGATGTCCGGCGGTATTGGAATTCAATGTTCACGAAGTGGAAGGTCAGCATCTTTTGTGCTTTGTTGGTGGCCTGTACGCATTGGGCGGCAAGCTTTTCGGGAGACAAAATCACCTTGATCTTGCAATGAGACTGACTGAAGGCTTTATCTGGGCATGCGATGTATCACCACACAGTGTGCTGCCCGAGACATTCTCCGTGGCGCCTTGCAGCTCTAAGGATGATTGCGAATAGGACCAGAGCGATTGGAAGAAGCGAGTGATGGTTGCAGCTGGGGAACAGCTGACTTCTACCGACTCCGATAGCAGCCGAGCAGATGAGATCGTCGCTAAAAACAAGCTTCCAGAGGGCTTCACGAGGGTTTCGGACGGCCGGTATGTCTTGTGACCCGAGGCAGTTGAAAGTGTGTTTGTTTTGTATCGAACATCGGGCCGCGCAGACTTGGTGGAAACTGCATCAGGCCATTGAGAAGTTGACCGCGACGCAGCTTGGGAACTCGGCAGTCGCGGATGTGATGGTTGCGGAACCTTCAGCCACGGACTCGATGGAAAGCTCTGGATGGGGGAGACCCTGAAATACTTCCCGTACTTGACTTTCAGCGACCATGGAGTTCAAGTTGGTCAGCCTGAATGACTTTGTCTTCAATACTGAAGCACACCCTTTCAGGAGGCCAACGAATTTGCGAGTTTTTGCATTAATTACTAGTGTTTTACCCTTTAGATGAGATAAAGCATTATCAGGGAGTCCCTTTCTATATGGGATTTGCTAGCAATAGTGGACAAAAGATAAATATGTGGTCTCCCCCCTTCGGTAGGCCCACCACTTAGTCTAATTAGTTATTCTCTAAATATATATACTATTATTACTTATTTCTTACAGGTTATACGGCCCGGATACCCTTAGCCAATTAGATTATCTAAATTAGCTAATACTTTCTAATTTGGCTAGCTAACTCTACTTTAACTTAAAGCTATTATTAACCTTACTGTTATCAACCTTACTATTATATACTTCCCAAAATAGAAGTAAACAAATTACTATAACTAACCAGATTAACTTAATCTCCCCTATATACTAATTATACCTAATTATATTAAATCCTTTACCCTAACTTCCTAAAATAGAATTTTCTATTTAGGATAATAATAATAATACTATAGCCCTCCTTTATTAATTATATCTTTAAATACTCTTTAATTATTTAACTAATATCTACCCTTTTTAGCTATACTATATACTATTTGATAGTTTTTAATAAGATCTTTTTAATAATATTATTTTTAACCTCCTATACCTACTATTCCACCAAGAAAATCTTAATTTACCTACTTCTCCTTAAATATCCCAAATTTCCAAAATTCCTCTCTAATTTCCACTTATACTAAAATCTTAAATACCTATCTAATAAATCCAACAAAAATACTATTTGATTTCTCTTCTCTTTCTTTATCTATTACTGGTTTCTATATAACCACACATAAACTTAATCCTAAATAAATTTACAACTTTCTAAAAATACTATTATCTATACTTTAATACTTTAAATATACCCTTCTTAAAGACCTTATCTACCCAGATTCTATTTATATATATAATAGATACTTCTTCTCTATCTTT